>LPNX011019185.1:661896-849097 GCA_001517045.1 Pseudotsuga menziesii | reverse complement strand
TGCACATGGTGGGACTCATGGACTAGGCAAATAAGACAAAATAAATGAAATAATGTCTAAGTGGGTAAATACTATGGGTTGATTATTCTAACAATTATCCAACTTCCCAATAGCAACGAAATTGATCCATTCCATGATCTATGAAGAAAAATATCAGAGGAGATCGAACGATGGAGAAATATCGTGATGAAAATCGATGGTCACCATCTGTTCTGCATATGTAAACAGTCAACGACTGAGAATCAACCCGCAAGAACCAACGGTGTGGAAAGCTTGAGTTTGAGGAATCAGGGAAATATGGAAAATGTGATCCCGCATCCCGCATCCCTCATGAGGAATAGATCATTGTGGAAAGGAGAGTTGTGGAAGGATATCTGTGGGTGTGAAAATTGAACCCAAGAGATAGAACAATTATACTCACAAAATTGCTAATCAAACATGCAAAATTCACACCAAAGGAGACTGAAATTGGAGCATAAAAATAATCTATATTCAATAAGCGTATAATAGACAACCTTGTGAATTAATAGACTACTACAATATATCATTACATGAGAGAATGGAATGCATAAAGATTCCATTCAAAATAGTCAAAAAGTAGGCTTACTAAATCTAGTCAAATCCCCCATACGTGCATAAAGCAGTTTCCAAATCTATGAAGATGGTCATGAATTTTCTAAGTCAAGTGGGAAAGCTAAAGAGGGATGGAAATACAACTCATACATGCTTTTATTTGGAGAAAATGAGGGAGAATGATGAGGGAAAACACAAGTCAACTACACCTAGTCTAGCTTTTCCTTTTGCCTTAAATCAGAATAAAACAAGGAAGCATTTTAGAAAAAGCATATATGTGCATTGGAGGATCTAGAATAAAGTAGACATGCTAAATTGGGATTCCAGGATGTTTCCCAAGAACTCCATGACTCAATTTTAGAATGTGTTGACTTCTAGGACTTGTAGAAGCCAACTAGCATAGAATGGAATCTAGGAAACTAGGTAATAAGACAAAAATAATTAAATTAATGTCTAAGGTAGGTAACTATGGGTTGATTATTCTAACACCCCACCTTAAGCCTGACTTTATGAGTAAATATCAGAAAAATATAGGGCTTATCAACAAGGCTTAGTCCCCCTTTACATACTGCGTGTCCATACAACCAAGGAAAGAGGAAAAAACCCAGTGGGAAAATCCTCCCTTAAACATGGACATCAAAAACAAAATTTTAGAAATCTTGTCATCAATCATGATTCACGGCATGATCAACAATCCCCAGCAGTGATTTGAGATTGCTGAAGGTCTTCTCACAAAAAACGTTGCTGAAGATATCTGCTACTTGTTCTGAATATGCACAGAAGAGTATATCAATGGTGCCATCATGCACAAGCTGTTTGATGTAGTGCATGTGGATCTCAATGTGCTTGGTTCACTATCTCTGAACTGGATCATTGCATATTTGAATGGTGCTCTAATTATCACAGTAGATAATAGTTGAAAACTCTAATTTGAAACCATATTCTCCAACTATCTCCTGCAACCACAAACATTGAGTTGCTGCATTTACAACTCCTCTATACTCTGCTTTTGTAGATGAGAGTGCTATTGCACTCAGCTTCTTTCTTGACTAGCTGATTGGTCCTTCTGCAATAATGAGCACATATCATGATGTATACTTTCGATATGTTTTGTTACCTTCCCAATCACTGTCAGTAAACCCAATCAAATCAAGATCATCTTTTGCTTTGTAGAAGATGCCATGAGTTCTTATTCCTTGAACAAAGTTTAGGATCCTTTTGGCTGCTCTCCAGTGGATCTCATGAGGCTGATCCATATCTATTTAATCCACACTAATTGCATAAGATATATCATGTCGATTGTGTGTAAGATAAAGCAAACACCCAATCAATTGCCTATACAATGTATTATTTACCATAGGAGAAGAACCTGCTTCTTCAAGCTTAACTCCTGAAAGGAAGGAAGTCTTGCTTAGATTACAATATTCATGTTGAAATTGTTCAAATAATCCAAAGCATACATGGATTGATGTACTTCTATTCCATGTTTGGATTGAGCAATTTCGAGACCCAAGAATTGGCTCAACAATCCCAAATCTTTCATAGAAAATGCATGGTTCCTTGAATCCTTCAAGGAGGAAATATCTTTCTTTGAACTTCCTGTAATCAGAAGATCATCCAAATACAAGACAATAATCATCAAGGAACCATGAATCAGCTTAAAATATACATTAGGATCATACTTACATCAAACAAAACTCAGTGATAGCAAAAGGCCATCAATCTTGGCATACCAAGCCCTAGGGGTTTGCTTGAGTCCATACAATGATTTCTTTAACCTGCACACTAAATATCGATTAGAGATAAATGCTTCAGGTTTTTGCATGTAAATATCTTCAGTGCAATCTCCATTTGGGAAAGAAAACTTCACATCCATGTGATGTACCTCCCACTGCTTCAAAGCTGCAATGGCTAGAGCTAGCCTTATGGAGTCCATCTTTGCCACTGGTGAAAAGGTTTCATTGTAGTCAATGCTATGTACTTGTGAGTAGCCCTTGGATAGAAATATTGCATTATATTTCAAATCTGAACCATCAGTAGAAAACTTAGTCTTGAAAACCCACTTACATTGAACTAGCTTTCTCCTTAGGAGAAGATCAACCAGTTGCAGTGTTGTTCTTCTGGAGTGAGCTGAACTCTTATTTCATGGATGTTTTCCATATTGGATCATGTGCCACATATTCATATGTCTATGTATATGATTCAACCATCAAATAGTACTTCTCATAAAATAGAGGATCTTTCACACAAAAGGCACTCTCAAATTGAGATCTAGTCCTCCTAGTGTCACTAGGATTTCCAGCTAGTTCCCCAGCTGCATGAATGGTCTTTGATGCCCATTTTTTTCTTGTAGGAGTATTAGGATCTGCAATAAAATAATGATTATCAGACATATCATAATCAGAAAACTCATTAGTCTCTTCACTTACAATCAATGGTTCTGGTGGTGAAGAAGACTCTCCAACTTCAACTGCTACTAAAGGCTCTTCTTGGAACTGAACACTTCTTTCAATGAAGGCTTTGTTAGTGCTCAAGTTGATCAGCTTGTACACTTTTTAATCTTCAAAATACCCACCAAATAGGAACCTTTTCCTTTGGGTCTGCAAATCCTTCATCTTTTCAGTTGGAATTATAGCCCAAGCCTTTGAGCCAAAAATCTTGAAATGGGTGACATCTAGCTTGTTCCCACTCCAAGATTCGAAAGGATTCATACCATCAATATTATTATAAGGCATGATACTATAGATGTAGGATGAAGATTTTATATCCTTGGCCCAAAAATTTGGTGGCAATCTCTTAGCCTCCATCATGCAGGTTGCCATCTCCTTCAGTGATCTGTTTTTTCTCTCAGCAACACAATTTTGTTGTGGTGTGTAAGGGATTGAATGCTACATCTGAATACCTGCATCTTTACAATACTAAATGAACTCAGAATTGACATACTCACCCCCATTTTCAGATCTGAGGATCTTGAGTTTCCTCCAAGAATGATTTTCAACCAAGGCTCTAAAGACTTTGAAGAGGTCAAAAACTTCAGACTTATGCTTTAGGATGTGAACCCAACAATACCTTGAAAAGTCATCTATGAAGGTCAGTACATATTAGTATTGACTCATGGACATATGAGGGAATGTACCAGCAATCTCACTATGGATCAGCTCAAGAGGTACAGAGGTTCTCTCATGACTAGCTTTCTCATACTTGTGCTATGGGCGTTTTCCTAGGATACAACCTTGACAGACTCCCTTAGAAAACTTGATCTTTGGTAACCCTATGAACATATCTTTTTCACTCAAATTAGAGAGATACTTATAGTTAAGATGGCCAAATATTTCATGCCAAAGCTTGTTTTCTTCATTAGCATGAATCATAAGAGAAGAGGGGTTTGAGTAGAGTAGAAAATGGGAAAACTTGTATATCTTTGAACTATGATCTACAACACCTTTTTCTATGACTTTACCATTTGAAATATTATTGATTTAAACATCATCAGGGGAGAATATGACCTTCTTTGGAGATCTAGTATGAGTCATCTGATACACTGACAAGAGATTAGAGGCAAGACCTGGGACATACAACACATTATTGAACTTACCATGGTCAAGATCAATCCTTCTCTTCCCCAAACTGTCAGTGAGAGAGTCATCTCCTAAAACTATTGGTGGACCTTTCGACATGTCAAGAAAGGAGAATGTCTCTTTTGTCAAAACCATATGTCTAGAAGCTCCAGAGTCTATGATGAAGGTAGGTGAGCTTGATGTGCTAGCAACTAAGGCATGTACTCTCTCTTTGTCCTCTGAATTTGATCCTCCTTCCCTCTTCTTTGAGAAATCAGGAAGGGATATGTTATTCTTCTCTAGGAGTTGGGTCAACATGTCAATTTCCTTCTTCATACAAGATCTCTCGAGATGATAGCCCTTATTTTAGTATGCACACTTTCTCATTTCTCCTTTGTTCTTATTCTTTTGGGAGTTCTTGTTGGAACCGTGGGGCTCCTCTTAAGACTTGTTCTTGTCTCTCTTTTTCTCAGGTGGATTTTTAGCTTTTTTCTTACTTTTTGAACCCACCCTTGAATCTCCAGCAACCAAATCTTGGTCTTTGGAAGGTTTTATGGTGCCCATCATCACCAACTTATCTTGCTTATGTGTGAGGTATTCCATGAGCTCTGCAAGCTTAGGAATCTTCTAGTTTTGAGATGTCAACTTGGTGGAATGGAAGGTTGAATCAAACACTGAATAGTCAGGACCAAGCTCAGATACTATGGCCAAAAATATTTTCTCTTCCTTCTTTTCGATCCCACACGGTTTCAACTACAAAACACAGGCCTTAAACTTGGAAAAATAGAGTTGCAATGATTCGAAGCTACTGGGACTCAAGGAAATCAACTGATTCTCAATTTGATGTCCTCTAATATCATTTGTCTTTCCAAAAATATATTATAGCTTCTCCCACATTTCATTAGGTGATGTCAATCCATCAATATGGAAGAAGAGGTCTCTTGAAATGCTCAGACACAAAAGACCATAGGCCTCATCTGTCTTGTTGTGCCACTTAATTTTATCTATAGCTGCATTGGGCTCTACCTCAGTTTCCATAGTCACCTTGTAGAGACCTTTCACTCTCAACAATATCTCCATCTCAGCTTTCCACTCAAATCAATTGAATGGGGTCAAGATGATCTTCTGAGATTGGTCCATAGCTCAGAAACTGCGACCTTCAATCAGCAGAATGTGCTCCCAGTCAAGATGTTGAACCTGAAATAATGATTTGGAAGGAGAGAAATCGATCGAAAAAGTTTTTGATACCATGTGGAAATAGAACCCAAGAGATAGAACAATTACACTCACAAAATTGCTAATGAAACATGCAAAATTCACACCAAAGGAGACTGAAATTGGAGCATAACACTAATCTGTATTCAATAAGTGTAAAATAGCCAACCTTGTGAAGTAATAGGATGCTAAAATATATAATTACATGAGAGAATCAAATCCATAAATATTCCATTCAAAATAGTAAAAAAGTAGGCGTACTAAATCTAGTCAAATCCCCCATAGGTGCATAAAGCAGTTTCCAAATCTATGAAGATGATCACAAATTTTCTAAGCCAAGTGGGAAAGATAAAGAGGTATGGAAAGACAAATCATACATGCTTTTATTTGGAGAAAAGGAGGGAGAATTATGTGGGAAAAAAGACGTCAACTACACCTAGTCTAGCTTTTCCTTTTGCCTTCAATCAAAATAAAACAAGGTAGCTTTTTAGAAAAAACAGATATGTGCTTTGGAGGATCTAGAATAAAGTAAACATGCTAAATTGGATTTCTAGGATGTTTCCCAAGCACTCCAAGACTCATTTTTAGCATATGTTGACTTCTAGGACTTGTAGAAGGCAACTAACATGGAATGGAATCTAGGAAACTAGGTAATAAGACAAAAATAATTAAATTAATGTCTAAGGTAGGTAACTATGGGTTGATTATTCTAACAGTGGGAAAATTGTGATCCCGCATCCCACATCCCACATGCAGAATATACCATTGCGAAAAAATAGATTTTGAAGACGCATCCTGCATCCCACAAGTTGAGGAAAGGAGAGTTGTGGAAAGAAATTTGTGGGCAATAGAATTTACAACAGGACGTTTCTACATACCACATTCCACATCTCGCAAGTTGTGGAAAGAAGATTTCTATCAAGAAATTCGACCTGTTAGCAGAATTATTGGATAGATTTGATCATTCAGGCCATCTCCAATTTGGGCAATCTAATCCCAATAACGTAATTTAAGAATGCATTGAAAGAAAAAATACACATATGCATACAATTGTAATTATACAGCCGAAGCAATTCATAAATTCAACACATGAGTCATGTTCATCATATTTTATTAAAAAAATAAAAATGTAGAGCTTAACACAGAGATACTTATCCTTGAAAGAAGTTTGTCACGCAACCAGCTACATAACTGCAATGTTCCACCCAACCATAGCCCAGTGCGCTCATCAATGTCTCAACAGCACTTCCACCCCCGAGATGGGCATGATTCCCACAAGGAATAAGGAACACTAGCAGGCTCACACATAGCCAAGGATACAACAAAACTCCGCCAAGCCAACACAGCTGGGTTTATTAGGCTGCAAACAAATAAGCCAATATACTGCTGGGTTTATCAGGCTAATTTGTCGAACCAGCTAACAGTTAGGTTTATCATAATGCAGTCGGTCAAGACAACATTCACATTGAGGACCATCCAAGCCAACTAACAGATGGGTTTATCAGGCCACACATCCAAGCCAAGGATTACACACAAAGCCAAGTGCACATCCAGACAAAACCAAGCCAAGATCCAATTGGGTTAACAATCTACCATCCAATCCAATATCCCTTGGGTTAACATGATGGTAAGGAAGTGGAAAGACAGAAAGGCTAACATAATGGTTCATTGAAGAGCTAGGGAGGGATATAGAAGATCTATCTATCCTAGTATCCATGATAAATGCACCCGAACACAAGGAAGCATCCCCTTCTCTGCTCCACAGTCCCTTGGGCTATGCCTTCCCTTACACTACTCTTCAGGGCCATGCAGTGGGGATTTACCAACCACTATTATATTTTCATGAGGTTCCTCTCTGCACTAGGTTAATATGCCCATTCCTCTTCTCTTCCACCCCTAATTCTTACATACAAATCAGACCCAAACTAGGGTGCACATCACAACAACCATAAGGTAAAACACAGTAAACAGGATCCACTCACTCTGTAATAGAGGAGAGCACTACAAAAACATCTTCCATGACTTAGGTAAATAAGACCACCATTCAAAATGATGAACCGATGCTCGATGACACTGGGGAAATCTCGGAGGAGCACTCTTTCATAACATCAAGTGATCTCCACTACCCCGTCGCTCATCAAAACAACAAATCACTCCGCTTGTGAGGTTCATGAATATTGGATAAGGGTAAATGGTTCAGAAAAAATAACAAACAGAAAAGACATGGTTATGCTTGCAGGTTTGGATGAACCATGATGATGAGCATACACCCCCCCGCCTTCACAGGATGAAGGATGGATGATCAAAAACCTCCCACCGCTCCCCCAAAACGTGACAAACGATGAAAACATGAATGCATGAGGGAATGGGAATACATTTTTGGGTGTTTTATTTTGACACATGCATTTCCCCAATGGATTAAGGTTTGATTAACTCCCCCTCCATATTCCTTGTAAAATCATGCCCCGATCTCTTTAACGTTGCAGCGCGTAGCTAGTTGTGGTATTTTTATTAGTTTGCATTATTACATGATATTCACAAATATATATACTGTTCTTGAATTATCACCATAAACCATAGGCATCAACCTTGATCACCTATACACAAAACATCAATCAATGGCAGGGCATGGCCTTGATCTTCTTGCCATGATTCAATACAATATTTATAGCATGTACAATCAAAATACCATGGGGTCAAAAATGAGGCGTTACAGTGAACATGTGGCTAGTGTTTTCACATGGAACCTTCCTATAAATTCTTACATAACCCACCAAAAGCTATTTTTGATGCAGGGTTTCCATTCTATGCCCTGGGTAGGGATTCAACAGGTATCCCTAAAATATTGTAGGAGGTGGGCTTCAACGTGCCATAAAATGATGTTTGTGGCTCAAATCGATGAATCGTCTACTCTGTTGGATTTAGGACATTGAGATAATTCTAGGGGTGGCCCTCTACTCTGGTTCCATGAATAAGGGATCCTATTTTAGGTCAGTTTTGGAAGCTAGGGTTTTTCTCAGTAAGGGAATGTGAAATTTTTTCAAATATGGGTTAGCTTTGTATATTCCTTGATTGTGAACATGTGGCTAGTGATCCCACATGGAACCTTCCTAAAAAGGATTGCATGACCCATCAAAACCTCTTTTTGATGCACAAATTCCATTCTATGCCCTAGGTAGGGATTCAACAGGTGTCCCTAAAAACCTGTAGGAGGTGGAATTCAACATGCCATAGAATGATGACTGTCACTCGGATCGACGAATCATTAACTCCATTGGATTTAGGACATTGGGATAGTTTTAGGGGTGGCCCTATACTCTAGTTCCATGGACAATGGATCCTCTTTTAGGTTAATTTTAGAAACTAGGGCTTTTCGCAGTAAGGGAATGTGAAACTTTTGCACATAGGGATCATCTTTGCAAATTCCTTGACCGTGAATCTGTGGCTAGCGTTCTCACATGGAACCTACCCAAAAGTGCTTGCATGACCCACTAGAACCTCATTTCGATGCATAGTTTCCATTCTATGCCCCACGTAGGGATTCAACAGGTGTTCTTGAAATCCTATAGGTGTCACGTCCCCATGCCTCCGACCGGCGTAGAGGACGCGACTACTAGCTTTATCAGACCGGGCTAACCGCCCATGAACATGTACAGGATTAAAAAATTGCTGGAAACAGAATGCTTAAATGTATGTATTGAACTTAATTATGCACCTATGAGAGATTATCATGCACAGATGAAATTATCTATTAGACACAGCGGAAACATCATACATTCCAACACGCATTCTTTCAACATGTTCACTTCATTTTCATTAAAAAAATTTACAGTTGCAGAAGTGAAATGGACAGAGCACTTATCTTATGAAGAACTTCTTCTGCAACCAGCTACGTCGCTGCAACGTTCCACCCAACCATAGGCCAGCGTGCTCCTTAAGCTCTCAGCAGCGCTGCCACCCCCAAGCTGAGCATGATTCCCTAAGGAATAAGGGAACTAGTAGGCTTACACATAGCTAGTATACACAAAACACATAGCCAAGCCAACAAAGTTGGGTTTATCAGGCCATTATAGAGCTGATGGAGGAAATTTGCTAAGCTGGTGAGCTCATTACAGAGCCAAGAACACCTACACTAGAACTAGCCTGACCTCTAAGACACCCATCCACACCCAACACAAGGAATCATTCCCTTCTCTGCTACACAGTCCCTCAGGCCCTGCATTCCCTTCTAGTGTTATTCAGGGGTGATGGAGAAGGGCCAGCCCTCTAGCTCTGTCTGTGTGGTTTCCAGCCACCAAGTTTATCAAGCAAATCTAAGCCAACATCTTTGCTCCTCTCACAGTACAAAGACCAACCATTGCACTCCGGCAATTAATTTAGCTATTACAGCTTAACCAGGGAAAAACGACTTCAACCCATCTAAAACAGTCCCCAAATGTAATAGCAAAAAATGACTCATAACATGGGGAAAAACACACAGTCCTGAAGCTTATCAGTGAGCACAACTCACAGCAGGGAAAAACGCCCCAAATAGTCTGTGCGTGAGACCAATAGCCGGTGAGACAGCCAAAAACATGAATGGCCCTTCACAGCCATGGTAAAAACACATGAAGCTACAAAAACGTGAATGGAAAAATGCACCAGTAGCTCCCGAAACGTGAGGAAGACAACCCAATCCCTGGCACTGCAATAACGACCTCCAATCCATGGGAAAAATGAAGCCAACAACCAAAAACGTGGGATGAAAGACACAGGAAAAACTCCAGCTGCTCCCAAAAGCCCCAACATGAAGGAGAATGGTGAGGAAAAATGGAAAATGTGGATGCATGGCAGAATGGCATACGTTTTTGGGCATTTTCCTTTCCAAGGAAGTCAGAACACATTTTTCAAAAATGGGTCTCTGCCCAATTCGAATTTTTGCCCATACTCTTCCCATTCCATGCAATAACTAACTCAACCACATTCTGGCAGAAATAAATGATTGGGGAAAAAGACAAGAAAGGTAGTTGACAGTTTGATGGGTTTTCTCATAGACATTTGACTTTTCCCCATTGGCCCATAGGTTAAATATTTCACCCCCCGTTATCCTTAGGAAATCATGCCCCATTCAATTTAGTTGTTGCGACCGTAGCTGGTTGTGTCCATTAATTAATTATGATGCATATTTACATGATGGCCAACATAATATATGCCGCATGCCCCGATATACCATTGGTGACAAATTTAAATCCAAAACATAGCATTACCGATCAATGGTGGGGATTTGGCCTTTAGCTCCGCACCAAGATCATTACAATATATATACATCATATACATCTAGTGCAACGGGGTCAAAACTGGGGCATTACATTCCCCTCCCCCTTCAATAGCACTATCCTCAGTGCTTACAAAATTGAACAAAATGCTACACTGGCATCTCCTTAGTGTTCTGCAGAATTGAACAAAAATGGATGTGCCAATCGCATGGCATCCTCCAGCTCCCATGTAGCCTCTTCAGGTCTGAAGTGCTCCCATTGCACCTTTACCTGACCTATGGCTCGGTTCTGGAGCATTGTGACCTTCCTGTAGAGGATGCGCATTGGCTCGATTCGGAACTCTCCCTCGGGTTCCACCTGAATCACATCCCAATTTATCACATGGTTAGGATCATGTACATATCTCTTAAGAAAAGAAACATGAAAAACATTATGAGCTCTAGTGCTAGCAGGCAATGCAAGTCTATATGCAACTGGCCCTATTCTTTCAAGCACTTCAAACGGCCCACAGTATCTTGGTGACAACTTGGCACAACTGCCAAGCTTCAAGGAACTCTTCCTTTCCCTCACTCTGAGGTAAACATGATCCCCAACACTAAACTCTCTGTTCACCCTATGCTTATCTGCATAGCTTTTCTGCCTGTCCTGTGCTGCTTTCAGCTTCTGCCTAATCTTTACAACCTCTTGCTCCATTTCCTTGAGCAATTATGGTCCAAGCACAATCCTGTTCACTGGATTATCCCAAGCCACTGGTGTCCTACACCTTCTCCCATACAAATCTTCATATGGACTCATCCCCAAGGATGCTTGATGTCCATTGTTATAAGCAAACTCTACCAAGTGCAAGTAATCTTCCCACTTGGTTGGTTTGTCCATCACATACATGCAAAGCATATCTTCGAGCACCTGATTAACTCTCTCTATCTGACCATCCGTTTGAGGATGGTACATAGTGCTGAATTTTAGCTTTGTACCCAAATCTGCAAACAACCCCTTCCAAAAGTTGGAAGAGAACTTGACATCTCTGTCAGATACTATTGCCTTCGGCAATCCATGCAACTTGAATATCTCCTTCATGAATATTTTTGCAATGTCGCCAGTCTCATACGTAGAATTAACCGGTATAAAATGTGTTGCCTTTGTCAACTTGTCTACCACAACCATGATGGAATCATGTTGCCTCCAAGTCATTGGAAATCCTGTAATGAAATCCATGGAAATAACTTCCCATTTCCATTCTGGAACTGGCAAAGGCTGCAACAAACCTGTTGGATGTTGATGCTCAACCTTCACCTGTTGACATTTCATACACCTTGAGATGTACTCAGCCATATCCCTCTTCATACCTGGACAAAAGTACATCTTCCTAGCTGTAGCAATTGTCTTCTGATATCCTGGGTGACCAGAATACAGAGTTTGATGGATTTCATCCATAACAACTCTCCTCAACTCTGCTATATTCGGAATATAAATTCTGCCTTTATAAGTGAGAAGCCCCTCTTCTTCCAATTTATATCCCTCATACTTCTTCTCAAGACTCTGCTGCTGCAATTTGTCTTTCACCCGTTCATATAATTCATCTCCGGCAACATGACTAACAATCTGCTGCCTCAAATCTGATTGGAAAATACTAAGGGATGCCACATGCATTTCTTGCACTTTCCTGCTGAATGCATCAGCTACCTTATTTTCTTTTCCCTTTATGTGCTTGATCTCGAAATCAAACTCACATAAAAATTCTAGCCATCTTGCTTGCCTAGCGTTCAAAGTAGGCTGATCAAACAAATACTTCAGACCACAGTGGTCTGTTCTGAGCTCAAATCTCCTACCCATCAAGTAATGTCTCCACATTTTGAGAGCATGTACTATGGCTGCAAGCTCTAGATCATGAGTGGCATAGTTCTTCTCATGCTCCTTCATCTTTCTTGACTCATAACATATCACGTGGTTATCCTGCATAAGGACTCCTCCAAGCCCTTGTCCACATGCATCGGTAAATACCACAAAATCTTTCTCTGGATCTGCAACTTTCAATACGGGCACACTAGTGAGAAGATTCTTCAACTGCTGGAAGCTTTCTTCACACCTCGATGTCCATTCAAACTTCATCCCCTTCTTTTGCAAAGAAGTGATAGCATGTGCAACTTTGGAGAATCCCTCAATGAATCTCCTATAGTATCCTGCAAGTCCCATGAAAGACCTTACATCTGTCACATTTCTAGGAGTAGGAAAATTCATGATGGCTTCAATCTTTTCAGGGTCCACAGATATACCCTCCTCTAAGATAATGTGACCCAAATACTGAATTCTATCTCTATAGAAGTCACACTTTCTCAGTTTTGCATACAACTGATGCTCCCTGAGCAATTGCAGTGTCAATCTCAAATGCTCTTCATGCTCTTTCTCATTCTTAGAATAAACAAGAATGTCATCAAGGAAAACAAGAACAAACTTGTCCAAATACTTGCTGAAGACACTATTCATAAGGCACATAAATGTAGCTAGCGCATTTGTGAGACCAAATGGTACCACTACAAACTCATAGTGCCCATACCTTGTCCTAAAGGCGGTCTTATGAATGTCTTCATCCTTGATCCTTACATGATGGTAACCAGACCTCAAGTCAATCTTGGAAAATACCTTTGCTCCTCTCATTTGATCATAGAGGTCATCAATCCTAGGCAAAGGATACTTATTCTTCATAGTAACCTTGTTCAACTGTCTGTAATGAATACATAACCTGAGTGTACCATCTTTCTTCTTCACAAACAGAACTGGTGCTCCCCAAGGTGATACACTCGGTCGGATATACTTCTTTTCTAACAACTCTTGCAGTTGTATCTTCAATTCTAGCATCTCCGGTGTACTAATTCTGTAGGGTGCCTTGGACACTGGTGTTGCTCCTGGCACAAGTTCAATTGTGAAATCAATGTCCCACCTTGGAGGAAGCCCTGGAATCTCATCAGGAAACACATCCCTGAATTCCTGTAACACCCGATAGTCCTCCAACCTTGGAGTTTCATCTCTCGTTTCCTCCAAAATCTGAGTTGTATACAACTGGCAACCTTTTCTACAGAACTTCTTCAACTGCATTGCTGAAACCTGCCGTACTGAAATCACCTTTGGAATTCCTTTTACAACTACTAGGCTCCCTTCTTCATTCATACATTCAAAAGTCTTATTGTAGCAATCAAGCTTCACCCTATGAGCTTCTAACCAATCCATTCCAATGAGAACATCATAGGAACCAAGAGGTAGAACATTCAGATCTACACACGTGACTAATCCATTCATGACCAATGGACATTTCTCTACCACTTCATTGACCTTTCTCTTAGTTCTAGTGGCTAGCTGAACTAACCAAGACTTCCTATGCTTTACTTTCTTAAAAGCACAAATATCCACTACTCTAGGAGTAATGTAACTGTGAGTAGAACCAGGGTCAATCAAAATAGAAACAGATTGCTCATCAATCTTACCTGGTACTTCAACCATAGCTAACTGGTGATCTGCCTGGCGGTCCTCCAGTGCTGCATAGATCCTAGGAATTGACCTTGCTACTTGACCCACTGTTTCTGCTTCTTGAACATTATAAGCTGGCCTTGCACTTTGATTCTCGAGTGGACAATTTCTCCCTATGTGGGGTCCTCCACATTTCCAACATTGAAGTGGCCCTCTATTCTATTGTGGATCCTTAGGCTTTTCTCCAGTCACTCCAACTGGCTTACTCGCAGCTTGAGATGGCTGCTTCTGCTGATTCCTGAAGTTAGAAGGTTTGAAACCTTTCTTTCTTTGGTCAAACTTCTCATTCTTCTTTTCCTTCCACGCCTTATGGTAATCAGGTTTACCCTTGCTTTGCTCATAGCAATACTTAGCCTTCCTTATTGCTTCTTCAAGAGTTCTAGGCTCATAAAACTCAATTCGATCTTTGTAAGACTGAGGTAATCCACTCAGAAAATGCTAGACCTTTAATTTTTCATCTCTGATGTACCGGACATACCTCAATAGCTCCAAAAACTTATTTGCATACTCTTCCATGGTCTGCTATCCCAATCTTAGCTCATGGAATTCCTTAATCTTATCATCATAATACCTGTTAGAAAGGTATTTCTGCTTGAAATACTTCTTGAACTATTTCCACTTCAGTCTCCTTTCACTGATCCTCTTCACTTGCTTGAATTGTTCCCACCAAATGGATGCTCTTCCTTTCATATTGAATATGGAAACTCTTGCCTTCATGTTTCCTGAATAATCATGCACTTGAAAGTACTTCTTAATCCCAAGAAGCCAAGCTTCAGCTTCCTATCTAGTCTTTACTTCACCATCAAATGTAGGAGGTTTAGCTTTCTTGAATTCATCTCGAGTGCGATCCCTGTGGTGTCTCTTTCTTTTTCTTTTATGGGGAGATGAAATTGAATCCCCGCTGGATTCTTCAGAATCGGATGACCCACTAGAAGTCCTTCTCCTTCTCCTAGTACTGCTCTTACTGCCTTCTGGTCTTGCTGCACCTCGTCCAGAGTCTATCTTTATCTGCAAGTCTGTCAAGCTCTGTAACATTGCAGCATTCAACTGATGCTGCTCTTCCTGGGCTTTAATCAAGCTTCTCATGGTAGCTGCAACATCTGACGGGGTCTCTTGGAATCTCCTTCCATTAGACTCAATGTCATCATTCCTATTACGGACATTTTCTCCCATGGCATCTCGGGCATGCTCATCAGAATCCCGAGCATCATACCCGTCATGGGTCCTCATACTGAACCACCTCTAGTTTATCAACTGCACTACCTGGAACACTTCCCTGGAAGGTGACTATGACTCTGCAGACGTGTTAATGACAACACAATTGTTAGATGCATAACATTGATATAAATCATAATCATTTACCTTTTCCAGAAATAATCATAAAATTACAAATTCCCAACCACACAAAATTTTCTTCATCCAAGAACGTCTATCTGAAGGGGACGACGGGGGTCAAGGCAGCTTGCCCCCTTGTGGCTTCTGTAGGGCTGGTCGAGGGCAGTGCCCTCGTTTTTTTTTTTTTTTTTTGGGGTAAAACATTACTTTTCGCGCAATCTAGCACATAAGATCGCTGCCTCATTTCTCATTTTCAGCCCTGAAAATTCCCCTGAAAAATAGTCAAAAATCCCACTGGAAAACAGTTAAATTCTGCTGGAAAAATCCCACTAAAAACGCAAATTTTCCCTGTGCAGAATCGGCTATCGGCTGTCGGAAGCCTTTGTGATTTAGGTGGTTTATTCATTTAGGAAGCCACAACAGCAGCTCTTGGAAGCTCCAAACCTTTCGCAATGGCGGCTCCCAAAAGCTCCAAACCTTCCTACGTCTGTTCTTACTTAGAGGAATATCAACGTCGGGCGTCGGCTGACTCTGACATCGAAAGTCGGATGACTTTGCCTTCCACCGAATCGGCTCCCAGAAGCTCCAAACCTTCCGCAATGGCGGCTCTCAAAAGCTCCAAACCTTTCGACTTGGCACTTACGTCGGACGTCGGCTGACTTTCACATCGGAAGTCGGATGGCTTTGGCTTCCGCAACGGCGGCTCGCCCAATCTTAACTTCTTCCGATCGGCACTTAGAACAATCTCGAACATTGGACGTCGGTGGAATTTCGTAACATCGGACGTCCAACCACTTTCCCTTCCGATCATTCCGACACTTAGACAAATTTTCATGGCTTTCCCCAAACAGTTCCGGCGTCGGCTGTTGGATGACTCTCACGTCGGACGCGGAATCGCTTCGCCGTCCGCAATGGCGGATGGGAAGATCGTGAAATCTTCCGCAACGGTGGAAGAGAACTTCATGAAACCTTCCGAAACGGTCAGACGGGAAACTTCACCCATTTGCTCGCAACGGCGAACGTCCACTCCACCAGTCCTTCCGCAATGACGGAAGTCAAATCCATTGGTTGCCCCAACTGCTCCAACACTTAGCCAAATTTTTGAAATTTGTTGTCTTCAATTTTCCTTATTGCTGCTAAGCAGAAGGCAATTCTGCTTCTGTCACTGCTTATTCTTGGCCCATAGAGGCCCATTGCTGCAACCCAATTCTATGATACCATGCTGTCACGTCCCCATGCCTCTGACCGGCGTAGAGGACGCGACTACTAGCTTTATCAGACCGGGCTAACCGCCCATGAACATGTACAAGATTAAAAAATTGCTGGAAACAAAATGCTTAAATGTATGTATTGAACTTAATTATGCACCTATGAGAGATTATCATGCATAGATGAAATTATCTATTAGACATAGCGGAAACATCATACATTCCAACACGCATTATTTCAACATGTTCACTTCATTTTCATTAACAGAATTTACAGTTGCAGAAGTAAAATGGACAGAGCACTTATCTTATGAAGAATTTCTTCTGCTACCGGCTACGTCACTGCAACGTTCCACCCAACCATAGGCCAACGTGCTCCTTAAGCTCCCAGTAGCGCTGCCACCCTCGAGCTGGGCATGATTCCCTAAGGAATAAGGGAACTAGCAGGCTTGCACATAGCCAGGATACACAAAACACATAGCCAAGCCAACAAAGTTGGGTTTATCAGGCCATTAAGGAGCTGATGGAGGCAATTTTCTAAGCTGGTGAGCTCATTACAGAGCCAAGAACACCTACACTAGAACTAGCCTAACCTCTAAGACACCCATCCACACCCAACACAAGGAATCAGTCCCTTCTCTGCTACACAGTCCCTCAGGCCCTGCATTCCCTTCCAGTGCTATTCAGGGGTGATGAAGAAGAAGGCCAGCCCTCTAGCTCTGTCTGTGTGGTTTCCAGCCACCAGGTTTATCAAGCAAATCTAAGCCAACATCTTTGCTCCTCTCACAGTCCGAAGACCAACCATTGCACTCCGGTAATTAATTTAGCTATTACAGCTTAAACCAGGGAAAAATGACTTCAACCCATCTACAACAGTCCCCAAACGTAACAGCAAAAAATGACTCACAACATGGGGAAAAAAACACAGTCCTCAAGATTATCAGTGAGCACAACTCACAGCAAGGAAAAACGCCCCAAATAGTCTGTGCGTGAGACCAATAGCCGGTGAGACATCCAAAAACGTGAATGGCCCTTCACAGCCATGGTAAAAACACATGAAGCTACAAAAACGTGAATGGAAAAATGCACCAGCAGCTCCCAAAACGTGAGGAAGACAACCCAATCCCTGACACTAAAAAAATGACCTCCAATCCATGGGAAAAATGAAGCCAACAATAAAAAACGTGGGATGAAAGACACAGGAAAAACTCCAGCTGCTCCCAAAAGCCCCAACGTGAAGGGGAATGGTGAGGAAAAATGGAAAACGTGGATGCATGGCAGAATGGCATACATTTTTGGGCATTTTCCTTGCCAAGGAAGCCAGAACACATTTTTCAAAAATGGGTCTCTGCCCAATTCGAATTTTTGCCCATACTCTTCCCATTCCATGCAATAACTAATTCAACCACATTCTGGCAGAAATAAATGATTGGGGAAAAACACAAGAAAGGTAGTTGACAGTTTGATGGGTTTTCTCATAGACATTTGGCTTTTCCCCATTGGCCCATAGGTTAAATATTTCACCCCCCCTTATCCTTAGGAAATCATGCCCCATTCGATTTAGTTGCCGTGACCGTAGCTGGTTGTGTCCATTAATTAATTATGATGCATATTTACATGATGGCCAACATAATATATGCCGCATGCCCCGATATACCATCGGTGACAAATTTAAATCCAAAACATAGCATACGTACCGATCATTGGTGGGGCTTTGGCCTTTAGCTCCGCACCAAGATCATTACAATATATATACATCATATACATCTAGTGCAACGGGGTCAAAACCGGGGCATTACAATAGGAGTTGGGATTAAACATATATGATGGTGGTTTGTGTTTGATTAACATTCACAGAGAAGAAAGGATACCCACAATAAGGTGTGACATAGACTTGGGAAGAAGTATTAATTGATATCTGTTTTAAGGTGAGTGTAGATCTTCCCCTCTTGAAAAAATAATTGTTGCAAATTATTATTCCATGTGTAGATATTGAGAATTTTGTTACTTGTTGTGAGGTGTTGAACTTAACTTATTTCCCATTATTGTCAAGCAAGAGATATTATTTTTTTATGTTTTATTCAAGGCAAAAGGAGTTGTCAGTCTCTATGTGGAGGTGATTTTATCTTACAATATCATATCATTCGTGAGACTAAAAATTCAAAAGAAGGTTGTTTCCATATTAGTTTATCTTGGTCATCCAAGAGATGTAAGAATTTGTATGATGAAATGCAGTAGGAGACAATGCCATTACGTCAGTAACCATGTAATGGAACTTTCTTATGTTTAGAAAGAAGTGGCCAATCTATTGTGCTATAATTAGAAAATATATATCTTCACACTACGAATGTTTCAAATAATACTCCATAAACATAAATTTATAAAACAAGATTCAAAATAGTAATTCTCAAATCAATTTAAACTATAATAAAATCACACATAATTTTCATCTCTTCTAAATTAGTTTCTTGAGGCGATTCGTCAGATGCCATGTACATTAACAAAATGATTAAATAATGTGCATGATATAATCATAACCATTATTTTGAATCAACCTTATACTCAGATACTTTTAGGTTTGGTGTGTATCCCATATATTCACTAGATGAAAGACATTGCGCATAACACTAATTTCATTTATGTAGACCACACAGGTGCATCACTTAGGTGTTTCAACTTCATGCATCCTTTAAAAGTTTGTCAGGTTTTTATGTGGGTAAGGTGCTTTTGTATTCCACTTAGTTGGATCAATTGCTTAGCTGTGTTGGGTTCTTGTGTGTGTTAGGTATGTTCCATATTTGTGAATACAATTTAACATTGTATATGCAATTGGATTGTGGTAAAAACAATTTAAATGTACATTTTTGTCATTTAATAATATTGTAATTGTGCATTGTTCTCAAATTTATAACCGATATCTTCATGCAATCGTAAAATCTATCAGAAATTGGAACATTACACATAGAAACATTCTTGGCCACACATGTATAATCACACTTAAAATACTAAACCATGACTATCTCAAGAGCCTTGATATGAAATATTTTTTATATCATGAAAGTTATAATACAAAAATAGTAGGACCTTATATATCCTGTCAATGTACATGTATCAAAAACATCTTTGATGTACATGCAAACAAAAGTAAATTGATCCTAGGCTGCGCCCCTATACTCTAAATTCCTATTGTACAGAAAAATACGTACTTGTCCTGGAATAACACATAAAAAATATAACTTTCTCTTGTTTTTTTCCAAACCTGATGCTTGTTTCCTCTATCCATGACCATTGTGCATCTCTAGCAACTAGAAATCAATGACAATATTTCTTGATCAGGTAACTGAACCAGTACTGTCTATCAATAAAAAAGTTTGCAAATTTAAAATGACTCAATTGTACAGAAAACAAACACTCACTGCATCGATCTGGGGTATGGATGCCTCTAGTGTCCTCCTCCTTGCAGAGAGTCTCTCTGCAATGCTTCTCTACGAATAAAAACAAAAGAGTCAATTATCTCAGTAATTATCAACATGTACATGAATGAGAAAGTACTAATCAATTATGTAAAAGATGAACATCTCACCGAAAAAAATTGTTCCTGGGAATGATACAGGGTTTATTTAGTAGCAAGAGGATCCATAGGTTGAACATCAACCTTGGTCATGTGCAATAATGGACTAGGGTGTGGCTACATTCACCAAAAGATAAAATAGTTAGACATCGTGCATGTCCATAGACAATACAAATGAAATGTACAATTAGAAATATTCAAGTAGATGCACCTCTGTGTTACTTATCCCTATTGTAGATACATCATTGAATGCAACATCAATAACCCCACTAAGGTCTGGCATGGATGAACCTACATCCTGATGCTATAAACATGCAAAAATTACATTAAGAAAACTACTTGTAAAGTGAATTCAAAGCTAACTAGAAAGTGCCATTGGAAGTGTGTACATTACCGTGGGATGAGTAGATTGATCATCATGGACACCTACACTTTTTAACGAAGAGGGTCCTCTGGTGTAGACAACCTGCTTATCTACATTTGGGCGACGGGGAGATACAAACCAAAGAGGTGTTGCATGGATTTGCGATGATATCTATAGTCATAAAGTGCTACCATAGTTAGAAATGCATTTGAATGGATGGAATAATATGTACTAAAAAAACTAACTTGTTGTAATATAAATACCCCTTCCCAGGACATATCTCCCCCATGGGAGGGACCTCTGCCAACAATTTGTTGTGCCTCTTCTGATCCAGATAGCATCTGTAAGTTTAAAAATTATAAATATTAGCAGTCTATAAATGAATGTACAGTAAGAAATTTAAATAATTCAAACAAGATTCAGTCATTAACCATGTACTTACATTCTTTAGGTAATCATAAATTCCACCTGGGAGTAATTCGCTGAGATCATTGTCTCCAGCATTCTGTTCTAAATGGGGTTCCTGCAACTTCAAAAATTGTAAATATTAGACAATTTAACAAATTAATCAAGACTAACACATGCATTAACAAAACGATATGTCTTAACAAAATGACACATGTTGAAATATTACCTCGGTGTTGGTTGTTTGGGCCTCAGATACAACCACATCGGGTGCACTACCACCCCCGCAAGAGGCATCAATATCATGCAAGAGTAAAAATTACATATATTAGGAATCTTTTAATATGTGTACAATATGGAAAAATTAAAAATTGAACAACAATAGAGTTTTAGCAATGTCCTTACCTGACCAATAGTCATTGTAGAGGTGCCATTTGTTGGTCCAGGAGCATAACAGGATTGACCACACATGTGGATCGCTCAGGGGCTCATGGGATGTCAGTCTATGCCCACCAATAAATGTTCCTCTACCACTAGAATCTGGTGGTTGTACCCTAGCAGAGGAAGAGGGCCCTACCTGGTCAATAGTTGTGGTGTGTTGGGAAACTATCTCAGCTAGAGTAAGAAATGCCTCTTGTGTCTGGGTAACCATATCATGTGTAGGAGGGATTTCTGGCCTCGGTAGCTGGGAACAGGGTGCAAGTATCTATTGATTGAAATATCTATGCCTAGCATTGGGTCATTTCTAGGTCATCCCCCTACCAATGGCCTTGAACCCCAACATGTCAAAATAGTTGACATGTTTCCCCATCACAAACTCTGCATATAACTTTTGGAGGAAGTACAATGGTAGGTCCCTAATATTGTGTGGGGGAATGTCGAAAACCATGTACCATCTATCCATCCAATGGTATCTAATGGTTGGAAAGATGCACCTCTAAATCGAAATATGTGTCCTAGTTCTCTTCGGAATGTCATTCGTCCCATGAACTCTAAACAATGTATATATGCGATCTTTGGTTATTTTTAGCTGATTTATCTCATTTTAGCTCAAACCATTAGCATATTCTCATATTTTTCTTTCCCTATAGGATGCAATGTTATACAAATAATCTTTCAATATAGAGATTGCATCAACTATTGTCAGCAATGAGGCTGACAATAAGCGATGGAGCTCATTTCCACTCCTCTAGGCAGAACCAATCTCTCTAAGATGCCCAATAACCTTCAATGTCCCAGCATTGTTGTCCAAGTATCTAGTGCAATCATAAATACAAATAAAATATCATTAGAAAAATAAACACATGATATAGTGACATCTCTAAGCAATGAAAAGTGTAAAACTAATGTATGAGAAATAACAACATACTCTAAATCTATTATTTAAATTTTAAAATTGATCTTGAATTTTACAGTAAAGAATAAAGATTTAACATTTTTTATTTTAAATTTATGTCCTAAATTCAAGTATTACTTCCAATTTCCATATGCATGTGGACATAAAATGTCCTATGTGCATATGTTTACTGGGAAGCTCCTATAGCTTATTTTAAGGCTTGGATTATAAAGGTTCATCGAAATTGTCAGGTGTTGACTAATGCCCTTGCAGGACCAACTCCTAAATTCTAGGTAGATGAAAGGGCTAGATCCTAGAAGAGGGGGAATAATGTGCTATTGATGAATAAAATCCCAATATAGGAAACTATTTTGTTAGATATGTAATTTTTTTTGTAGCATGATGTTTTTTGGATTCCAAAGTCCATTTAACAAATCTTTGTTTATATGTAATTTGGGCCATGTATGGATTCCACTTGATGTTATTTTAGTTGTATGCACTCTTTCTATATACCCATGAGAGACTAAATGCATAATTGTGTATAGTGGCTTTTATGGTTGCAAGGTTTCCACTGGATTCTATCATGTATCATAGTATGTGAGTGCAATGTAATCAAACACATGAACCTCCCTATGTATCTTGATGTTAGTAGAGCCTATTGTTGAAGTCCGTTGTCTTGAATTTAACCAAAAAGAACCCTTCAGTCAAGAGGAAATATTTGTTAAGCATGGGAAGCTTCTATACCTTATTTTAACCCTTGGATTAGAAAGTTTCATCAAAACTATAAGGTGTTTATTGATTTTCTTGGACGACCAACTTCGATATTGTTGATGTATTTGTAACTTTGGAATGTATTCACTTGTATATTTCATATATTGTACCCCGATCATTTATTCCAAGAAGTGTTTGTAATGTATTTGAGTCATGTCATGCCCCAATGTTCCTATCGGGAGTTTCTATAATGTAAACAAGTCATGTCAAGTCATTTTGGGTAACCCTCCTATTGATCAAGGGTTAATTTCCCTGCAAATGTTGGGACCTATGGTTATTAGAATATCCTAGAGAAGTTGACCCTAGGTGAGTTATTGTAAGTTAGGGATATAGTCCCCACCATTGTGTTAAGGATAACCCTCCTTGTTTGTTGGAGGAGGAAAATTCCCCACAAGTTGTGGGGCACTAGGGTTATTAGAATCTCCTAGAGATGTCGGATCTAGTAAGTAATTGTTAAGTGAGGCCGACATGTTGGAGTGGACATTAAGTGAATGAATGTATATAAGTAGAGAGTGATCCTCTCTATTTATCACACACACACTCACTCATTGGGGCACATGAGTGAGAGAGAATTTGCTGGGATAAGAGAGATACTACTGCTGTCGAGAGATCATATTTATGTTTTCGGGTTTTACTTTTGGTGCTAATTCTATCTCTGAGGAAGTTGTGGGGTTTTCTCCTTTATGTTTTCCTCGAGGAAAATTCTTTGTGTCTCTTGTCTCTTGTGTTTATTGCTGTGCATGTTATTCTCTCAGTTAAAGATCCTAAGATCATAATTCTAGCTTGAATGATAAAATTCTAACATGGTATCAGAGCTAACCTAAGAAGAAGACATTGTGCAGCTATGGAAGCTAGGAATTTTTACTTTTTGGGTCTCTCTCCACAATCCATCAGCAAAAGTATGCTAGGATGACTCTCCATTGAAGGGCGCATCTTTCTGTTGAAGTAAAATTCAATTTCGAGCATTTTCAACTTTTGGTGCAGGGAATTAGGGTTTCTTACAGAAGAGGAATTTTTTAGTGATCCCAGCATAGAATTTCTCTCCTCATTAAAATCGAAGTTTAGGGACCTAGGTCAATATATTTGGTTGGGTTTAACTCTGGGAAAGTCAAACCCTAGTTTGACCCTGGGCCGAAAAAACCCTAAAATACTAAAACAAATAAGTTTTGGTACATTCGCTATATCTAGGGATTGGAGAAGGTGAAGAAGATGAAACTCTCACAGGCCAAATATAAAATCCTTATTTACACTGTATCCAAACTTCAGCCTTAGATTCACTACATTCTGCGAGATATGATCCCTCCACGTTATGGTTCCAGCATCTTCGAGGATTCATCCTGAAAAAGGACACCTAGGGAGAATTGCTATATCTTTGGCTACAAAGCTCCAAATGAACTTTATGAAGATGTTCCAAAAAGGGAATGGACTTTAATTTCTGTGGTCCTAGTTTCAGACCCATAAGATGAAACAGTGACATGTGTCAGTCCATACAACTTCACTATTCTGAATAGTCCTGTAACAGGTCACCTTGGGAAAATGATCATAAGTACCAATTGGTGAAAACTATGGTGTTGAAATAGGGACAGATGAGGCTACCTCAGTGCAAATGTTTTGACATAAAGTAGTCATAATTTTGGAGATACGGCACAAACATTATCAGGCATTTCTGCAGAAGAAATTGGTAAACTAGGGCTTCCTGTTCCGAGAGCTTACCTCCACTGTTTTCAGAAAAGGAGTACATTGGACAGCTCAAATTAGAGAGATATATTTTTCTATCCAATCAAATCTGAAATATTCAAAGTTTTAAAAATTAGGGTTTCTCTGACAAACCCTAGATTAGCCAGCTCTGGAACTAGAATGGACACCTCAAATCGGTAAGATCTAATCTTTTGCTATTTTCATTTGAGATTCTCATTTCAAAGTGATCTATCACATCATCTTGATGATAATCTTGGTGAATTTGAGAACTTCCAAGCATGGAAGTATATTATCTCTCTAAAGAAAATGAATTGGACATGTACATAAGTAGAGAGGTTCTAGTTTTAAAGGGAGATAAGGCTAAAAGCCTCACATAATAAGAACTTGGTCAATGCCAAGAAGATCATTGTTGATTCAATCATGGATCCCATTGTAGCACAAGTGTCTCCCCTAAAGACACAAAAATAGATGTTTGATTCCTTGACCAAGCTATTGAAGGGAAGAACATAAATTAGAATATGACCTTAAGAAACCAGTTGAAGAATGTGAAGATCCAAAATGCTAGGACCATACCGTCATACTTTACAAGGGTCTCTCAAATCAAAGAACAACTTGAAGTAGTAGAAGAAGAAGTGGAGAATATAGAAGTTGTGAGAACCACCTTGAATGACCTCCCAGGATCATGGGATTCACTCATTCAAGGAATGTGTGCCACAAGGAAGTGATTAGTTTCATAAATGTTTTGGGAAGAGCACACACAAGAAGATGCTCAACTCATAGTAAGAGAAAATAAGATGGGAAGATAAAGCTCTCACCATCCAAAGAAGATCCCTCAAGCGATGAGGAACATGAAGAACTCAACTCTTGAAGAACCTCTTATCCATCTTATCATTTGAATAAGAAAAGATGCTATTATCAATGAAGAAGATGATGAAGTTGAAGGCTCAAGAAGGAGTCTACCCATGAAACAAATAAAGATAAGTATTCAATTGTCATTTCATGGTATTGTTTTGTTATGCATTTGTTTATATTCAGTTGATGTATTATGCATGATAGAATGTTTGCATTAATGACAGTATACTACTAATATGCATGTGATGGGTAAGTAGCTCATGGTGCTATACAACTCTCCATTGCTACTTATCTAGAATGAAACCTCTTTGCTAACATATTGGATTAGTGCACAATCTCAATGTTGTCCTAGTAGATATGGAAGGCATCTAGAAAGGTTTCTGTGAGATATGGATAAATGTTGTATTGGCTAAAATAGTTGAATGATCATATATTTATGAAAAATAATTTTTCATTATGAATATACCTTATGAAATGTTTGAAACCATACAACTAATGCATTTGACTTGTAGAAAAGATCGCATACATAATCACCTACAAGAAAAGAATAATGAGACTCATTCCGAAGAACAAGTGACAATAGTTCAAAGATGAAGAATAATATGAAAAATGTAGCGACATCATTGATGCAGAACCTTCCAGCCATGAAGAAGTAACCAAGAATAAAGAGAAGACCAGTTCAAGAAGAATGATGTCTAGGATACAGTATCGATACAGAAAGGGAAGTTTTGTAGCTCCATCATACAGTATATGGGAACATTGTGGGATACACGGCAAGATTCATAGCATGAGGCTTCTCACGAAAAGAAGTCATAGACTAGAAAGAGACATTTGTAGCCGGTGGGAGTTGAGACACATGACAGGAAGAATCATGTGTGCAAATAAAAGAAGGCCTTGTACAATCTCAAAATACACCCATGGGATAACACATACATGAGGAGCTTGATGAAGATCTAAACCTTTGCTACCAGGATGATAAAGGATGACAAGCTCACAGATGGGTGTGAGAAGAACACTTTCAAAGATATAGGATCTTGGTATTCAGTGACCCTAGATGGATACATATAATATTAGTAGCAAAGGAAGCTACTTGTCACTCTAGTACAAAATGTTTCGGTGCATAAAGTACGAAAGACAAAGGGAGTATGATGCTTCAGAGTGAGTGATTGCAAAATATCCCGAGGTTCGAGATGGTATGCCATGATGGATAGATTACTGATGACTCTAGGCTTCACTAAGAGTAAAGTGGATTCCAACCTTTGATTCAAGATTGAAGGTGGAAGACTAGTGATGCTCCTGTTATGTGCTGATGCACTATTTTATAGGCATGGAGGTGTGGCAAAATGCAGTTGGAATATCCCTGAGACAAGGGAAGTATGCGGTAGAGATCCTGAAGAGGTTTTGGATGATGGACTGCAAGGCCATGACCACACCTATGGCATCGAACATGAAGCTATTGAGTGATGCTTCATCAAAAGTGGTTGATTCTACGATGTATCGTCAGATGATTGGGTCCTTGATGTACTTGACAAACATGAGACTAGATATTTGCTTTGCTGTGAACAACTTGAGCTAGTTCCTGATAGATCTAAGACACATTCACTTGATTTCTGCATAGCATATTCTGAGGTACTTGAGGGGTACAGTTGACTATGGGCTCAAGTATGAGGCGAATCAAAAGATTAACCCGGAAGGTTATGTTGATTTAGATTGGGTAGGAAGTGCCATTGATAGGGAGAGAACTTCAGGGTGTTTCTTCAGTATGGGATAAGGTGTGATCTCTTGGTTTAGCAAGAAGCAATCCTATGTGGCACTGAGTACAGCAGAAGCAGAGTATGTCACAGCTTGTTTAGCTAGTTGTGAGGTAATATCGCTAAGGAAGCTACTGTCTAATTTATTTGATCTCCAGTTGGATGATACTTGTATATATTGTAAAAACCAGAGTTGTGTGAATTTATCAAAGAGCCCAGTGTTCCATGACAAGTCGAAGCATATCGAGATCAAGTATCAATATATCAAGGATATGGTGTAGAGGGGACCAATGAAGCTCTAGTATGTTACGACAGATGAACATATAGCTGATGTGTTGACAAATCCATTAGCTAGAGTGAAGTTTTAGTACTTCAAGGAGAAGCTTGGTGTTCTCCAAATCAAGGTTCCCTCCTAAGGGAAGTGATGAGTCCGTGAACCATTCTAACTTGGTGAGAGGATTGGTTCCTTCCATGGTCAGATGTAAGGGCTAAGCCATTCTGTCATTATGAGAGGATTGGTTCCTCACATGTTAGATATGAGTGCTAAGCCATTTTGATGGGACTATAGGATTGGTTCCTACATGATCAGATATAAGCGCTAAATGCCCTTCTTGGAATGGAGGCACCTGATCAGTTACCAGGAAAGCTCAGTCTAGGACTGAGGGCCATTCTGATGTGACTGTAGGATTGGTTCCTACATGATCAGATGTGAGTGCAGAGACATTTTGAGGTGATTGTAGGATTGGTTTCTACAGTGATCAGATGTAAGTGGAGAGCCCTTTCAGCATGGAGGATTGGTTCCCAGCATGGTCGAACGTAAGTACTGAGCCTTTCTGACATTGGTTATCAAAATTAAGTGCATAGCATTTCTTACATTGGTTGTCAGATGTAATTGCAGAGCCCTTTCAGCATGGAGGATTGGTTCCTCGCATGGTCAAATGTAGGTGTTGATAGTTTTTGACATTGGTTGTCAAATGTGAGTGTCGGGCCTTTCTAATGGGGTTGTGGGATGTGTTCCCACATGCTCAAATGTGATTGCTGGGCGTGCCTTTTTGATATGATTATAGGATTGGTTCCTACATGATCAAATGTAAGTGCTAGGTAGGCCAATTTGACTTAGGGTCAGATATAAGTGCTAAGTAGGCCATTCTAACTTAGGGCCATATATAAGTGCTGGAAAATACCTACATGGAGGCTAGGCCTATAACCAACATGAAAAAGGGTTGGCCCTATACAAATTCCTATGATGAGAAGAATCAAGAGATAGCACCCATCATGATGATCTAGGAGATATGTTCTAGAACCATAGATGATTCAGATCAAGTGATGATTCAGTGATGATGATCCATATCGAGTGATGATCTATATCCAGTGATGATGATCCATATCGAGTGATGATCTGGATCCAGATGAAGATGACTTGAAGATGAAGATGATGAGAACTTAACAATGATTAATATGATATAGAGAACAAGACTTGTGCTGATAAATTATGTTGAGAGAATACCTTCCTAGTTAAGAGGGAGTGTTGATGTATTTGTAACTTTGGAATGTATTCACTTGTATATTTCATATATTGTACCCCGATGTTTATTCTTGGAAGTTTCTGTAATGTATTTGAGTCATGTCATGCCTTGATGTTCCTATCGGGAGTTTCTATAATGTAAACAAGTCATGTCAAGTCATTGTGGATAACCCTCCTATTGATCAAGGGTTAAATTCCCTGCAGTTGTGGGGCCCTATGGTTATTAGCCTATCCTAGAAATGTCAACCCTAGGTGAGTTATTGTAAGTCTGGGAAATAGTCCCCACAATTGTGTTAAGGATAACCCTCTTTGTTGGTCAGAGGATGCAAAGTCCCCACAAGTTGTGGGTCACTAGGGTTATTAGACTTTGCTAGACATGTCAGCTCTAGTAAGTAATTGTTAAGTGAGGCTGACATGTTGGAGTGGACATTAAGTGAACGAAAGAATATAAATAGAGAGTGAGTCTTTCTATTTATCACACAAAAACTCACTCATTGGGGTGCATGAGTGAGAGAGAAGTTGCTGGGACAAGAGAGAGACTACTGCTGTCGGGAGATCATCTTTATGTTTTCGGGTTTTACTTTTGGTGCTGATTCTATCTCTGAGGAGGTTGCAGGGTTTTCTCCTTTATGGTTTCCCCAAGGAAAATTCTTTGTGTCTCTTGTCCCTTGTGTTTATTGTTGTGCATGTTATTCTCTCAGTTAAAGATCCTAAGATCATAATTCTAGCTTGAATGATAAAATTCTAATAGATATTTCAGATAGAGGCAAGTGATTTACCAGGTTTGTTTATGTATTTTAGGGAAGATATGAATTATTTTTTATTTTTATTTTTAGTTGTATGCAATCTTGCAATATAATTGAAAAAATTTGCATATTTTTTAATTTTGGTTTGGATTCACAAGTATTCTTGTGAATATACATATGCAAATAGTGAAGTTGATTTGTTTTATGAGTTAATTGGGGTTTTGGTTTACATTCGACATGTAAATTACTTATGCAAAATTGCAATGTACTTGAAAAACTTTGCATATTTGTGACTTTTGGTATGGATTCACAAGGATGCTTGTGAATATGCATATGGAAATAGTGAAATTGTTTTTTTTATTAGTTAATTGGGGTTTTGGTTCCATTCGGCATGTGAATTTTGGGTATGAATTTTGGTAAATAGTCAAAATTATTTGGTTTTTATGATTAAATTGGGGCTTTGGTTTCCATTGGCCATGTAAATTCCATTATGGGCGCATAAATTCAAATATTTTGGTTTAGTTTCAAGTTAGGGCAAGGAAAATAATGAATATTATAGGGAAAATAGCATGAGAAGATTTGAAGAAAATACCTGACAAAGAAGAGATTGTAATGTCCCCAAAAATTGAAAATATAAAAAGTTTAGTAGGCTAGTCACAACTACCTATGCTGGACATTATTGGACTTCCAGAATGTGCCGTGCTCTATTTACATTGTTGCTTTATTGTAAGTTGTTCTTACGTCTTGCTTCCCTACTTTTCGATGTGATTATTACTGTGTTTAATTATGATGTCGTTAATTTGATTACTATGTTATTACTATGGTTACGCAATGCTATGTATGCTAGATACTTGATTATGTACTTCACTGATTTTCACATGTTTTTATTGTCGTAAACATGATTCCGACTTAACTTCATTAATGGATAAAGGGGTGGAGTGGTGGGACTAGTTCTCCCATATAACTACCTGGGAGTAACCATTTCTACTTAACACAACATGCTTACTTAGTTCTATCGAACTAATGCATTCTTATCCCATTTACATGTAGGTATACTTAGCGACGGAAAGCTTGTCAAGGAGTGTTGAATGTTTGATCACTAGCGCTTGCATTTGCAGCTTTGTCCTAGTGAAATTTACTGGTTGTTAATATTAGACTTTGTGCTAGTGGCGAGGTCACCATTGCACTTATTAATTGTATGACCTAGACTTGTTATTTATGTGGCACTTATTATTTATGGTGTAAATATTAAGAACTGTTCAGCTCATAACATATTTTATTATATGTTTATTTTACTAAATGAAATAACATATATTTTTATTATACGTTTATAAAGTTTGTAATACTTTTGTTAAAAATCTTGTCTTTAAAAATATATACCATGGCATATTTCATATGGCATGGTCTTAGGGCTTAAGGCCTAATAATTCGATGCACATGGTCCTAAGGCTTGTAACCTAAAGTATTCAATGCATGAAAGGGTTTAAGCCTTATGTTCGAAATTTGGGGTAGCAGGTTTATAACATATTCCATAGACTATACGAAAATGGCTCTGGCGGGAATTAATGGTGGCCAGGGTGGTGGTATCAATGCGCCTTGCGAGATGTGGTGGGAAAGCTTAGGGCTTGGCCCAAGAATTAGTTTGGAATTTCTCCTCTTTAGTGCTTGCTCTCTCACTAGTAGAAAATGAGAAATTAATTACTAAAATCAGGCTATAAACGACTATTTTTGAGTCGGTGACTAATAGTAGCAAATTTACACTATCTTATAGCTAGTCGTATTTCACTAGTGATTAATAGCTTGACTTAGTAGTCATTAATTTAGTCATTGATAAACAATGATTTAGTCATTGATAGACAATGCTTTAGTCATTGATATGTAATTATTTAGTCATTGTTTTAGTCATTGATAGTTGATGATTTAGTCATTGATTTAGGCATGGATTTAGTCATTGATTTAGTCACTGAGTTAGTCATTGATTTAGTCATTGATTTAGTCACTAATTTAGTCACTAATTGAAACCATTAATGACCAGATATACGACTAAATAAACTACTAGATTTTAACATATTAATGACTAATCTAAATACGACTAAGATACGAGAAATTAGCTACTAATATCCATATATATGTGAATTTAGTCATTTTTGTAGTCACAAATTTATGATAGGGCACGGAGGAATTGAACCACCAACCTCCTTCCTATAATTAGGCAGGCGCGCTACCATTGAGCTAGCACCATTTAAAAAGTTGTTATTTCTTGACAGTGATGATACTCAAACAAATTTATGATAGATATCAATCTACAAACTACATAATTATTACTATTACAACTTACCAGTAACTAGTATTTATGATAAACTAATTCCAAAGAGCTATGTACAATTTTCCCGGTAACTAAAGCTAATAAAAATTTAAGCAATCACCAAGTGTCACCCACTGCCAAACTTTCAAAAATCACATCACTCGAATAGTTACATGAAGATCAGACAGCTTATCAAATGATAGGATTCAACTTTCCTATATCAAATGACCAAATTTGCTGATGAAATAAATGGTCCAATATCATGTTTGTAATCATCAATATTTTTTAGCCATAATAACAATACATCCATCATCCTGCCCTTGTATTCCATTGATTTTGCTTTCCTTGTTAGCTATTTGTACATATTGTATTTTACAGTTTTCTTGAACAGACCATATAGGTGCTTTATGGCTTCCTTGAAAGCTTCATGTAAAGGAAGGTAGTTAACAGTATTTCAGTAGGGAATCCATGCTTTAACCAGTACATTTCCAAGTTTGCACAAATTAAAGTCTATGCTTTTGAAAATGAGATGAGCATGATAATAATAGATACAGGTTCCATCTATGGAATGTCTTAATGAAAGTATATCTAAGGAACTACTCTAGAAAACAGTTTAATTTAGTTTAGATTCTCACAATATATTCATTTGAAAACATTGCGAAGGGAACTCATATTCAAAGTTGTCAAGAGAATTGACGCTTTGGAGTTCATGCCTAGCACAAATCTCTTAGATTGATGCAATTGCCATATCCATGTCCATACTAGGCTAGTCCATAATGAGGTGAAGACCCATATTTATCTTCAGTCTCCAAGTTCATTACAACTTGGAAACTATAAATACATAGTCTTGAGGATGCTATTTTCTCCTTTTCTCATCATTTTACTATGTGTTTGGATCACTTTTGTAACAAATAGTAGAGATGAATATGTAGATGGTCCGCCTATAAAATATCAAGGTACATGCCTCAACCAATAGAAAAGTACCTAATCCTCTATTACTTTGGTAACAAATAGCAACGAGGAAAATGTAGCTTGACTACCAAAAATATATTAAGTTATAGGCCTCGACCAATCAAAAGTACCTAATCCTCACTGATGAAACAACAATTCAAACCTCCAACCGCAATAGAGAAAATTCTTCAATAAGTAAGGCAGCAGATTAGATTGTTTAATGGTTAAAAGGTTTTAATTTCAAATAGGCTGTAAAAAGACCAATTGCATAGAGCACATGCACAAAACATATAGACCCAAACTCTAACTATGCAATTTTTATGACAATGAACACCAAAAGCTATCTTTAGTAGAGAAGCTTGGTTTTTATGTTTATAAGTTAATTCGCATTGTGGTCAAACTTATAGGAAACAACACTACATCACATCAATATTAGTTCAATTCCCATGAAATCACATCAATGAGTACAACACAACATAGGAGGCTCCAAAATCATGGACAGACACAATTGAACTTCAATGTGGTAAAAAAAAGGTTTAAAATAAAATAAAAACAAGGATTTCCATTGAAGTCAGAAGGGCTATTAACTGAATAAAGTCACTTAATAATAGAAAATAACTTACCAGGGTCCAATTCAATAGTACACCAATACATCCTAGTGTTAGCCTTGAGTCCTAATCTACAAAAAGAAGAGATGTCAACAATTAGAAACCGATTAAATTTTTGAAATTTAATCAAAAGAAAAAGGTTTTTCAATGGAAGAGGTATATTACCACTATTTTTAACTATAAGAGAAACTATTGGAACAACAAATTTGTATATGGAAGAGATTGTAATGGGCAAGAAAAACAGAGGAGTGTGTAGGGTAAAAGTGGTGCAGAGGAAGCCCTGTGTGTCGTTAACACCAAAACTATAAATAAAGTGTTGTGAAAAAAACCACCGCCTCTAAAAATATAAAAATAATTAAATAGTTGATGGTGGATAGAAAATCACAAGGATGTTGTGCACATAAAAGGTAATACCAGTATAAATCCATCAATAGTCAATTTTACGAGATTTATTGAATGAATGATTGACAACGATATGGTTTAAGAGCCCAAAATGAGTATACATATCACCTGCAATGAATAAAGATGGGAGCAGGAGGTTTGTGCTTGTTCTTGTGGATGTGCATCAGGGCATGCAACAACAATTGGGGCCAGTTGGACACTAAAACACATGACTTGAAGTTACAATAAACCAAATCAATCTTAAGCAATCTCCTAATGTCTAATATCCTAACATTTCAAATAAATTTAGGGTAGGAAAATGTTTGGGATAAGGGTAAATTTCATGGAAGTGCCAATCCCCCCTTGTTGTGGCATCTTTAGCTGAATTGAAGGGTGTAACACCCCAGTTTTGAACCCATTGCATTATATGTATATGATGCATATATTGTAAATAATCATGGTGTGGAGCTAAAGGCCAAGGCCCCACCATTTATTGGTTATGCTATGTTTCGGGTTGAAATTGTCACCGATGGTATATCTGGGCATGCAGCATACATATCAAGTTTTGTCATCATGTAAATATACATATTTAATTAAATGAACCCAACGAGCTATGCTCACTGCAACCATACTAAAACGGGCATGATTTTCCCAAGGATAAGGGGGGGGGCGATTGTTAAACCATGAATCAATGGGGAAAAAGCCATGTGTCACCTTCCCTTGTCTTACCCAACTTCCACCATTAAAAATTGCTGCTGTTAGTTGGGGAAGTTATGGTTGGGAGTGGAGTGTGGTAGGACTGTCATCCCTTACCCACACGCACACTCCACCAGTGGGTTGACCTCACGTTGGCAAGGAGAAACAACCACCTCCATCACTCCAGTGGACTCCCCATTCTCAGTACTACGCCATTCTCTCCATTGTCTGTTAATCCTCAATCATGGATGGTAGTCTGTTCATTCTCACGCACAGGCATATTTTCTGTTGGATCTCAAGCAGCCAAGAGGGGAGCCATTTCTTGGTTGTCATTCACATTCTTCCACAGAGTGGAATCGGGGGTGTTTTCCCTCTGTATTTTTGGGGTCTAGTGTAAAAATTTCCTCACGCACAGTTTGAGATTCTGTATCTTCCTCCCTAGTGTGGTCTATGTAAGTTATTCCCAGTGGCTTCATTGTCCAAGATGGACTATTGTTTTCCCCACGTTGTGAGCTATGTTGTTCATACGTTTGGAGACAACTGTAAGTTGCTTGGGAGTTATTTTGGTCATGCTAGGGCCAAGAACCACTCAGAAATCATTTTCCCTATCTAAGCTATAACTGTTGACTAATTGCATGCGTGCAATCGTTGGTCTTCGGACTGTGTTGGGAGTAGGGATGGGGGATTGGTTTGCTTGATAAACCTGGTGTGTTTGGAAACCACACAGACAGAGCTAGAGGGATGGATTTCTTCTCCACAACCCCTGCATAGCACGAAAGGGAAGTCAGGGCCTGAGGGACTGTGTAGCAAAGAAGGGACTAATTCCTTGTGTTGGGTGTGTCTGGGTGTATTAGAAGTCAGGCTAGTTCTGGTTTAGGTGTTCCTAGCTCTATAATGGGCTCACCAGCTTAGCATTTAGCCTTTCTCAGCTCTTTGATGGCCTGATAAATCCAACTGTGTTGGCTTGGCTGTGTTTTTGTGTACCCTTGGCTATGTGTAAGAATACTTGTTCCTTATGCGTTTGGGAATCATGCCTAGCTTGGGGGTGGCACCATTGCTGAGAGATTTAGGAGCATGGTAGCCTATGGTTGGGTGGAACGTTGCAGCGACATAGCTGGTTGCGGAACGAGTTCTTCATAAGATAAGTAATCTTGTCTATTTTACTCCTGTAATCATTTTACTGTTAGTGAATATGGTGAACATGTTGAATGCTTGTATGAATGTATGTTTCTTTTGCTATGTATGATAAATAATTGTATCTGTCTATGTTCTACTTCAATGCATTTTGTTTCAACATTTTATGAATGCACATGTTCATGGGGCTCTTAGCCCAGATGGTTAACACCATGGTAGCTGCCTCTTCGCCTATTGAAGGGTCGGGGACGTTACATTGTGGTATAAGAGCTTGTAGATTGCAGCATGGGCCTCTATGGGCCATGACTAACCAGTTCACAGAGGCATGTTGCCTTCTACCTAGAAGAAATCAGTGAATGCCTAGAAAAATTCACAAAAAATTGTCTAAGTGTTTGAACTGTTGGTTCATTAGAAAACTTAGTGGGAAAGACTTTCGATGCAGAGGAGAGCTAGGTGAAAGCACACCCAATGGAGGACAATTGGAATAAAATTGTTGAAAATTTTCTAAGTTTTCATCGGTCGTCAACGAAACTTAGGGGATAAAGAAATCGCAGTTTCAGCGAAGATCAGTCGAAGACCATTGAAACACCGACTCGATGTAGTCGTTTGGACCGCCGATGCACTGGAAGAAGGTTTGTTGTTCAGAGTGACGATGGACATCGGTGGAAAATAGTTGATCGAGCACCTGTCGTTGCGGATGGCTAGACAACTACACATCCGACGGATAGAGCCTCCGACCACCGACGCCGTAAAGAAAGTTTAAATCTTTTTTCTAAGGCCCAAAATCATCGACAATCGAAAAAAAATAGTGTTTCATGTGTCCACCATTGTAGAACCATAGAGCACTAGTCTTTCAACAGGGAGAAGCTCTGACTGCCGATGCCAGTCAAAAATTAGTTCACTGATCGGAAAACATTAGCGGCTTAGATCGTCGATCGAGAAAAGATAAAAAATGATGAGCTGCCATTGCGGCTGCTGAACAAACTAACCCGCCGATGCTTTAGTATTCCACTCGTCAATGATGAGGTGTCAATGGATTATGGAGCCAACAGAGTCAACGAAAGATAGAGAAAGCTTTCGTCGACAGAAGAAGAAATTTTCAAAAATTGTCTAAGTGTTGAGGCCATCGGTGATCGGCAACGGTTAGGTGTTTAGATCGGTGGAATTTAGTGGTTTTTGCGTCACTATTTTGGAATCCTAGAGCACTAGCCTTTCGACGCTGATCAGGTTATGCCTTAGTAGATTTGGCCATCGATTGGAAGAAGATCGAAGATGGGGGCCCCCGTTGCGACTACTGATGGAAATATTTTGCCGACACCTACTTAATTCAGTTGTTGATGAGCTACGTCAAATGAAGTTAGTGGATTGAATGTTTTCCATTGCGGCTAGCTAGTCAACTATCCTTCTGACGGATAGAGGCTTTAACCGCCGATGCTGCAGTGATTAGTACTTTCGACAGCCGATGAATAGAAGATGGAAGAGCCAATGCCGTGGAAGACAAGGCAAGAAGAAAATTCAAATTTTCTCTAAGGCACAATATCATCAACCATCAAGAAATGTTAGTGGATCGGATCACCAATTAGAAAAAGTTCAATGAAGGTGACCCGCCGTTGTGGCTGCTTAGTCAACTAGCCCTCCGATGTCACAGCAACTAGTGCTTTCGATCGTCGATATACTTAAGGCTATGGAAGACCTAAGGAGATTGTTGGTTGTCATTGCAGAAAGCTGGAAGACTAATAGGTTATGCTATTCTTGAATAGACTCAGGATAATAGACCATTGCAGGACCGATGTGGCGGAAGGAATCAGATGAGTAACTTGCTGATCGAAAGTCTAGACGTTTGCTGCAAAAAATGAAGTAAGAACACTTTCCGCCATTGCGGCAGTCTAGGACACTATCCACCTGATGGTTAGTGGGTATAACAGCCAATAATATCTATGGAACCCATAGTGAGATCACTTTCTATCTTTGCAGCTTCCTAGAAGACTAATCATCCGATGCAATAACGTAGCCGATCACCAACAAAGAGGAGGTAAGTTGCCATTTGGATCGCCACAACGACAAGAAGTACAGTGACTTGGATCACTGATGTGCAGAGGATTAGACCTTCTGAGATAGGCTTGTGGCTATGGAAGAAATAGAAGGTTTATGGGCCATCGTTGCAGAAACTAAGATGACTAGCCACCCGATTCACAAGACACCTGATCGTCGATGCAGTGCATAGGCTGGTTTCATTGCCGATTAGGTTGGGAGAGCTAGATGTGGATCCAATACAATGAAAGGATATAGGTGAACAGTCCTCCACATCACCAATGCAGATCAGAAGTTTAGCTATTTTCCCATCGAAACGTCGAAAAATTTGTGCGGAAGAGACCCGATGAAGAGAAGGAAACTTTGGGGTTTCTCGAAGTGGAAATTTTCTTAGCAAATTATAACTATTTTGGCATATTTTAGCAGACTGTTCGTGGTCACATAGTTGAATATGAAATAGAGAAAATTCTATGTTTTAGCATAATTGTCGTTTTATGATTTATAGAAGAAAAGGTAAGTAATTTTGAATTATATTAATATTATGCATCTAATAGTTTGGTACAAACACATTTGCAGAACTTTAGATAACTCCCAAGATTGGTACTCTAGAAAGAACAGTGTGGTAAAGCTAGAGATGGTTCAGTCATGAGAACCCATGATGGGTATGATGCTCAAGATTTTTATGAGCGAGCAAAAGATGCCATGGAAGAAAATGTCCATAATGGAAATGATGACATTGAGTCCAATGGAAGGAGATTCCATGAGACACCTTCAGATGTTGCAGCCGCCATGAGAAGCTCAATTAAATCCCAAGAAGAGTAGCAGCAGTTGAATGCTGCAATGTTGCATAGTTTGATAGACTTGCAGAGAAAGATAGACTCTGGATGAGATACAACAAGAGCAGTACTAGGAGAAGGAGAAGTACTTCTAGTGGGTCATCTGATTCTGAAGAATCTAGCAGGGATTCAATTTCCTCTTCTCATAGAAGAAAAAGAAAGAGACACCATAGGGATCGCTCTCGGGATGAATTTAAGAAAGCTAAACCTCCTTCATTTGATGGTGAAGTAAAGACTGGACAAGAGGCTGAAGCTTGGCTTCTTGGGATAAAGAAGTACTTTCAGGTGCATGACTATTAGGGAAACATGAAGGCAAGAGTTTCCATATTCAATCTGAATGGAAGAGCATCCATTTGGTGGGAACACTTCAAGAAAGTAAAGAGGATCAGTGAAAGGATACTTAAGTGGAAATAGTTCAAGAAGTATTTCAAGCAGAAATACCTCTCTTACTGGTATTATGATGATAAGATTAAGGATTTCCATGAGCTGAGATTGGGACAGTGGACCATGGAAGAATATGAAAATAAGTTTTTGGAGCTATTGAGGTATGTCTGGTACATTAGAGATGAAAAAGTGAAGGTCTAGCATTTTCTAAGTGGATTACCTCAGTCTTACAAAGATAGAATTGAGTTTTATGAACCTAGAACTCTTGAGGAAGCAATAAGGAAGGATAAGTATTGCTATGAGAAAAGAAAAGGTAAGCCAGATTACCATAAGGCATGGAAGGACAAGAAGAACGAAAAGTTTGACCAAAGAAAGAAGGTTTTCAAACATTCTAACTTCAGGAATCAACAAAAGTAGTCATCCCAAGCTGCGAGTAAACCAGTTGGAGTGAAAGGAGAAAATCCTAAGGATCCACAACAGAATAGAGAGCCACTCCAATGTTGGAAATGTGGAGGATCCCACATGCGCATAAATTGTCCACTCGAGAATGAGAATGCAAGGCCAGCTTATAGCATTCAAGAAGTAGAAACAGTGGGTCAAGTAGCAAGGGAAATCCCTAGCATTTAAGCAGCACTGGAGGACTGACAGGAAGATCACCAGTCAACTGTGGTTGAAGTAGCAGGTAAGATTGTTAAGAAATTTGTTTCTATTTTGATTGACCTTGGTTCTATACACAGTTACATTACTCCTAGAGTAGTGGATATTTGTGCTTTTAAGAAGGTAAAGCATAGAAAATCTTGGTTAGTTCAGCTAGCCACTAGAACTAAGAGAAAATTCAGTGAAATGGTAGAGAAATGTCCATTGGTCATGGATGGATTGGTCACTTGTGTAGATCTGAATATTATACCGCTTGGTTCCTATGATGTTCTCATCGGAATGGATTGGTTAGAAGCTCACAGGGTGAATCTTGATTGCTATAATAAGACTTTCGAATGCATGAATGAAGAAGGAAACCTAGTAGTTGTGAAAGGTATTCCAAAGGTGATTTCAGTATGATAAGTTTCATCAATGCAGTTAAAGAAAGTCTGTAGGAAGGGTTGGCAGTTGTATGTAGGTCAGATTTTGGAGGCAACAGACGATGAAACTCTGAGGTTGGAGGACTATCAGGTGTTACAGGAATTCAAGGATGTGTTCCCTGATTAGATTCCAGGGAATCCTCCAAAGAGGGACATTGAATTCACTATTGAACTTGTGCTAGGAGCAACACCAGTGTTCAAGGCACCCTACAAGATGATTATACCGAAGATGCTAGAGTTGAAGATGCAATTGCAAGAGTTGTTGGAAAATAAGTATATCCGACCGACTGTGTCTCTTTGGGAAGCACTAGTTCTATTTGTAAAGAAGAAAGATGGTACACTCGGGTTATGTATTGATTACAGATAGCTGAACAAGGTTACTATGAAGAATAAATATCCTTTTCCTATGATTGATGACCTCTTTGATCAAATGAGAGGAGCAAAGGTATTTTCCAAGATTGACTTGAGGTCTGGTTACCATTAGGTGAGAAACAAGGATGAATACATTCATAAGACAGCCTTCAGGACAAGGTATGGACATTATGAGTTTGTAGTGGTACCATTTGGTCTCACAAATGCACTAGCTACATTTATGTGCCTTATGAATAGTGTCTTCAGCAGATATTTGGACAAGTTTGTTCTTGTTTTCTTTGATGACATTCTTGTTTATTCTAAGAATGAGAAGGAGCATGCAGAGCATTTGAGATTGAAATTGCAATTGCTTAGGGAGCACAAGTTTTATGCAAAACTAAGCAAGTGTGACTTCTATAGAGATAGAATTCAGTATTTGGGTTACATTATCTTAGAAGAGGGTATATCTATGGACCCTGAAAAGATTGAAGCCATTATGAATTGGCCTACTTCAAGAAATGTGACATATGTAAGATCTTTTATGGGACTTGCAGGATACTATAGGAGATTCATTGAGGGGTTCTCCAGCGTTTCACATACCATCACTTCTTTGCAAAAGAAGGGGATGAAGTTTGAATGGACATCGACGTGTGAAGAAAGTTTCTAGCGGTTGAAGAATCTTCTCAACAGTGCACCCGTATTGAAGGTTGTAGATCTAGAGAAAGACTTTTTGGTGTGTACCGATGCATGTGTACAAGGAATTGGAGGATTCCTTATGCAGGACAACCACGTAATATGTTACAAGTCAAGAAAGTTGAAGGATCATGAGAAGAACTATGCCACTCATGATCTAGAACTTGAAACCATAGTACATGCCCTCAAGATGTGGAGAGATTACTTGATGGGTAGGATATTTGAGCTCAGAATAGACCATTGTGGTCTGAAGTATTTGTTTGATCAACCTACTCTAAATGCTAGGCAAGCAAGATGGCTATAATTTTTATGCGAGTTTGATTTCGAGATCAAGAACATAAAAGGAAAGGAGAATAAGGTAGCTGATGCACTTAGCAGGAAGATGCAAGAAATGTATGTGGCATCTCTTAGTATTTTCAAATCATATTTGAGGTACCATATTGTTAGTCATGCTACTAGAGATGAATTGTATGAGCAGGTAAAAGACAAATTGCAACAGAAAAGTCTTGAGAAGAGGTATGAGGGATATAAATTTGAAGAAGATGGAATTCTCACTTATAAAGGTAGAATATATATTCCAGATGTAGTAGATTTGAGGAGAGTTGTTATGGATGAAATCCATAAAGCTCCATATCCCAGTCACCCAGGATACCAAAGGACCATTGCTACAGCTAGAAAGCAGTACTTTTGGCCAACAATGAAAAGGGATATGGATGATTACATTTCTAGGTGTATGAAATGTCAACAGGTAAAGGTTGAGCATCAACACCCTGTAGGTTTGTTGCAGCCTTTGCCAGTCCTGGGATGGAAATGGGAAGTTATTTCCATGGATTTTATTATAGGATTGCTGATGACTTGGAGACAACATGATTCCATCATGGTTGTGGTGGACAAGTTTACAAAGGTAGTGCATTTTATACCAGTTAAGTATACACATAAGACTGATGACATTGCAAATATCTTCATGAACGAGATTTTCAAATTGCATGGATTGCCTAAGGCAATAGTCTCTGACAAAGATGTCAAGTTCACTTCCAATTTTTGGAAGGGGTTGTTTGCAGATTTGGGTACAAAGCTAAACATCAGCACTGCATACCATCCTCAAACAAATGGGTAGATAGAGAGAGTTAATCAGGTTCTTGAGGACATGCTTCACATGTACATGATGGACAAACCAACCAAGTGGGAAGATTGCTTACAACAATGGACAGCATGCATCCTTGGGGATGAATCTGTATGAAGCTTTGTATAGAAGAAGGCATAGGACACCAGTGAATTCGGATAACCCAGTGAAAAGGGTTGTGCTTGGGCCATAATTTCTCAGGGAAATGGAGTAATAGGTTGTAAATATAAGGCAGAATCTGAAAGCAGCATAGGACAGATAGAATAGCTATGCAGATAAGCATAGGGTGAACATGGAGTTCAGTGTTGGGGATCATGTTTACCTCAAAGTGAGGGAAAAGAAGAGTTCCTTGAAGCTTGGAAGTTGTGCCAAGTTGTCACCAAGATATTGTGGGCCATTCTAAGTGCTTGAAAGAATAGGGTCAGTTGCATATAGACTTGCATTTCCTGCTAGCACTAGAGCTCATGATGTTTTTCATTTTTCTTTGCTTAAGAGATATGTACATGATCCTAACCACGTGATAAATAGGGATGTGATTCAGGTGGAACCCAAGGGAGAGTTTCAAATCAAGCCAATGCACATCCTCGACAGGAAGGTCAAAATGCTCCAGAACCGCGCCATAGGGAAGGTAAAGGTGCAATGGGAGCACTGCATACCTAAAGAGGCTACATGGGAGCTGGAGGATGCCATGTGGTTGGCACATCCATTTTTGTTCAATTCTGTGGAACACTGAGGCGGTACCAATGTGGCATTTTGTTCAATTTTGTAAAGCAATGAGGACAGTGTTATTGAAGGGGGATGGGAATGTAACACCCCGGTTTTGACCCCATTGCATTATATGTATATGATGCATATATTGTAAATAATAATGGTGCGGAGCTAAAGGCCAAGGCCCCACCATTGATTGTTTATGCTATGTTTTGGGTTGAAATTGTCACCGATGGTATATCGGGGCATGCATCATACATATCAAGTTTTTTCATCATGTAAATATACATCTTTAATTAAATGAACCCAACCAGATATGCTCATTGCAACCATACTGAAAAGGGCGGGATTTTCCCAAGGATAAGGGGGGGGGATTGTTAAACTATGAACCGATGTGGAAAAATACATGTGTCACCTTCCCTTGTCTTACCCAATGTTAACACTCATAATGTACCCAGGTTGCAAAGGTAAATCCCAAAGGTAACAGCAAAAACCACTTCAGAAAGAAACTGGCTTTCCTTTCTAGAGAGGGATCTCTAAAATATAAATTTAACAAAGCCAGATATAAAATCAACACTCGAAATTCATATAGATGGTTGAAATGATACACATAATCATTGGGAAATGGAGTCACATATAGATAAAGGTATCACAAAATCTCATGCATGAGATTTTATCAAAGGCGAGGTAACCACTTAATTACAGTCATTCATTTAGTTCAGGTGGAAAGGAAGAAATAATGAACAGTCCATCAATACAGAGCATCAGAAGATGAGTTCCATATTAAATTTAGCAAAAACATTTATAAAATATATGAAACAATAGTCAGAGCATAACAAGTATGAATTCCAACCATTCAATACTATGCTTCAGATACGAGGAAAACAAAATGGAATGTAACACTGGAAAAACGATCACAAAGGAAAGAAAATAAAGACTATAATGTAAATAGCATAAGAATCTTTGATAACCCACACACATTCAACTTTGTTATTTCAAAAATTATATGTCTTCAAAAAACATTCATCAACAAATGGGTTCCAACCCCCATTACATAAAGTAAATGCAAATATATACATAAATGATATCTTCTCCCAAGAAGATTTAATAACGGAATAATCTGCTTATTCAAAGTCTTTGTAACTATAACCCTAATAACTAGGAACAAACTACTTGATTTGATCCTAATAGATCATTTAATTAAAATCAACTGGGTAACAACAAGGCCTGAATAAGCCACTCCCTAGCGCGTAACACATGTTTTCACGGATGAAGAATATACTTTGTTTTTCCAAATATTTCCATGGCTCTCCATTGTTCCGTGCTTGGGATATTGTACTCAATCATTTCCCGGATAGATACTTCCAAATCCATATAGGATTCATAAGACATAGTAGGAAACCCTCCTCTGGCGATTAGAAATTTATGCAATATCTCAAAGTCTTCTGTTAACTTATCCACAATGACCTTTCTCGTCAGTCCCTTTACCAAATCATCAAATTTAGAGTGATCCATATGGCTTTGCACTAGCAGGCTGTGATAATGTTCTTGAGAAAAATGTTGCCCTTCTTTGTCCCAGAAAGAAGGAATTCCATCTTCAAACAATTCTTTAAAAGCATGCCTGAAATCATTAATATGAGAGGTCATCTCATCAGCCTTATCTTGTACTATCTTCATAAGATGATGTTTATGAATAAACCTTTTTGACCACAGTACCATTGCCACTCTATTTTTTATTCCTATATCTTGTAATTTTTGATAGGTTAATGAATTTAATAAATTCAATGCATTCTGAGCTGTGCTTAGGGGCTTCCTCTCCATGGTCTCATTTACTAGTTTCAATCTTTGATTGGCTAGATTAACTAATGTACTTTGATCATCAATGAAATTCAAATAATGTCTGAACTTAGTAATTTCCATAGACAATGTATCCCATATTATGTGTTTATCTCCTTGGAGAGGACCCTTTCCTGTATTTCTTTCTTTTAATTCATTATGCTTCTTTTGTAATTGACCTTTATCCTGTAATATTTTATTCTTGTTTTTAGCCAATTTGGTCCGCTCAGATTTGATTTTCTCATTTTCTTCTTTTAATTCCCTTATCTCTACATCCTTCAAACTGACCTGGGACAGGGGCACTAGTAAATCATCAGCAAAAAAATCATTTAAAGGCTTTTCAATATTTACAATAGTCAAATCTTCACCAGTAGGAGTCTGGCTCATCAGTTCTTCCATAATCTCTTTTTCATCATTTTGGTCTTTCTTCAACCATGAAATTTGTGCTATTAACTTGTTTTTCTCTGTCTCCCATTTGTTCTTTTCTTCTTGCAATTTCACAGGCTTTCCTTTGTACTCCATCATCTCCTGATGAATCTTATCCTTCTCCTCTTGCAATGCTAACAGTTCTGATGACTGAACATGTTCTGAACTCGGGAGGGCATTATCTTTTTCTTCTAAAAGTCTTCTGATGGCCTGGGTGTTCCCTGTCTCATCCCCTGAGCTTACGATATCTGCTTGCAATTTATTTATTTGGATAGAATTATCCTTGTTCTCAACCTTCTCGTGTTTTAATTGGACCTCTAATTTGTCAACCAAAACTTGCAACTTGTTAATTTTTACCATAGCATGCAATAAATCTGAATAAATAATATCTCACGTTTGTTTATGCAACTGTATTTTATTGGGTACATTGATTTTGTCTGATCTCACTTCCATTTCAGCCACTTTTTTATCACTTACCATAGCTAGTTTTAAATTATTTCTTTCTACGTCCCGAGTAGAAATTGGGGAAGTCTTTGGATTATTCAGACTTCAGGAGTAGATTTCTGGTTTCTTCTAGGGACTGTCTTTGCTTTTCCACATAGCTAGTCATGAATTCTTCTTTATATTTAAAAACTGGATCTGATGCTACATTATCTACACTTTCAAAATAAAATTGATTCATCTGCACAAATTTCTTAGGAATCAAAGCAACTCTTTTCAATTCATCTGAAACTATTGTACTTGAAATTTTATCATCTTAAGATATTTTGGTCTTCTTATGTGAACTGTCTTCATCTATTTCCATACTTTCAATCTCAGAAAAACTTCTTTTAATCAAAATATTAGAACTATCTGGCATTTGAGACACTGCAACTAATCCACTACTTGTATTCTCATCGGATCCTGGAATTTCCATAAAGTAAAACAAATTGGAAACTTCCTTCAAACCCTCAACAACCTCGTGGTCAAATGGTTTATTTTTATTTGCTTGTTTTCTTAAAGAAATTATATGATAAGGATCATAATTGACCCTTTGTTCCCTTTAAAAATCCTTGCTTTCCGATAATTTCTCCACAAGCACCAGGGCACCCTTGTTTTTAAAAATAAAGGAACCAACTTTAATAGGGAACTTGATATTGGAAGATTTTTTGAAAGCCCCAAAATGTTCCACTTCTGCATGTAATCTCTGTCTCATGTATTCTAATGCAAAGATCCTAGGGGTAAGGAAAGCAGGCAGCCTGTAAGGCTCTCCAGTGAAACCATATACTCTTAAAACTGTAAAGTCTTTATACAAGAACCAATCTCCAATCCTATCCTTTGGTGAATATTGCATCATGCTCTTCATTTCTTCCAACACTCTTGGTAATACTTCATCAAACAACAGCTTATATATTTATGACATAATGGAATTTACAAATTTGAACATATTGATTTGCTTCCTCATATCTGAAGATAATGTAGTACTCAAGAATTGCAATTCAGTTACATTCAAACATAATAACATGTTTAGCAAATATGATTGATACTTAAAAAATCTGACTTTTGAGAACTCGACCAATTGGATATGGATAGCCTCAGCTAGATATTCATCCAAACTGAAAACATGGATTGGCTAGGACTCAGACCCAAGACTAATTGAACTCATTTTTAATAAGAAACCCAAGACAAGTTCGCTAACATGATAGTCATCATCTAGACCTAAAATCTGACAGACAAAAGACACAACCAATTGAACCTCCTCCTTGAAGACATGAATACGATATGGAAAAAAGAGACCTTCCAGTGACTAACATTCATTACGAATGCTAGAAAAGAATTTACATCGAACTTCAGTCTTACAACTTATATACACTTCAGCCAAAACATACTCATTTACAGACTCACGACTATCAGGGTAATTATCAAGCAAATTCAAGAATTCACAGATAGTTTTTGCATCAATTCTACACAATATCCTAGACGTGGAACGACTCACAATAAATCTCTCAGAAGACGAATAATTACTTGCACACCACTCTATGAATTCAAGAAAGTGCAGGGTCTGCTTAATGGAAAAATAATACAGAAATGACCTACATGCATTTAAAATTTTGTTTCCCTGTGAATTATATCGCCACAATCTTTCTTTAATAACCGATACATTTCCCACAGACAGGAATGGGTCATATATGCCTCTATCTCTATAAACTAGGAATTCTTCTCTTTCATCCATAATTCGATTAAACCCTTCTAACCCTTTCTCTTTATCCATAATATAAAAATGACAACAATTCTGTGAATAAATCTCGAGTATTTGAGACTTACCAGTGACTGTAATTGCATATACCCAAAGTTGACTGTGAAAGGGTGGTGGGTGGTCCTTTTCATTCATCCTGGCATGAACAATAAAAAATATTCTTCAAATAAGTAAACTTCACTTTATATAGAAGTCCATTTCGAAAACTCCCTTTAGTGGTTTTTCTCAAACCACTTTTCTCCGCGGAATGTACCACAAGCTTCCATGTGTATCACGGTTTCAATTCCGCTACCGCTTTTCTACTCCAACCGTCGTGCAACTCTATCCTCTCGATCTGATGATGACCATTGATGAATTGTCACTTTATTTTCAAGTCGTCGGATTAAATTACATGTACACATTCCGCTGGGCCTTTTTTTTTTTAACAACGCGCAACTTTATGGAGGGGATTTCTTACCGACCGTAGATTTTGCCGACCTAGTTTCATGACCGTCGATCTTCGCATCCTGTTAACTATCTCTATATGCCCTTATCTTCTATGCATCTTCATAGAGCGGATATATTATAATCCATCAATCTTCATCTCCTTGTTCTATACCATTGGATCATGCGATGATTTCATTATTTATGCGCCCTTTTATCATACATTCACATTATTATATTTAACCAAAGTTCAAGAAACCATCATTTCTCTTTACCATGCTTCCTTCGACACTCTGCTAGTTAGAGGTTGTTAACACCCAACTTCCACCATTAAAAACTGTTGCTGTTAGTTGGGGTAGTTATGGCTAGGAGTGGAGTGTGGCAGGATTGTCAGTCCTTGCTCACACGCGCACTCCACTAGTGGGTTGACCTCACGTTGGCAAGGAAAAAAAACACTTCCATCACTCCAGTGGACTCCCCATTATGACTACCACGCCATTCTCTCCATTGTCTGTTCATCCTCATGTAGGGATGGTAGTTTGTTCATTCTCATGCATAGGCATCTTTTCTGTTTGATCTCATGCAGCCAAGAGGGGAGCCGTTTCTTGGTTGTCATTCATGTTCTTCCACAAAGTGGAATTGAGGGTGTTTTCCCTCTGTATTTTTGAGGTCTGGTGTAAAAATTTCCTCACGCACAGATTGAGATTTTGTATCTTCCTCCCCAGTGTGGTCTGTGTAAGTTCTTCCCGGTGGCTTCATTGTCTAGGAGGGATTGTTGTTTTCCCCATGTTGTGAGCTATGTTGTTGATATGTTTGGAGATTGTTGTAAGTTGCTTGGGAGTTGTTCTAGCCATGTTAGGGCCAAGAAAAAATTAGAATCATTTTCCCTGTCTAAGCTGTAACTGCTGACTAATTGCATGTGTGCAATGGTTGGTCTTCGGATTGTGTTGGGAGCACGGATGGGGGCTTGCTTTGCTTGATAAACATGGTGTGTTTGGAAACCACATAGACAGAGCTAAAGGGATGGATTTCTTCTCCACAACCCTTGAATAGCACTGGAATGGAATTCAGGGCCTGAGTAACTGTGTAGCAGAGAAGGGATTGATTCCTTGTGTTGGATGTGTGTCGGTGTATTAGAAGTCAGGCTAGTTCTGGTGTAGGTGTTCCTAGCTCTATAATGGGCTCTCTAGCTTAGCATTTAGCCTTTCCTAGCTCCTGGAGGGCCTGATAAACCCAGCTGTGTTGGCTTGGTTGTGTTTTGGTGTACCCTTGGCTATGTGTAAGCCTACTTGTTCCTTATCCCTTGGGGAATCATGCCCAGCTCGGGGGTAGCAGCATTGTTGAGAGATTTAGGAGCATGCTAGCCTATGGTTGGGTGGAGCGTTGTAGCGATGTAGCTGGTTGCAGAACGAGTTATTCATAAGATAAGTAATCTTGTCTATTTTACTCCTACAATCATTTTACTATTAGTGAATATGGTGAACATGTTGAATGCTTGTATGAATATATGTTGCTTCCACTGTGTATGATAAATAATTGTATCTGTGTATGTTCTACTTCAATGCATTTTGTTTCAACATTTTATGAATGCACATGTTGATGGGGCTCTTATCCCAGATGGTTAACGCCATGGTAGCGTCCTCTTTGCCGGTCAGAGGGTTAGGGACGTTACAAAGGGCACTTGATTTATGTATTAAGTGGTCCACCCCTTGATAGTGCCTGTACAGGAAGGATGCTTGTGACACCATGCCTCTTTAGGCCAGTTGTAATGCTTCTCAAGTTACAAACTAAAATAACTTTAACATTTCCTACAATTGATTTATTGTTCTAAAAATTGTCACCTTGCTGCCAAGTAGAAACAGAGAAAGAAACTTGATAAGCTTCTGGACATTCTACCTACAAATCAGTGTTTTCCTTGGGAATTTTTGAGATCCCTCTGTAAGTTTCCTTTTTCATAATGCTTGACCAGGGATCACCTTGAACCTGGTTTTTTTTCACGTGCATGGTTCTTTTTTCATCACTCATCTTGTGTCTAGACAAGACTTTACCATTGAGTATAGAATGGATGATTATGGGCTGTAGTCCTAGACTAATCCCTTGTTTTCCTCTATTAAATGAAAAAGATTATCAGTATGAGGCACTATAGATTTGCCTAGACTCAATTCGAGTATGTTGAGTTCTGGTTTGGCACTTTGAAAATCAGCTTCCCAAGAAAGAAAGTGATCATCATCCCCCACATCTATTTGTGTTTTCTATCTGCTTGGTTTTGTAGCAAAAAGGTCTATGTGACTGTCATTTCCACTTGCCAGTGGAACAAGTTCAGCAGATGCATGGTTCCCCACATCTTTTGCCTAGCCCGTTGTTATTACATACTCCTTGTGGATATCTGAACCCTTCTATGTCTTTGATTTACGAAAGAAATCTTCTAAATCAAGTCCCAACTTATGTGGAGGATTTGCATTTGCAGCTTGTACCTTGTGTGTTGATTGGATCCTCTTTATTTATCCTGCGACCATTTCAATTCCAAATTTAATATATCACAAGCAATTAGTCCATCCTTTTGTTCTGTCTTTTCATCCCACACACTTGTTGCTTCAGCATATGGTATAGGCTTTCCAGTTGGGACATCCTGCCAACTTTGCGAAATTACTTTGATTGGAATATAGCTTAGAAAACTGTTAGCCTGTTCAAAGAAGGCAGATGTATCTTAGTTGTACCCCACCATTTCATGATTATTAATGTCTCCAACTATTTCACTATTTCATTATCACAACTACCCCAATCACATTCTCGCAAAATAACAAAAAATGCTCTTTGGAATTGGTGCCAGCAACAATGTGATAAAACCAGAGCAAGAGGCTAATGAATGCAATATAGAATTCCAAACACCAAACAACATTTTGTAAACACATCCCCGTATGTTGGGCTTCACTACATTCTCTGTATAGTTTTAATAAAGATAGAAAATCATTTAAGAAGACTTAACTGTTCAACAGATTTAGGCATGCTCCAAACAATTTTCAACATTGATTGGAGGGACTAAGATGTGATTCATCAAGATGCACATGCATTTGACACACATTATTCTCTCTAAAATGTTTCCCTCACTAGGAATTTTGGACTTATGTTTTTCCATCCCAATACAGGTGGAGACATCTGTTGCATGCCTTAGAAAAATCCTACAATTACAATTAGCCTATATTCTTTACAATTTTAACAATCAAAACAAAGATTTGATTACATCGTGATGCTTTAATATTTGCAATCTGCAATTGAAAAATAGAGGCATTATCAAAACTTATATATCACAACAAATATTTTTTTTATGTTTGAACACATTCCAACAGAACAACAAACAAAGGGGCACACGAGACAGAACTTGAAACTTATCAGCTATAAAAGGCAGTAATGTTACTTGAAATAATGTCACAAAAACTTATATTTAACAATTTTCTGTCACTTACCTAGGATAATTCAGGTTGTTTTTGTTTGGACTGGATCATGATGTACAACACTTCTTTCTGTGCTTTAGTATCACTACCTCAAGACAATATGCTAAATATTTTAAGAAAAAACATGTCTCTGCAAATGTTCCGTGTATCCAGTTATCCTTACGATAGAAATCTGAACTATTGTTCTTGTGGATGTGCTGTAGGTCATGCAACAACAATTGGGGCTAGGTGGGCACTAAAACACATGACTTAAAGTTACAATAAACCAAATCAATCTTAAGCAATCTCTTAATGTCTAATATCCTAACATTTCAAATCACTTTAGGGTAGGCGAATGTTTGGGATAAGGGTAAATTTCATGGAAGTGCCAATCCCCCCTTGTTGTGGCAGCTTTAGCTGAATTAAAGGGAACTTGAATTATGTATTCAGTGGTCCACCCCTTCAGTGGTCCACCCCTTGATAGTGCCTATACAGGAACGTTGCTTGCGATGCCATGCATCTTTAGGCCAGTTGTAATGCTTCTCAAGTTACAAACTAAAATAGCTTACAAAATTGGGCTGAGATTAGCATTAATTCTTCACCTCCATATCAGCTATATTAATTTCACATGGATATAGATTCAGATATCTTCTTGACCATTGACACAAACAATGAGGTTATGATGAAAATCATAATACATCTAAAATTGCAATCTTTGTCAATGTACAAGGGAAGAACTCAAAACCAACTACCTGTAGATATGGGTTTCTTATCAAAATGCTAGACCAGGGCATTTGGCATGGAACCAATGTCACTGGTAGAAACTCAATCTGTGGAACTCAATTTGGAGTTGTAGCAATGCATTGGCACAACAGGTACAAGATTTAACTCAAGAGAAACTACCTATGGACATGGGTCCTTTCAGCACTTTACCAGGGTCATTGGTAGAAATTCAACCATCGAAACTCCATTTGGAGAAGTAGTGATGCAAAGGGTCATTGGTAGAATATCAACCTATAGAACTCCATTTGGATTTATGGAAATGCATAGGCACAGTGGCTGTGGGGTTGTTAGAATTTTAACAGGGCATTCAGCAAGGTACCCACATCATTGGTAGAAATTGAATCCAGGAAGGAGTATGTGGTGTTTTCATGATGTAAAGGCACTATGGTGGATGGAACTCAAGAGCAACTACCTATAGATCTGAATATGGGTTAATTACCAAAATGCCAGACCAGGGCATTCACCAAGGTACCCACTACAATTGGGAGAAATTCCACCCAACTAGTTGTATGTAAATTTATCACAATGCAGACACCATAAGTATTAGAACTCAATCCCAACTACTTGTGGATATGAATATGGGTTCTTAGCCAAACTGCACGACTAAGACACCAAGCAAGGTAACCACGCTAGTTTTTGAAATTCTAAACATGGAAATCTGTGTAGAATTGCATCAATGCACATAACAATCTGTATATCTATACACTAGTTTTAATGAAGAGGACAATCTTTAGAACTATAATCATCCACTAAAAACTGGACTTTTTCCATAAAGGGAGGCACCTCTGTTTCTGAAGTAATAGCTTTAGAGCAACCTTCACCATATGGTTCTGCAAAGTGTTCTTCATAATTGTTTTGATACCTATCATCAAATGGAGACCTTTGTAGACAATTCTCAACATGGTTTCCTGAAAGCATTCTACTGCTCACAATCTCTTTATAATCACCATGAGAAAACAATTCCAGGTCTTTATTTAGAGCACATACTTCAAGTACATTTTGGTACTTGTTTCTACAATGAACAATGAACTATGGGATTTGGGCAACAAAAGAAAAACAGATATCTAGGAAATGAAAAGGTCACATTTATTACATTGTGTTCTCATAGTAAAGGTCACATTGCCACAGCTGGAAACAAATTGACAAAAATTGTAACAATTTCCATAATATTTCAACAAAATAACCAAATGAAGTGAAAAACTTCATAACCAAACTAATCAAACACTGAAAGAGAAAATTAAAAACCAAGTATTGTTAATCACTTTTTGATCAAACTCTGATTAAATTCAACTATCAAATTTCATTATAGGTCCTACAGACAACTTGGGTCCAAACAACTAGAAAGATGTAAAGGAAATGTTAGTACGACGACTAGTTCATGTGATCACACATACACCTAATATTTGTCTACTAGAATCTAAGTCTTTTAAGAGCCATTTGTATTGTTCATCACTTCAAACAACTAGAGGAACCTACAATATCAAATGAAATTATTTCCTTGAAATCAAACATGATCAGAGTTTCTTTAGTATCAAATGATACTAATTACTAATTCTAATTTCTACCAACAAACTTGTCATATCATCTGAACTTACTGCTGAAAATGAAGGAGCTTCAATGCCAAGTTTGAGAAACTTAAATGAGGGGCCTCCTGCAATGCATCAAAGTTTTTTTATTTTTGCAAAGACTTATACTTTATAATTCCATCAAGACATATTCCTATACTACCTCTATAGGTCTCCCAATGCCATCACAAGGAATATTTATTGAGGAAAGAGCCATGCTACCGTAGGACGCTCAACTTGTTGGAAATGGACACTGCTCTTTTGGCATGAGGGTGAGCTTGAATTTAGTGGAAATACCTTAAGTTTCACCTTCTCTTTTTTCAAGAAATTTAGGAGAAAAAAATATAGCAGGGGAGGTTATACATGGTTTTGCCTTGAACCCAACCCATCCTAAATCTTACATTGTTCCCAATGGAGTTGGAAAGTCATTGACTAATATTTCTGCATGGTTTTTAGAGGAACAAAAAGGCCCGATGAAGGAATACTTAGGAAACTAATATTTTGGAGTTATAGATGGCTTGAATGAAACCTTTGTTGGAAAATATATATGTGGGTCCTTAGCACAAGTATCTAATTAACCAAATCATGTGTCTGTTTTTACAAGATACAAATATGGGGTTCACTCTAGGAATAAATTTACTGAGTCCAATATGGTTTCTTCAACATCATATACTACAACAACACAAACAGGTTTTCCACGAATATCTTCCCTTGAAAATGTAAATTATTAACCCATGAACAATTTAATCCATATATTTGGAAATCCTGTTTTGCAGTTAATGGAAAAAAATTTGATGGTGCCAAGCAAATATTTTATACAAGTGAAGCAAGTAGAGAGTAGCATGACCAAGAGCAGTGATCAAATTCCAAAATCAAATTATATCAAGCTTGTAGAGGGCAGACCTGAAGCCAAGTTTGGGCAGAATGGATCCAGTCACCTTCTTCAAGATCTTGAAATGTGTGTAGCTTCTAATCATAATCTACTTCAATATTTTGAAGATGGAGCAGAAAAAGATAAAAATATCCTTCAAACTTTTGAAGATGAAAAAGGAAAAAGTTGAAAACTCTTCATTTGTAATATTTTTGAATTTGTGCAGTCTCCTTCATATTATGTGTAATGCTTGAAAGGAAGAACACTATCCAGCAACAAAAATTTCTTAGCTTGGTCATGTCTTATATATGTAATAAGTTCATTAATCCTCATATGGATTGAGTGACTTTACTTATCTGTGCATTTAGCCTCCTTAACTTGATTTCATATTTCAAAAACACAACTAAAAGGATTCATGCACATCCGCTGCTAATAGAAAAGTAGCAGTTCGAGAAAACAATAGACAATGAAGACATAACAGACATAATGCCTCATATTATCCTATACATGTATTTCTATAGATTTCCCAATTGTTTAAAATCTTTAGATCCAAGATTTTGCCATGTACTTTTAACATCCATCGGACGATGTGAATGAGTTAGCAAACCCATTTGGATGTGTTGGAAGACTTCCTTGGCTATCATCCAATCCATTTGCACTTTTTTCCTTGAATGCTTTCCATTTCTTCAAATCCTAAGGAAGACTGGTCTCAAAATCAATTCCTTGAGAATCATCATTATCTATATCTTTGGGCTTCCATTTCTCAAATAAAGGTTCCAAAACATTGAGAGCATGGCACATATCAGGCCGTTGATATGGTTCACATGCAGTGCAATGACCTACTAGTTTAACAATAGTGCAAATACTTTCAATAGTTTCCTGTAACTTCAAGAATTCGATCTATTGCCTTCATTACTGATTCTTTGTCTAAGTTCATTTCGCAAAAACATGATACTAAATGCATGCTCTCCTTAGGTTCATTCTCATCGAGTGCCCTCCCTCCAATAATGACTCATGAGCTCCATTAACAAAACACCAAATATATACACATCTGCTTTTGTGGTGATTTGTCCAGTAACTGACACAATGCAAATTAATATTCAGCAAACATTAGAAGTCAATTTTTATCTTGATTATTGTAACATTCTATACCTATTCCCAAATCCTAAAACCAATTATTTCCCAAGTTAATTTCTCAACTGATGATCCTTTTGTGAAAACTAAAAAACATTCTCAATTAACTAGATCTCCTAGATACCACTAACCTGAAAGGAATTCATTTCTATTTGATGTTCTAAATACACAGTAACAATGTTCAGAATGAAATCCACGTGACATCCTCACAGATGTGCCATTCTAGTATCTTTAAATACTCAACTAAGAATGTACACAATATCACAGATAAATATTCTGGTGGAAAATGAAAAGTTGCTTAATTACCTACATGATTGGGTTCTAGATATCCATCACTACCAGCTAATATGGTCTCCACAGAGTATTTTCCCTCTGGTGCCAACTTCACCAATCCAAAATATGAAACCTTTTCCTGAAAATCATATCTAATAAGTATATTAGATGGTTTAAGGTCTCTATGAATAAAGCTTCTGTGGGCCAGGCCATGCAGATACTTCAATCCTTGAGCAACATCCAAAGCTATTGAGGCGTATCTTTTAGGAAATTGGTTCAAGCCCATTATTGCCCCAATCAAATATATTCCTACTAAGAGTAGAACCCTTTGGCATGTACTCATATAACAAAAGCCTTTCATTTCCTTCAGTACAGTAACCCAACAATAAAACCAGGTGTCTGTGCCTAACTTTAGATAAAACTGTTATTTGTGACTGAAATTCCTCCAATCCCTTGTTACTTACAACTGGTACTTCCATTCTTTTAACTGCAATTATGGTTCCATCATCTAGTTTCCCATTGTATACATCCCCAAACCCACCTCTTCCAAGCTTATTTTCAGAGATGAAATTCTTGGTTACATGCATTAGAAATTGCACTGATAGTCAGATTTAAAGCTTCCATCACATGAAACTCACTAGGTCCACTGCTTGTATTTCATGTATCACTCAAACTGATTCCTCCATCACTATTATTATTATTGGCCACTTGAATTATCACCAGTGATTTGATCTATTTGATGGTTCTCTTCTATCAGTGACAAGAGTGCTATGTGCTTCAACTTGTATAGGTCGACGTTCCTCTTTCTTGTATATGCAGAATGCAGTAGGCACGAGAAAAAATAATAGAACAGCTACAACAATGGATCCAACAATTGTTCCAACAGAGATTCGTGAAGATTTCAGATTTTCCTTTATTCGCATCAATTGGATTTGTGGGATCATTTGACTTAGTACCATTTGCATTGGGTCATGAACTGATCCCAGTAGGTGGTACTGGGGAGACCCAATTTCTTAGTGTAGAAACATTTGGAGAGGGCACAAAAGGGCTAGATCTCTTTGGAGATGGTGACGGAGGACTCTTGGAAGGTGGTGACATGAAAAGGCTCACAGGAGGAGGTGATGATGAATTGACCATCAGAGGATTCCTGAAGTAAGCACATTGACTTATTTAGATAATTTTGAAATAGGAGGACTCATGTTATTATTGAAGTAGTCAAAGACTTCAATTGGGTTAAATTAGATGGAATTGTACCAGAGAGCATATTGCCGCTCAGCATGATAACTTTAAGTGATGCCAAATGGATAAATGAAGGAGATATATTTCCAAAGAGATTCTTATTGGGTAAATTTTAGTAGGACACACTCAAATCTCCATACCTTCACTCTAATTAAATATTTTATCCAATCTGCAAATTGCAGATTGTTCGGTCACAGAAAACTTCAGAGAAATAATTTGACGAAAGGATTAACTCTAGATGTGGAAGTTTCAGAGAAAAACAAAATACATAATACATATGATATATGATAGCATAAACATCTAGGAATCTGAGCTTCACCAACCCCCATAGCTCAAAGCACCCAGAAACATCTAGGTATCTAAGCTTCACCAATCCCCGTATATTATGCAGCTTCACACACCCCTTTTCCTACAATGCCTCCGAAGATAGCAATGTTTCCATACTTTGCATCTCTTTTAACTAGGAAAACCCAGAAACATCAAATTTGGTACCTGCACTAAGTTGCCAACCCCCGTATGCTTTGCAGTTTCACACATCCCTCCACCCACAACGTCTCCAAAGATACCAATGTTTCCATACTTGGAATCTCTTCTCAGTCAGAGCACCAAGAAACATCTAGATCTCTAATCTTTCTCACCTACACCAAACCTCGTATACACTTCAGTTTCACACATCCATGTTCCCACAACTCCTTCAAAGATACCAATATTTCCATACCTTGCAGCGCTTCTAATTCAGAGCACCTAAACTTTGGAACCTGCTCCAACCCTTGTATGGTCTTCACTGTTCAGCATCACACATATCCTAAGAAACATAAATGTTGTGAGACAGTAAACATACATGCATTAACACAACAAATTTTTATTTACCATTGAATACTCGTAGAACCCCTAAATTCTTCATCAAAACCTAGGAAAGGAAGGAAAGCATGGGATAGTTTTCCCAACGAAGCCATCAGAGATTGGGTAACTCCACCCCCTTACAAAGCCACCATTTCTTTAAACAAGCTAAACCATATCTCTCAGTAAAGCACCTCTCTCAATACCTTGGAAATCCCAGGAATGCATCGATGCCCATCAAATCACTTACCCATAAACAAGGTTCTTACATTTATCAAAACCTATCATTGCTCATGGCAAACAAAATTACTTACGGAACACAGTGACCTGATGTTCTTGCTGAACACGTTGACCTATTGTTAATTAACAGGTATGCATTGGATGTTAAGGTATGTAATGCAGTGAAAATCAATGCAAGCTGGATGATGGACACTTGCAGACATCAAAGTAGAAACAATAAAAACCAATGGACAATGCCCATACGATGAAGAGGACACTGAGAAAAATCTCATTGGAAAGCAGCGTTCAAAATTGAACCTTTCCCAGCCCTTTGAAACATTCTAGCCCTTCCCAAGTGTAAAGTTAAAATTGCCCTTAAAAAAAATTTAAAATCTGAATTTTACCCTTCCAATTAAGAAGGGCATAAGTTATTTAAAAAGAAGGGAAACATTTGAAATTACCCATCTATATAAATTTCTCAAGATGTTGAAATTCCTATGCTATAAAGTTCAATTCATCATTCAAAATATTGGAAATATGATAAATTATAATTACCCACTCACTCATGGCATGCAATCAGTGCTTAGTTGTGTAAGATGGCGAGTAATCATTGATAACTACAAGTCATTAGCCATTGAGATGTGACTCTGACTCCCAAATCACTTGGGGCTGCAATCTAAAGTGTAACAATGTGTCAACAACTACGGCTATAAAAAAAAACAACTACTAGTCTACTACGAGGCTCAAAAGGAGATCAAAACTTTGTTCCTACTACCTATGTAAACCTCGCTATCAATGTCCACTCTTTTTTCGTCAAAATGAAATTCAAAAGGCCAGTTTGACAAGTTCTCCTCTACAAGACTTCATTTCTTGCATGAATATCATGTACTTGCAACAACTATAAATAACAGTGGATGTCATTCAAATACAAATAATGGCATGTAGATCTAGGATCACAAACTGAGCAGAGGTCGATTTATGCATTTCTATAGAGAGGTGCCATTCGGCACACAATATGGAGAAACAATGGTTATTAATAAAATTTAAAAAGAAATTGTGGCTCGAGAATAGTCTTCAATTTGATGGGTGGAATGATTTGTGATGTAATCGCCCTCCATCCTTCCAAACATTTGTGGTTTCTCACAAAATTTGTCCTTAGCGCAACCAAAATACATATAAAAATTACTTGTCTTAACATCCTCTTCTCTTAAATCCTTGGACCTAATCACATAGTCATAACTAAGGATTATTATGAATGCACATCCTCACCTTATAATACGAATTGGGTCAAGGTGCAAAGACAACCATAAAGTATTAAATGTGTCAAGACGCAAAGAGTAATAGACAATTATAAGTAAGTCTTATATTAAATTTACCATATAAGTCTTTAATTAAAACTATCAACTGAGATTTGACACGTTGGATTGTTGCGATCTTCTTATCACTCCTTACCAATGTGATTGCAAGGATTTTGAAGGTGAAGTCCATAATTTTAGGGATTTTTCCTCATTATCATGCCTTTTGGTAAGACAATAAAGAGGGTAGTGGCCTGCATCAACATGGATAACGGTTTTGACATAGAGAATATACACATTAATTGTTTACATTAAATAATGACATAGAGGTTATACACTTTATGTGTTTACATTAAATAACATAAATTCCTACCCGTGACTGTCGATTCCCTGAATCATGGACTGGTACAAAACAAAAAAAAATTTAGAGCCCTAAGCCCTTAATTACTCACACCTATAACTTTCTCAAATATAGCCATTAATAAACTTCTTTTGGTATTTTGGTTCAATTTAGAAGGTGGATTGTTGAGACTCAGACATGCACTAAGTTGCAAGGATTCAATTGAATTAGGATTGATTCCATTTCACCTCCATCCCATACATGTATTCTTTCACGACAAGTGTTGAACAAAAAAATTGTAAATAGAGGGTTATGGTCGGGAGTTATTAATTAAGGTGATTATAGGTGTCCAAGATTTACTCAATTTCCACCCATCGTCCCTATTGATGTTTTTAGGGTTCTTCTCGATCTCGATGGATTCTATGACACGTTGTTTCATGTAATGATCAATCTTAGCAATGACCTTTGCGTCTTCAATGCAGATGTGGTTTTTGGAAGTATAACAGAGTGCTCAGCTAGTGCATATTTTTTATTGCATTCATGGATAATGTTGGCACGGTGCTCTTTAAGTCTTAGTTAGATTGGGTGACCTATTTTACCAATATAAACATTCCCTTAGGACACGACAAAAGTGGATGCAAAAGTGGATGCAATAGAAGATGCAGAAAAATATGTAAACATGGATGCAAAATGGGATGCAAATGTGAGTGCAAAAGTGGATGAAAAAAATGATGCAAATGTGGATGCTAAAGTGGGTGAAAAAAAACTATATTGAAAACTAGACACAAAACATGATGTAAACTTTGATGCAAAACTTGGCACATGATGTGATACAAAAAAGGAAGCAGAAGTAGATGCAAAAGTGGAGGAAAATATGGGTGTAAAAGTGGAGGAAAACATGGACGTAAAAGGGGGCACACCAAGAGTAGATGTACAAACTAGGTGCAAAACTCGGCACGAAACTTGGCACAAAACCTGGCGCAAAACTGGGCATGGAACTTGGCACAAAACCTGATGCAAAACCTGGTGCATAACAAGGTGAAAAACCCAATGCAAATTATGCCATATTTAGAAAAAAGATGCAAAAATACGCCTTAAATAGCACCAACCCGTGAAATTGCGCCATTTTGTCCAAAAAAATGAAGAAAAATACATTAAAATATGGTCTACATGCAAAAAAGGAAGCAAAAAGAGATCTTAACCATAGGGTTTTGTAGTGAGAGGTCATCACTACATTATTATATGTATCATATTCTGCGAGGTCATGAGGCCTGTATTAAGAGGTCAAGGAATCAAAATATTTTCCTAAAATTCTAAGATGGGTTCAGGCCTCTACCTTTATATTGCATATGGATATGAGACTGTTTCTGGGTCAGCACCCGAGTTTAATTATAATTGAGTCTTTTATTGGTTAAAATATTGATCTTGGTGATTCCCTCCGTTCAATTATTATATATTGGATCAACTACTATGACGTTTAAAGGAACTTAGCCTAGTGAAGCTATATCGACTAGTGAAGCTAGATGTTTGACGGTCACGTTAGATCATGGATATAGTTATATTGAAATTATAAAAGCATCTTATACGTATGGGACTTGCAAGGACTCTTACATTGTCGAAGTATCAACAACTAGCTATGATGCTTCTAGCTAGGTATCAATATGGTATGGGTTCTAGTACCTAATTTGTAATTGACTTAGGAACCTAATTTTCCTTTGGCATGCACTTAACCGGGTTTGCTTCAATGGTGCAACAGGGATAAAGATGGTCAAGATAAAATTCATGCAATTGTTTTGTTGGATATCTGAATATCGAGGTGCATGGCACCAATATTAATAAGAAAAGGTATACAATTTACAAAATTTACAGTTCATTGTCAAATTTGCAATTTTCCATGACACAATTAAAAATGACTAATTCATATTCTTGTAGCTAGTCATTTTTTATGTCGTGACTAATTTTGGCATTTTAAACTTTGACACTTATTATCTAGTCATATTTGTTAACTGGAGACTAAATTAGTCATTAATTTTAGTCATTTATAGTTGGGTCAATCAAAATTGCTCATATTTAGTAGTAAATCACTTGAAAAACCTGTGGTGACTAGAATTTTTAGTCACCTAGTAGCTAATTCCTCATTTTTTACTAGTGTCTGCTCCTGCTCTGCATGAGGGAAGACGACGGTGATGGCTTAGCAACCAGGTAAGATGGGTGTCTGGTTTTTGTTGGCATCATTGTTGTTTTGGAAATGGATAGCATTCATACTTCTCACGACTTGGATCTATTCTATTGCGAGGTTGTAGAGGGGCGAGTAAAGGAGTGGGTTGTAGCTCATGGGAAAAACCATGGAAATGCCATACTCCTTCGATAATCCCACTGTGAAAGTTCTTACTGGTTTCATCTTATGGTATCGTGGCTGCGACTAAGTGTCACTTGTCATGGGTTGGATTGCTTGAGTCTGATTTTTAATGGATGCATTTTGGGTTGGGGGTTTTTCTTTAGCTTAGAAAATATCTGCATTTAAATGTTACTAGAATTGGGGTTTTTAATGGTTGGGGTTTCAATTTTCCTTAGGGAATGTATTAATTAGATGTAAACAAGTTTATTATTGGCACTCTATGTATCGAAAGAGGCCTAGGTGAATCCATGACAGGCTCTATGCATTTTATTTAATGTTTTGGTTATGAAACCGGCCAAGGGAATCACCATTGCTTGGAATGGTGTAAAGTTGTAAGCAACAGCTATGTAAATACTATTTTAATGGATTATAACAAATGGATTTTATAAAATATATGTTGCATTTGATTTATATGGTTGTAAATCTTGTGGACTATGTGAATTTGGAATTCATGTATGCGTTGATTCCATGGGTGATTTGTGTACAACGTCATGGCTTGGGACCATGCCGTGAATGGCATTGGTAGTCGTCATTGAAGTTGTGATAGTGAAAAAGGTTCAGACTTATAGTTCTATTTTTTTATAATGCGTGAATGGAAAGTAATGTTGACTGTGGGTGTAAACCCTGCGTTGGCAATGTTGTTGTTGGTTAACTCGCTGCCAGGGTTTTAAGCATTGATAATTAGTTTAGTTAATTGTTGTGTTATGTATGGAATTGAAAACATAGATTATAGCATGTATACAATATAAAGGGTCTTACAACATCTGTGTAAATAATTTGGTTTATTAATTATATCCTAGGTATAAACTGTGTATAGCGTGGATTTTTAGAATGTTAAAAACCCTATAGGATTTGATCCTGGGTCAATTACCGTGATGGGGGTTATATTTACATGCGTTGTGATTTGCACTTGAATTCCCATAGGGGTCGATACTGCAACCTCTGCGTAACTATATGGTTTTTAAATTATTACTATAATGATATTATAGTTGTTTTTAATCGGTTGCTGTAAGTAATATTATGTTGGACATTTTAATTTATGGCATATGATTTCTGTTATGTGGATTTTAATATTAGATGGTTTGAATTATTATTTATGCAATGGATTTATAATGTTCATAGTAAAATTACTTCTTATGCTTTGTATATGTAGCTAATATAAATGTATTAAATTGTGGACCATCTATATGGTCTCAATACTTGGAATGTTAGTCAATTTATGGTAATATTTGTTTTAAGAAGAATGATAATGTTTATCTTGGTTATTAGCATAAGTTTATTTATTCAGATCCTGATAGGTCTTTCCTGGTTTCTATCTTAGCTTTAGTATTTGAAGATTATGGTTATTCTTAGATGTATTTATAGTGTTCATAGTCTATAAATATATTCTTGTTTTATACCTGGTATAATATATATATAAAGTAATTATTAGATTCTATTTATTATATCAGTATATTATATCTGTAATTAAGTTTATTTAGAGATGGACTTGGAAACTAGCCTTTACTTCTTAAACAAAGCTCTACTGGCAATATGAAATCTTCCAGTAGGGTTCCTAAACAAATAAAACATGTAGGCCATGTTTTTTAGAAATAAAACCTAACTTTTAAAAGAACAGAGTTTAAGCTGTAAAAGAGAATACAAAAGTAATATTGAAAGAAAAAAAACCATTGATAAATATTTAAACATGAATTAAATTACAACCTAGGGTTTATATTTTAAAAATGTAAACCCTAAAGGAATTAGACATGTAAAAACAATAATACACAGGGTTATAACATATAATATAAACCCTTGCATAATCTATCTAGCAATTATTCTAGGAATTGAAATAGGCAGCCCAGAACCTCATACCTGAAAAGTGAAGCTCCTTTAATGGATAAAACCTACACACTCAATTACCCAGTATTAACAATTCATAGGTAGATATTATCTCTATATAGATGACTGAATCACTTTGGAACTACCACGTTCCACCCAACCATGACCTGGAAATGTTCCTGATTTTAATCTAGATCCCCTGAGCTGGTTCCAACATGCAAATAGCTTAGAGCTCCTAAGGTGAGGCTTCCCTAATTGGTATATTATGTCTAGATCAGTTATCCTTATTCCTCTTAGGGAAATGTTCTCCAAGAAATCTCTTGAGAATTAGCAGGAAGAACAATGACTCCAAAAAGATAGATGAGATCCCCAAGCCTCTCTTTGGCTTGAGACTTTATAGACAAACTTTCTAGACAAAGGGGCAATTAAATCTTGATTTAACCCTTTTTATTTAGTTTAGTGCTTTTAATATTTTAACTTAGGAACTTTTAGCTAGTTCCTAATTAGACTTTTATAGGTCTTATACTATTTAATTTTTATCTTAGTAATAATAGTAATAGATGGAACTTTTCCTTCTTTCTCACATTTTTAATATTATTACTAGGTGTACTCTTTATACATACTGTGTATAAAATATATAGTAATATATTATTTGGTCACCCTTTTCTTAGGGTTTCACATATTATGATCCCTAGACTTACGACACTTTCTTCATTAAGGTCATCTGGTAGATGGTTAGGTCTACTAGGCTAGGAAACTCTAAACATCCTTGCATGTTGGATTCCCTCGTATAACATGGTAGTTATTTAGTACTTGATGAGAATACAGAAATTCAAATTTTCATTTAATCAATTATAAATAAGTCAGATGAGATCAATATTTTTCTTGATTCGTTTTCACTCGGGAATTGTTAATTCTTTTCAGTAACTCCTAGCCCTTACTAGAGCCCATACTCAACGCTAAAAACAGGGAGTTACAAACTTAGTGAAATTTAATAGCTCTTCGCTCAACACTAATGCTAGGATGTACTTGTAGGATACACCTAGGGATACAATGGCGAAAAATCCAACGTTCCAGAGCTTATGCTCAATATCAACATGGAAGGCTCTAGGACTTATGCTCAACAATTCCAAATTATATTTTCATGTGTTCCAAAGCTTCCTACTCAACAGAAATGTCTCAAGACTCATGTGCTCTAGAGCTTCTTACTCAACACAAAACATCAATTTACCCATGTTCCGTAGAGATCCTCACTCAGCACAAAACATCTCATCAATCATGTGCTTTAGGTTCCCCATGCAACACAAGAAAATTTTTATATCTATTGTTGATGTAATTGTAACTTCCAAATGTATTCAATTGTATATCTTATGTATTGTACCCTGATGTTTATTCCAAGAAGTGTTTGTAATGTAATTGAGTCATGTCATGCCCCGATGTTTCAATCAGGAGTTTCTATAATGTGAACAATTCATGTTAAGTCTTTATGGGTAACCCTCCTATTGATCAAGGGTTAAAGTACCTGCAGTTGTGGGGCCTAGTGTTATTAGACTCTTTTAGAGAAGTCGACCCTAGTGAGTTATTGTCAAGTCAGGAATTTGTATAAATAGAGATTGGGCCTCTCTATTTATCACACACTCACTTACACTTAGTTGTAGAGCATAGCTGGGGGAGAAAAAGTTGCTAGGGCTAGAAAGAAAGAGACTGATGCTGTTGGGAGATCATCTTACTGTTTTGGGGTTTTACTTTTGGTGTTGATTCTATCTTTGAGGAATTTGCTTGGTTTTCTCAATTTATGGTTTCCCTGAGGAAAAACATTGTGTTCATTTTTCTCTTATGTTTGATTGTTGTGCTTGCTATTCTCTTAGTTAAAGATCCTAAGATAATGCTACCTTGAATGATAAAAATATAACATGGTATCAGGGCTAGCCTGAGAAGAAGACACTATGCAGCTGCGAAAACTAGGGATTCCTACTTTTTGGATCTCTCTCCACATATTTTCAGCAAAAGAAGGTTGGGATGACTCTCCTCTCTAGGTCTCATCTTTCTGTTGAAGCAGAATTTGATTATGACCATTTTCAGTTTTTGACTTGACACTACTGCTGGAAATTATGGATTTCCACAGAAGTGGAATTTTTGAGTGAGCCTAGGCCTGGATTGATCTCCTCCTCAAAATTTAAGTTTAGAGATCAAGATCAAAGCATTTGGTTGGATGGAACTCTGGGAAATTCAAACCCTAATCTGCTCTCGAACCAACACTCTAGAAATTCAACTTCAGATCTAGTTCCGACATCTTGACCTGGTAAGAACTAAATATTTTGTATTTCCATTTGAGGTTCTTAGTTAATATCTCTCACCATACCAAGATTGGTGAAAATCTTGAGGGAGTTGATAACTTCCGAGCCTGGAAGTATAGGATCTCCCTGGTCCTGGAAGAAAATGAGTTGGACTCCTACATCAATGAGGAGGTTCCAGTTCCAGAGGGATATGAGGCTAAGGCCTTACACAAGAAGAAGTTTGTTATGGCTAAGAGGATTATTTCTAATTCAATCAAGGATCACCTCATACCATGGGTGTCCTCCCTAAAGACACCTAAATCTATGTTTGATGCCCTAACCAAACTATTTGAAGGAAAGAACATAAACCAAAAGATGAGTTTGAGGAACCAGTTGAAGAATGTGAAGATCCAAAATTCAGAGACTAGTAGTGGATGAAGAAGTGTATAATGTAGAAATTGTAATGACCACCTTGAATGGTCTCCCTAGGACATGGGACTGTTTCATTCAAGGGATTTGTGCCTGAAATAAGCTACTCAAGTTCAACATACTATGGTAAGAATGCTCACAAGAAGAAGCACAGATAGAAGCTCAAGAAGAAAATATGGGAAGTGAGGATCAAGCTCTCACAGTTCAATCTAAGAAAAATAGAAGGGACCATCATCATCATTATAAAGGTAAGCATTATTCCTCCAAGAAAGCTCAAATCAGATGTTATACTTGTGATGAAATAGGACACTATTCCAGATATTGTCCTAGAAACAAAAGAAACTCCCAAAATAAGAAAAACAACAAGAGAATACATCATTCTCATGCTACAGAAGATGATGAAAATTCCACAAAGAGAAACAAGCAATAAAGTGATGATTCTTCAAGTGATGAAGAATATGTTTTGATTTTCACTCTCATGGGAAACATCACACATGGAAGCAATGATAGACTTATAGACAATGGGGCTTCCAAACTTATGACATGATTCAAAGAGTATTTTGTGAGACTATCAGAACATGAATCACCCCACAAGTTGAAACTTGGATATGACTACCAGTATCCAATAAAAGGTAGTGGGGAATCCTCCTATAAGCTAGACTCTGGAAAGTCTATGAAGATGAAGGATGTATTGTTTGTACCAGGACTTAAGAAAAAGCTCCTCTCCATATCTGCATTAGATGCAAAAGGCATGAGGGTTACATTTGTAGATGGCCAAGTTCTGATGCAGCCAAAGGGAAATACTTTTGATGATGCAGTAGTGATTGGGGAACAAGAGGGAGGGTTATACAAATTGAAGGGCCATCTAGAAAAAGGTTTGGTCCATGAAATAATAGATCTAAATTAACTTTGCAATAGAAGGCTCACACATGTGCATTGAATAGCACTACCACTTGCAAACAAAGCTGTTGAAGGTCTTCTAGAAATTCAGGAAAAACATGATGGAGTCTGTAAAGGATGTGCAAAAGAAAAGAACACAAAGAAGACATTTCCAAGTAGTGAGAGCAAGGCAAAAGGAATCTTGTAAATCATTCACTCTGATGTATGCGGTCCAATGTCATCAAGTTCATTAATTAGGTATGTATACTATGTTTCTTTAATTGATTATTTTTTTAGGAAGACATGGATATACTTCATGAAGAACAAAGATGAAGTATTCAACAAGTTCAAGGAATTCAAATCCTTGATTGAGAACCACAATGAAAAAAGGATCAAGACCTTTCGATTAGATAATGGCAGAGAATTCACATCAAATGAATTCAAAGAATTATTCAAAATTGAGGGATTAAGAGGGATTTAACCACTCCATATAATCCACAATAGAATGGGGTTGTATAAAGGAAGAATAGAACAATCATGGAAATTGCAAGGGCTATGCTTCATGATCAAGATCTTCCCATGCATCTATGGGTAGAAGCTGCCAGAACAACGGTGTATGTACAGAACCATACTCAACACATAGTACTCGAGAACAAGACACCTGAAGAACTCTTTTTCAGAAAGAAACTAGGTCAGTCATCTCAGAATATTCAGCTGTCCAGTGTACATACACATTCCAAAATAAAAGAGGACAAAGTTATATCCTTCAGGAAAGAAGGGTATATTTGTGGGATACTCTGAAAGATCGAAGGCTTACAGAATATAATTCCCAGGATTCAAGAATATCAAAATCAGCAAGGACATAACATTTGACGAAGACTCGAGTTACATCAAATCTAGAAAGAGGCCTACTGAAGAACCTAAAGAAATAGAAGCACCCAGAATTCATGACACAACCATGAACGAAGAAATTCAAGAAGAAGATTGAGAATTAGAAGAATCTCAAGAACATGTAGATCCACCTCAAGAGAAGAATCCTCACAAGAGGAAACTTTCTTAGGTATGAGAAGCTATCCAAGGTTTAGAAAAATATGGGGCTCTAGAAGAGAATCATAGAGAAAGAAAGAGGAATAGGTCCTGCTCTAGATATGTAGCCTTATTATGTGATTTCATCGATAAATAAACTTCCAACTATGAAGAAGAGGCAGAAAGGAAAGAATGGAAGGATTCTATGATCAAAGAGTATCAATCGATCATGAAGAATAATGTTTGGGATGTTGTCCCAAGACCAGAAGGGAAGTCCATTGTAACTTCCAAATGGATCTACAAGATCAAGAATGTTGCAGATTATAGCATAAAAAATATAAAGCAATATTTGTGGCTCGTGGCTTCTCTCAAAAAGAAGGAATAGATTATGAAGAAACTTTTGTACCTATAGCTAGATACACTTCCATCATATCAGTACTTTATCTGGCTGCAGTAATGAAATGGAAGATACACCAAATGGATGTCAAGACTGAATTCTTGAATGGTGTAGTGGAAGAGGAAGTGTATGTGGAGCAGCCACTCGGTTTTGAGACACATGACAGGGGGTCTCATGTATGTAAATTGAAGAAAGCTTTGTATAGTTTAAAATAGGCACCTAGGACATGGTACGATAGAATTGATAGATTTCTATCTAGTTTGGGATTTAGCAAGAGTCAAGCAGATTCCAACCTTTACTACAAGGTTGAAGATGGTAACCCAGCGATACTCCTACTATATGTAGATGATCTATTTGTAACAGGTATGGATGGGTTGATTACTGAGATAAAGAGGAATCTTGCTTCTGAGTTTGAAATGAAGGACTTGGGTATGATGCACTATTTTCTAGGCATGGAGGTGTGGCAGAATGTAGATGGAATTTACTTTGGACAAGGGAAGTATACGGTAGAGATCCTAAAGAGGGCCGGAATGATGGATTGCAAGGCCATGACCACACCTATGGAATCAAACCTAAAGCTATTGAGTGATGCTTCATCAAAATCGGTTGATGCTATGATGTATCGTCAGATGATTAGGTCCTTGTTGTACCTGATGAACATGGGACCAGATATTTTCTTTGCTGTGAACACCTTGAGCTAGTTCCTAACAGATCCAAGACATGTTCTCTTGATTGTTGAAAAGCATATTTTGAGGCACCTAAGGGGTATAGTTGATTATGGGCTCAAGTATGAGGAAAATCAGAAGATTAACCTAGAGGGTTGTGTTGATTTAGATTGGGCAAGCAGTGCCATCAATAGGAAGAGCACTTCAGGGTGTTGCTTCAGTATGGGATCAGGTGTGATCTCTTCGATTAGCAAGAAGCAATCTTGTGTGGCACTGAGTATAGTTAAAGCAAAGTATGCCGCAGCTTGTTCAGCTAGTTGTGAGGCAGTATGGTTGAGGAAGCTGCTGTTTGATATAGTTGATATCCATTTAGATGCTACTTGTATATATTGTGAAAACCAAAGTTATGTGAAGTTGTCGGAGAACTCGGTGTTCCATGACAAGTGTAAGGGCTGGGCCATTTTGACGTAATGGTAGATGTGTTCCTCTCATGGTCATATGTGAGTGCTAGGCATGGCATTCTGACATGGGGTTAGGCCAGGCCATCCCATGGTTAGATATAAGTGCTGGACGGGCCTTTCTAACTGGGTCAGATATAAGTGCTGAAGAAGATGAAGACCTACTTGGAGGCTAGGCCTAAAACCAACATGAGAAAGGGCTGGCTCTGTAGAAATTCCTGTGATGAGAAGAATCAAGAGATAGCACTAGTGATGATAACCCATTGATGATCTAGATCAAGTGATGATCCAGATCCAGTGATGATCCAGATCCAATGATGATCGAGATCAAGATGAAGACGACTTGAAGTTGAATATGACTTGAAGATGATGAGGACTTGATGATGATCTAGATGATACAGAGAAGAAGACTTGTGCTGATAAATTGTGTCAAGAGAATACCTTCTTAGTTAAGAGGGAGTGTTGATGTAATTGTAACTTCAGAATGTATTCACTTGTATATGTTATGTATTGTACCCTGATGTTTATTTTGGGAAGTGTTTGTAATGTAATTGAGTCATGTCATACCCCGATGTTCTGATTGGGAGTTTCTATAATGTGAACAAGTCATGTCAATTCATTGTGGGTAACCCTCCTATTGATCAAGGGTTAAAGTCCCCACATTTGTGGGGCCCTAGGGTTATTAGACTCTCCTAGAGAAGTCGACCCTAGTGAGTTATTGTCAAGTTAGGAATTGGTATAAATAGAGAGTGAGCCTCTCTATTTATCACACACTCACTCACACTTAGTTGTAGTGCATAGCTGAGGGAGAAGAAGTTGTTGGGGCTAGAAATAAAGAGACTACTGCTGTTGGGAGATCATCTTACTATTTTGGGGTTTTACTTTTGGTGCTCATTCTATCTCCGAGGAATTTGCAGTGTTTTCTCCATTTATGGTTTCTTCGAGGAAAAACATTGTGTTCATTGTCTCTTGTGTTTGATTGCTATGCTTGTTATTATCTTAGTTAAAGATCCTAATATAATGCTATCTTGAATGATAAAAATATAACATATATATCATATGAAATTGGCTTACACCTGGTATATCAAAAAAATAATCATATCCATATGTAATGCAGTCTACAAACCAGTATATAAAAATAAAACATCAAGGTAACATCATAGTCAATGGGCTCATGCCCATAAGTGTTAGGTCCGAAAATTCAAGATATTACAGAGATTGATCCCAAGGTGGAGTTTGTTTCCTTTTGCTCGTCCAAAACACGGTCGCCCTAACTCATTCTGGTCCATCCAATATCTAATCACCGTGGTGTTGTGGTGAAAATGACGAGCTAGGCCCATTTTAACCATAAAACAGGTTTTAGTAAACATGATCACATTTTTTCAAGGTAAAACGAGAGTGCAATTTGTATTACTAAAATGGGGGTGTGTTTTCGTGTACTATCCTAGTTGGCATGCATGTTGGCAGCATTAGGACTAGGATTGGTTGGGTTGGGATTTCCTGGGATGATTTCTATTTTATGGATAAAGAGTGATTGAATTCAGTCTATGATTGCATCTAAAAGGTCCCCCAACTCTGTGCACTCACCCCAATACATTATAGAAACAACATGATTGCAATAATAATTTACACTTTGAATAAACATATCCCAATGTTTTTTTAAACAATTAAAAAGAAGCACTTTCAATCTTAGCCAAAGAGGAAATGGATGAGTGGAACTGGCGTAACATCATATCCACTAACAATTAAACTCTCATACTATTTGTAACTTCACTGTCACACGGTGATGACCATATTCTTGAATCTTTCCCTATATGTTTTTCATATAATTAAATATAAATTCAAATAACATAAACAATGATGATTTTTCAAAGTAAATATAAACACACAAATTATATAAGTCATTTGTGTAATGTTACATGTTCCGATTAGGCATATTTATCACTTATACACACTCCACTTTATTTTCTTATTATCTATTGAAGTCAACTTGACAAAGTAAACTTTATTATGACATGATGGACCATAGTATATGATGTTACTATGTATTATGATGTCACTATGATCATGATGTTACTATGTATTATGATGTCACTATGATCATGATGTTACTATATCTAGGTGGTTATGATGTCATGATTATCATATGATTCCTTTTTTTTACAATTTTAATATATGTTTATGTGTTTTTATTATTGAGATGTGAAATATATGATGTGGTACATGGATACAATCTTTTGATGTGATTGATTGAAGTATTATATGTCATGTGTACCTATGGTGAACTAAAATTTTCACATGAAAATGAATGGTGATAATGATGTGGATCAATTGATAATTGAGTTATAAATGTGTATCTTGAGAAATACTAACCCACATGACAGCGAGACTATGAGATAGTCATGTGGGAATATAATAAACCCACTTCATAACTTAGGATAAAATAATCGGTTTTGATTAATTTCCTACCCACTAGGCTAGATAGTTGGAATACACTTGCACCACATAGTCAACACTTGCCATATATACCATAGGAACGCTTTAATCCTCATTCTGGGTTGATCCTGTCCACTTTATTGATTACCATAATTAGTAACTGTGCTTTCCTACAGATTTTGTCTTTGACTGTAACACCCCATATTTTTACTAGTCATACCTACTGCAATTTCTTTTGGCTTATTTATTTTTTGACTTAGCTTGACTGAGTGAGATTCATTTACGACATGGTGGATCGATATTGTGATGTTACTAGGTTTATTTATGATGTTACTATGTTTAGGGTGTCATCATGATTATTATGTTACTATGGTTATGTTGTTACAAGGTTTCCATTATCATGGGATTCCCTTCTTTTATGATGAGTATGTTTAAATGCTATGTAGACGTAGGCTAGTATGGGAGGATATGCTAGTTAGTATTGTTGAGGGTTGGGTATTACCTAATCTGTAGTTTGTTATAGTAGGCACCCATCCTATTTGACTGGTTAAATTAATAAGTACATAAAGATAAGGATATTAGATCATAAAAGGGATTAAATGTTAAATAACTGAGAATGTTAGAAATATAAATATTCTTTCTCTTTTTGCATGGGGAAATTACTATTATTAGTTATCTTGTATGCATTGGTGGGATGTTGTTTGTTTATAGTGCGTATATGAATAGTGCATACTCTGGCCACACATGCACACTTGGTACATGTACAATAGTATTGATGTACAACATACGTGTCACACTTGAATAATGGTATAAATTGTCGTACATAACTTAGTTGAGGATGTACTAATCAACTTACGCAATGAATGGTTAGATTGTTAATGTGTAAAATAAGTGAGTTAGTCATTATATCTAAACATCGTAAGAAATGATTAGTGTAAGTCTTATCATTTGAAAGTAACATCGATGAGAAGTGTCGTACAAAGAACATTAACAATAAAGAATTATCTTGTTTAACTGTTAAGAATGATTACTTAACCCATTAAGGCTACCTTATTCATTAATATAAAGATACTATGTTTATATTGATTTCTTCATTTATTAAACAAAGAAATGTTACTATTATTATTCACCATGATTAGTAATAGTAATTATTCTTATTAAATTTTTTTTTGGTAAGTAGGGCCCTTTTCTATTACTTCTTAAAATGAAACAGATTACATATATATTTTTGACTCCTGAAGCATGGTGTCATACTGTGAGCTTGGAACCAAAAAAGGAAAACATGAAAAATGGACCATACAGAATGTCTAAGCATATTGAAGGCTTCCCAGCCTCTGAACAAAGGAAACTTCGTGCAACTTTAAGCCATTAAACATGAAAGAAAACATATAAATGGCATGAACAGGGCCCAACCAAGTGATTACAAACCGGAGTGCAGAGGAGAAGTTAGGCCTTCCTAACCTATTTGGCCTCATTCTCATTGGCATTACTAGCTTCCTCTCCACTATTTCCCTTCGTGTCCCTTAGAAAGAAGGATCCAAGAGGTACAAATGAAAAACAACGGTGTAACTTAATGTTATTATGTTATCCACTTTAAAATTATTATCTAATCTTTATTTTTGAAAACTAAAACATGATGATTGAATCTTACTCAATTGAGTAATAATAAAGTAAACATCATCTCCATGAAGTTGGAGATAATAATTATGTTATCTACAATATTTGAATATTGAATAGGTGCATTACGTTACCATTAAATGAAAAGTTCTGTAAACAAGAAGGTAAGAATGATTATACTAATAAATAAACATAAAAATCAACTCAAAAAGTATCAATTTCTTTAATCATTAAAAGTATTTAACTTCCCAATACAACCATGAATCCGATAACCACATTATATCATTATTAAATATCTTGAATAGTGTAATCATATTAATAATTTATAGTCCCAAGATATTAGAGGGAAGGAAGTGGAGTAACGATGAAGAAAGGAGGAGGAAAATGGGTATAAAGATAGGTCTAACTGAGGAGAATGAGGGGATGTGTTGGGGGATATTTCTGGGGGAAGAATAGGACAGAGAATTTGGAAAGAAGGGAGCCATACCAAGGAGGGGGTTAACTCAGGGATGGAGGAGGTGGGAAACTCAAACCAAGAGGGTAAATTGAACTATGGATATTAAACTATTGATGGAGGGATCCTAAACTATGGAAGACTCCTATTCAGATTATCGAATTGTGGGCTCGTGGGCTAGTAAATCCATCTATTTTGTAGGGCTAACATGATTAACTGGTTGGCATGGTGGTATATCTATTTGACTGCTGAGGTTTTACAGTGAGGAGAAGGTACATGAGCCTATGTAAGCCTACTGCAACCTACTAAAAAAACCCCAGGTATTCTACTTAATCAAAACTCTCTAAATTTCAGTACTGAAAAATTGAAAGGAAAAATGAATTCATTTTATTTTATTACTAATGCTCTTAGAATTATGGAATGAATGAAAATTCCATGCTATGAGAAATTTCCTGTCAAGTTAAACTTATGCAAATATCTTTTAAACTGAATTAAAAATTAAAATTTGATAAAAAATATGGTAAACATTACAAAATTTTTATTATTATTTGACAGAACGTCTCTTTAGGATCTAGATAGATACAAATGGAAAAGTACAAGAACTTAAGTTCCCATCTCTAACACATGGGAACTACAGATGGTATTAGAGCCACTGGCTCAAACACCGAGACATAAATGTCCCTTACATGCTCAAACATAACATGATTAGCCTATAATCTAGGTAGAAATATCTGCAAAAAAAATAAAAATTATTACTAAATATCAATAACTAATAAATTCTAATGAAAAATGGAGTAGACATGCCCTAAACCTCTTTTCGAACTCTCTGTAGACTACCTGCACAAATAAAACATAAGACATGTTAGATTTTCCGTTACAAATATTTCAATTGTTGAAATATTTGTTAATTGTATATATAAACAAAATAGTATATAACAAAATTATAGTTAAGCATATAATATATCTTCTAGGAACAAAAAAAATGAGCCATTCTAATTATGAATTTGGTCGCATAGATAGATTCATTGCACATTTCAATATTTAAAACATATGATGCCCAAAAAACACCTCATGTTCATGTTGTATTTGTATATGGTTTCAACGATCTCCACTCCCAAAGAGTTTCCCTCTTGCTGCCATTATTAATAGTAGTAACACACAAAAAAATATCATCCATTAAAACGTGAAATAATTTACTAAATCGTGATAATGAATTAGGTGAGGAGAAAACTTAAAATAAAAAGAGGACTTACTCACATTGGGTTGGGTTGGGATAGCCAAAGTCTTTACCATTAAAAGATATGTTTGCATATTGTTAATAAATACAAGGATCTGATACAAACATTGGGGAAATTGGAATACATAGAATACACTTTTCTTTTTCTTTGATTGTTGATAAGAAGAGCACCTTCTGTGGAATTTCTATATTGCCAAATCCTTAACGTATGCTCCACAGCCCCACCATTAGAATCCAAATAACAATGAAAGCTGTAAGATGTGTGGTATAATCTCTTCAAAGTGGGACAGAGCACATTCAGTACTGATGTAATGTCCCCAAAATTTGATTTTTTTTATTAGGATAGTTAATTACTACCTAAACTGGATATTATCTTAGCTTATGCAGAATGTGTCATACTTTGTTCACTAAACTGAATTCATTAGAGGAATTTTTGGGTCTAAAATGGGCCTCCTAAGGAAAATAATAAAATAATAGTTAAAATAAAAAAATAATATTGATTAATTTTGGAGGAAGAAAGAAAAAAACTACATTTTGTGTTCGTATTTTCGACATATATCCCTGTGTTTTTACTCAAATTTTGATTGAGAGAGATCATTGGATGTGGAATTTGATTCTACATCCAACGAGTACCCACACTGCATACTTTTGATGGACCGCGCTACCCCAAAAACAAGAAATACCTAAAAAAACGTGATGATGATGTCATCATCACATTTTTTTCAGGTATTTATTTTTTTTGGGGTAGAGGGGTCCATCAAAAGTATGCAGTGTGGGTACTCATTGGATGCAGAATCAAATTTCGCATCCAACGAGCTCTCCCGATCGAAATTTGAGTAAAAACACAATGAGATATGTCGAAAATACGAACAAAAAAAGTAGTTTTTTTTAATGACAAATATGTCAATTCAACCATTATGGTTGACTTATTTTATTGAAATTCTATTGGTTCTTGAATTCCAACTTACAAAAACTTATTTTGGCACGTTTTCTTATAAGGTCCATTTTAGACCCCAAATTTCCTCTAATGGTCATAAGCTGTTCTTATCTTCTTCTATATGTTTTCCGCGATGTGGTTATTAATGTAATTCTATGTTGTTGCTATGTTAATTGAATCTGATTTATATGGTTATATTTTTCATTGGTTGTTTCTTATCACGTACGTACGTGTATGTGTGTACTGTGATTTTCTTACTTATTGTTTAATTGTTTTGGTTACTAGTTTATGGACAATCCTGACATAACTTGTATTACCAAGGGGTGGAGTGGAGGGACTTGTATCCCTTGTAAATTCACTTAGAGAGGTATTTGGTTTTACTTGTCGTTACAGGGTTTACTTAGTTCATATCGAACTAATGCATCTATTCTTTGTGCAAGTGCACCAGGTGATGAAAGACTTGTGATAATAGCTTAAAGCACAAGAATACTACCTATGTTGAACTTCTTTATTGCCTCTGAATACAATCAGGACAAAAGTCCTATCCTAGCATATCTTATTACGGTGGTTAGTGTTTCTCATTTGCCCATGTTAAATTTTCATATGCTTAACTAAGACATCAGTATACCATTTCATTTTTCATGATAAAAGCATATAAAACAGGATCACTGAAAGAAACAGCATCACAAGAACAACACAAATTTATTATGGGAAAAACCTAAAGGGAAAAACCCAGCAAAAGCTTCCTCAATATAGATGCCCCAAAAAGGGAAAAAAGGTAAAACCAACAAGGAGATCAAAAACCTGATTCTCCTCGTTCTCCAGCAACTTCTCTCCTCCACAAGTGCGCTATTCCAAGTGAGTGTGTGTGTCAAGTGAGGAGCACTGCACCACTTAAAGTTTACTCAATTAACATGTCGGCTTAAGTTAACTCATGTAGGCTTGAGTTACACATGTAGGCTCAAGTAACCACATTGGGGTGCTGATGACCCACCTTTACAATTTGAGGGGACTACCTCATGACTCTTATTAGTTCTTTGAATTAGGAGCATCGGGGTACAATTAAATACAAATGGTTCTCTTGGTTGGACCATCGGGGACCACAAAAGATACATAAAGAATATTCTTCTAAGTTACAATATTTCAACACTTCCCCTTAACGAGAAGGGTATTCTACATCAACAACAACAAGAGCAGAGATGGGGGACATCATCAAAATCAGCAGGGTAACACATCTATAAATAATTGGAAGCTTTTCAACATCATGTAGTCTTCATCTTCAATCTTCAGTCTTCATCATCAACAATATCTTCAGTCTTTGATCAGCAACATCTTCAGCATTTTGATCTTTCAATTAGCAACGACATATTCAACACTTGGACCTTTCGATCAGCAACATCTTCAGCACTTTGACTGTTCGATCAGCAACAACATATTCAGCATTTTGGCCTTTCAATCAGCAACATCTTCAACACTTTGACTATTCAATCAACAACATCATCATCAGCATTTTGAACTTTCGATCAGTAACATCTTCAGCACTTTGATTTTTATTTTTTATTTTTCGATCAGCAACAATGTCTTCAGCATTTCGTCCCTTTGATCAGCAACATCTTCAGCATTTTGACTTTTCGATCAACAACAACATCTTCAGCACCTTGAAATTTCGATCAGCAGCAACATCTTCAGTACTTTGACCTCTCGATCAGTAGCAACACCATCATCATCATATTCTGATCTGTCGATCATAATCATCATCACATTCTGATCTTTCGATCAGAAACATCATCAACATAGAAACATCATCATCATACTCTGATCTTTCGATCAGAAACATCATCAACATAGAAACATCATCATCATACTCTGATCTTTCGATCAGAAACATCATCAACATACTCTGATATTTTGATCAGAAACATTATCATCATACTCTGATCTTTCGATCAGAAACATCATCATCATACTCTGATCTTTCAATCAGAAACATCATAATCATAGTGCGTCATTATCATACTTTGATCTTTTAGATCAGTACATCATCATCATCATACTCTGATCTTTCGATCCGTATGTCATCATCATCATCAGCAACTACAATCCACAACTCAAAGACAAAAAGTCTTTGGATCACTTTTGGACTTAAAGTCTAGGGATGATACAATCCCACCACATTCTCGACAACCGAAGTTACCGGATTGATTACGAGAGAATCAGTCCCTATCACTTTAGGACTAAGTCCAAGGATGATGCAATCCTACCACATTCTCCATGACCGAAGTCACTGGATACAATTACGGGATAATCACTCCCTATCACTTTAGGACTTGATTCCAAGGATGATGCAATCCTACCACATTCTCGATGACCGAAGTTACCGGATACAATTATGGGATAATCACTCCCTATCACTTAGGACTTGATTCCAAGGATGATGCAATCCTACCACATTCTCGACGACCAAAGTCACTGGATACAATTACAGGATAATCACTCCCTATCACTTTAGGACTTGAGTCCAAGGATGATGCAATCCTACCACATTCTCGATGACCGAAGTCACCAGATACAATTACGGGATAATCACTCCCTATCACTTTAGGACTATGTCCAAGGATGATGCAATCCTACCACATTCTCAAGGACCGAAGACACCGGATCTATTATGGATAGATGTCTCAGGATGATACAATCCCTCTTCATTCTTGAAGACCGAGGTCTTCGGATCACTTTAGGGAAGGTGCCCAAGGATGATACAATCCCATCACGTTCTCGATGACCGAGGTCACCGGATCTATTATGGACAGATGTCCCGGGATGATACAATCCCATCACGTTCTCGATGACCGAGGTCACCGGATCTATTATGGACAGATGTCCCGGGATGATACAATCCCTCTTCATTCTCGAGGACTGAGGTCTCCGGATCATTTTAGGGTAAATTCCCAGGGATGATACAATCCCAGTACAACATCACTACTCCCCCTTTCGAGGAAGGTCTTTCTGAACAACACCAAGCTTGTCTTGAAAGTGTTCGAACTCTACTCAAGGCAGAGGCTTTGTTGGTAAATCATCATCCAAACCATCATCATCTACATCTTCAGTATCTGAATACTGATCTATCACCATCTGTATCTCCAGTATGTGAATACTGAAAGCATCATCATCTATATATTCAGTATAGAAATATGGAATCACCATCGTCTGTATCTACAGTATGTAAATACTGAAATATCATCTATATATTCAGTATGGGAATACTGAAATCATCATCATCTATATATTCAGTATAGAAATATGGAATCACCATCGTCTGTATCTACAGTATGTAAATACTGAAATATCATCTATATATTCAGTATGGGAATACTGAAATCATCATCATCTATATATTCAGTATAGAAATACTGAATCACCATCATCTGCATCTACAGTATCATCATCTGCATCTGATCTTGTATGTAGAAATACCGGATTTCTACGTGTTACGTCAGAACACAGGATCCTTTGTCATCCCAACTATGGTTATCATATAGAATCATTGTAGTGTCCATATTCAGGTCAAGGAGACCTGATATCAGCTTCTGAAGCCATATGGCTTCACAACTTAGTAGAGCAATCTGCTATGTATTCTACTTCAACCGTGCTAATAGAAACACTGGACTATTTCCTGCTAAACCATGAACTCATAGCAGACCAAAAGCATATACCTGATGTGCTTTTCCTGTCTGAGATACTTCCAGCCCAATCTGCAACTATGTAGCCATACAATCTATACTCATGGATACCATCATAGTATATACCAAAGTCTATAGTCCCTTTCAGATATCTCATCACATGTTTTGCAGCTACTAGGTGAACCCGTCTTGGTTGAACAAGATATTGATTTAAGGTTTTCAAAGCAAAACAAATGTCTGGTCTGGTATTTGTTAAGTACGTCAATGAACCAATGATCTATCTGTAGTGAGTCAGATCCACTAACTCTAATGAGTCATCAGCTAACAGCTTTAGGTTGGAGTCCATGGGTGTGGCCATGACTTTGCATTCCAACATATTGAATCTCTTCAATATCTCTACCACATACTTTCCCTGGTTGAGAAAGATTCCTTCTGAACTTTGCCATACTTTCAGGCCTAGGAAATAATGCATTAACCCAAGGTATTTCATCTCAAATTCTTCTGCTAGTTTCTTCTTGCTTTCCATGATCTGTTTCCCATTCCCTGTCAAGAATAAGTCATCCACATATATTAATAGAATGACAGGTACATCTTCTACAACCTTGTAGGAAAGGTTAGGATTGACTTTGCTCTTGGCAAGCCCATGCTCATCAGGAAACTATCTATTCTTCCATACCAAGCTCTGGGAGCTTGGTTCAGGCCATATAGTGCCTTCTTCAACTTCCATACTTGATTCCTTATGTCTTCAACTTCAAATCCTCATTACTATTCGATGTAAAACTCTTCCTCAATCATACCATTAAGGAAGGATTGTCTTTACTTCATCATGGAAGAAACTACCATGATAGTTTTGAAGGAAGTGTACCTTGCTTCCTGGAGTAAGTGTCTCTTCTGAATTAATTCCCTCTTTCCTCTAGCCACAACTCTTACCTTACTTCTATCAACAACATTTATTATCCTGCAAATCCATTTGGAAGACACCACATTCTTGCTTTCTGGTTTGAGTACTATATCCCAAACATCATTCTAGTATCATAACATCTTCTATGAGTTTGTCTTCTTAGGTCATCAACATATCCTAGTCTTTTGCATTCAACCTTGAAGGTTGGAACCTACTTTACTCTTGGTAAAGTCTCGATCCATCACAAAGCTATCCATCATGTCATACCATGTCGAACTCAGATATAATTTTCTGTAGTCACTCCCCCTGAAGTGGAGTATCATCTTCCCTCTTCATTCTGTACAGATGGTTCTATGCTTGACATATACTGGTCAATAAAGTATGTCATGTCATAGTCTATTCTTTATGGGGAGAATCATGAACCTTGATTTGTACACTTGTTCCATCATATCGTATACATCATTCCCCATGATCAACTGTTACTCTTTGATAATAGATTCTTTTATAGCATTCTTTTCTTCATCTTGAGTTATCTCTTGTACCCATGGTGGTCTTCATCCTTCAAGGTGGATCTACCATTCTCTGAAGCTCTTTCTTCCATCATGGTGTCTCTGACCCTGGGAGCTTCAGATTCATGTTTATTGGAGTGAATCTTGAATTGTCATCACTTGTTCTTCGGAACAATTCTCATCCTTCTTTTCTTGTAGGAGGTTGTTCATGACCTTTCCTACAATTCAAATGTACCAGTTTCATGGTTAGATATATTTCATAAAACATATGTACAACGACAGATTCTTATGCATCATGCAACTATTTAGTTAATACAACATTCATCCATATCTCACATAAACTTTCTAGATGCCTTCCATCTCTACCATGACATTATTGATATTGCGCACTAATCCAATATGTCAACAAAGATATTTTATAAGTAGCAATGGAGAGTTGTATAGCACCATGAGCTACTTACCCATCACATGCATATTAGTAGTATACAATCATTAATGCAAACAATCTATCATGCATAACACATCACTGAATATAATCAAATGTATAATAAACAATATCATGAAATGACAATTGAATACTTATCTTTATTTGTTTCATGGGTATATTCCTTCTTGAGTCTTCAACTTTATCGTCTTCTTCATTCATGATAGCATCGTTTCTTATCCAAATGCTGAGGTGGATAAGAAGTTCTTCAAGAGTTGAGATCTTCATATTCCTCATTGATTGAGGGATCTTCTTTGGAAGATGAGAGCTTGATCTTCAGAGACGAGATTATTCTTCTTCCCAAAGTCTGCTGAAAGTAATCAATTCCTTCTGGAACACATTCCTTGAATGAATGAATTCCATGATCCTGGGAGGCCATTCAAGGTGACTATCACCACTTCTGCATTCTTCACTTCTTCTTCAGCTGGTTTCTTAAGGTCATATTTCGATCTATGTTCTTCCCTTCAAATAGCTTGGTCAAGGAATCAAAGCTCATCGATGTATTTAGGGAAGACACTTGTAGAAAAAGTTGATTCGAGACTGAATCATCAATAATATTCTGGGCTTTGACCAAGTTCTTCTTGTGAAAGGCTTCTAGCCTCATCTCCCTCTGAAACTGGAACCTCTATGCTCATGAAGGTGTCCAATCCATTTTCTTCAAAGAGATCATATACTTCTAGGCTTGGAAGTTTTCAACTTCACCAATCTTATCATCAAGCTGATGTGATAGATCACTTGAAATGAGAACCTCAAATGAACATAGCAAAGGATTAGATCTTACCGATTTGAGGTGTCCGTCGTGGTTCTGGAGTTGGCTGATCTAAGGTTTGCCATAGAAACCCTAATTTTTAAAACTTGGAATATTTCAGGTCTGATTCTATAGAAATATAGATCTCTTCAAATGGAGCTGTCCAATGTACTCCATTTCTGAAAATAGTGGAGGGAAGCTCCCTGAACAGGAAGCCCTAATTTTCCAATTTCTTCTGCAGAAATGCCTGTTACTGATTCTGTGATATCTTCGACATTTCTGCTCCTATATGTCTGAAATTTTGTATTGAGCTAACCTCACATGTCCCTGATCCACCACCATAGGTTTCATCAGAATTTGTTTCACCATTTTGGATTTATGATCCTTTTCCCAAGGTGACCTATTACAGGACTGTTCAGAATGGTGAAGTTGTACGGCATGCCACATGTCACTGGTTCATCTTCTGAGTCTGATATTCGGAACACCAAAATTAAAGTCCGTTCCCTTTTAGGAACATCTTTAGAAATTCAATTTGTACCTCTGTAGCCCAAGATATCGAAATTCTCCCCAGGTGTCCTGTTTAGGGATGAATTCTGGAAGAGGCTGGAAGCCTAACTTGGAGAGAAGATATCTCCTTAAATACAGCGAATCTGAGGATGCATTTTCGATAAAGTGTTAATCAGGATTTTATCGTCATCCCCTAAAATTTTAATCTCCTGATCCTTCGCCAATATCATAATATAGAGAATGTGCCAAAACATAGCAGTTTTAGTATTTAGGGTTTTTCTAGCTCGGGGTCAAACTAGGGTTTGACTTTCCCGGAGATTCACCCAACCAAAAATATTGATCCAGGTCTATAAACTTCAGTTTTGATGAGGAGGACAATCTTATGCTATTCTCACTCAAAAATTCCTCTTCTGTAGAAATCCCTAATTTCCACATCGAAAATTGAAAATGCTCGGAATCGAATTCCGCTTCGACAGAATGATGCACCCTTCAAAGGAGAGTCAGCCTAGCCTTCTTTTACTGATTGATTGTGGAGAGAGAACCAAAAAAAAGAAGCCCTAGCTTATGTAACTTGTGAAATATTCCCTATTCAGGTTAGCTCTGATACCATGTTAAGTTTTCATATGATTAACTAAGACATCAGTATATCATTTCATTTTTCATAATAAAAGCATATAAAATAGGATCACTGAAAGAAACAGCATCACAAGAACAACACAGATTTATCCTGGGAAAACCCTAAAGGGAAAACCCCAGCAAAAGCTTCCTCAATATAGATGCCCCAAAAGGGAAAAAAAAGGTAAAAACAACAAGGAGATCAAAAACCTGATTCTCCTCCTTCTCCAACAACTTCTCTCCTCCACAAGTGCGCTATTCCAAGTGAGTGTGTGTGTCAAGTGAGGAGCACTACACCTCTATTTATATTCATCCGTTCACTTAAAGTTTACTCAATTAACATGTCGGCTTAAGTTAACTTATGTAGGCTCAAGTTACACATGTAGGCTCAAGTAACCACACTGGGGTGCTGATGACCCACCTTTACAATTTGAGGGGACTACCTCATGACTCTTATTAGTTCTTCCGGTTGGACCATCGGGGACCACAAAAGATACATAAAGAATATTCTTCGAAGTTACAATATTTCAACAACCCAAGGATGGGTTATCTATACCTATGTCTATACTTGTTACCATTATTACTTATGGTTTTAAGACCTTAATTTAGCTTAAACCTATGCTTAACATTTATATGGTTTAATTTGTATTGTGTAAGGATTATGATATTAGATCTTAGCCCTATGTTGATTAAGGTTTTTTTTGTATACAATGTTGAAGGTATATTATAAGCCATTCATGGAATATTGCATATGCCATGAATTATGGATTTATCCTAAGTCCACGATGCCATGGATGGGTTTATGAATTCCATGGAAATCAAAAGTCAAAAGTCCTTTTTAAGTTTTAAGAACTATTGACTTGGGGTTGGAAATCTATGTCGTGGTGGACAGGGTGGTGGATTAAATGCACCTTAGGAGTTGGGGGTCTCAAGCCTTAAGCTTGGAATATCATGGAGGCATGAGTCATTTTCACTTTCGTTGGGTGAGCTCTATTCAGCTCGCTAGTTGGTATCATGGCATGAGGTCTGATTTTGCTTCTGCGTGTTGAAGATATTCCATTCATTCTGGTTTGTAGCACTTGTTTATTTGTTGTTTCGGTTTGGAGGTTTGGCATAATCCTAATCCTTCATCATCCTCTATTCGCAGGTTGTAGGGCCTTCACTGCATGGGTTGTGGGTCTTCCAGGTGGCCGATGCATTACCCTTCACGGGTAAGCACTGTTACAAACAAGCTTTAAAACTTATTCCTCTATGTATTGGTGTTTTGGCAGAGCTTTAAGATCATCATTTGAATGTATGCATGGTTTGGTTTAAGGGTTGTGACTGGATATGGGTCTATCCATAAATTATGTAAATCATCTAGAGATAAGTATACGGTTTGGGTTTCATATGCCATGAATTATGGATTTATCCTAAGTCCATGATGCCATGGATGGGTTTATGAATTCCATGGAAATCAAAAGTCAAAAATCCTTTTTAAGTTTTAAGAAATATTGACTTGGGGTTGGAAATCTATGTCGTGGTGGACAGGGTGGTGGATTAAATGCACCTTAGGAGTTGGGGGTCTCAATCCTTAAGCTTGGAATATCATGGAGGCATGAGTCATTTTCACTTTCGTTGGGTGAGCTCTATTCAGCTCGCTAGTTGGTATCATGGCATGAGGTCTGATTTTGCCTCTGCGTGTTGAAGATATGCCATTCATTCTGGTTTGTAGCACTTGTTTATTTGTTGTTTCAGTTTGGAGGTTTGGCATAATCCTAATCCTTCATTGTCCTCTATTCGCAGGTTGTAGGGCCTTCACTGCATGGGTTGTGGGTCTTCCAGGTGGCTGATGCATTACCCTTCACGGGTAAGCACTGTTACAAACAAGCTTTAAAACTTATTCCTCTATGTATGGGTGTTTTGGCAGAGCTTTAAGATCATCATTTGAATGTATGCATGGTTTGGTTTAAGGGTTGTGACTGGATATGGGTCTATCTATAAATTATGTAAATCATCTATAGATAAGTATACGGTTTGGGTTGTTTTACTTGTTTTGGCAGCTTCGGGCTAAGATTGTTACTACTAAGCTTTGTAAATGAATAATTAGTTGATAGCGTTGGTCGTGGTGAATATTAGAGACTTTACGTTTTGTTTAATATGTTGGGTTTTGAAAATGGTCACATCACCATTTCTTGCAATGGTGCATTTGCCTTGGAAAATGCGACTGCGTAATTTTGAATATAGTTTATAATGGTTAATGTGTAAAACATTCACTACTATATATAAATCGTGGTTACGATTTTTAGCTTGGCAATGTTTTGACTCTGTGTAAATTTGAGGTCTATAATTAAATTCTTATTTGAGTATTTCAGTAGAGTTGTTTGGATTTATAGATGTGCCATTGCTAGGAATGACACTCTTTCCCTTTAGCTTAGTGACTGTGTTAATTATGGTTATTCCTAGTGTTTATTTTCTTACCTGTGCATTTACTTGGACAATGGCGATTACTATGGGATTTAACCTTATGAAATGAATGTAGGTGTTGTTATTAGTGTAGACAAGGGTTTAATTTAGTTATAGTTTATGTTAATGGAGTAATTCTTTGTATTTCATCCATGAGCCACAAAATGGATACAACGTATAAATTGGGTTTTTGAGTTCTATGTGGAGAAATGTTGAAATGTTTTACAGTGTGTATATTTTGTTGGTAAATGATGTGTGGAAACGTTGAAAGGGTAATGGGTTTGATCTGTGGTTAATTCTTATGGTTTTCAATTTTTATAACGTAGACTTTGTAGAAATAATTATGAATTATTACAACGTTGAAATGCTGCTAATGAATCCTACACAATTCGATGTTAGTCATGCTTCTAATGTATTTTGGGTTTTTAAGTCATGAGCTTTGCAGGATTCGATCCTGGGCTACTTTGGTTGTAAATGATATTTGTGTGGATAACTTTGGTTTTGCATGAATTCCAACATGATTCAATCCTATGACCTTTTGATTTATTTGTTAATGTATTTTATATTTAATAGTTATGGTTGATTATTTATTATGTTGGTAGAAATAATAATATGGTCCTGATTTAATTAAATTATTACTATAGACATTAGAGGTCTCAATAGCTTAGCTTGGCATTCGTAGTTTACTGTTTATAAGAAAGAGAATGATTTGTTTATAGTTCTATTTTATTTATATTTGATTTAAAGTGTTTATCCATTTATATTTTATGTTGTAATCTTCTACATAGAGGTTAGGTTAGTATTATAGATAATAGTTTGGTTTATTTATATTTATTATAAGTATGCTTGCAATATGAAATCTTCCATCAGTGATAAGATATAGGCTCTATATTCTTTTAATTAATTCTAGGTTTTGGAACTTGAATTTATAGACACGAAATAAATTGAATAAGTGTACTAGAAAACAAAAACCTTAAATTACTAGACAGGAAATGAATTGTAGAAATAAACTAGAAAACAAAACCCTGAAATTAATAGACAGGAAATGAATTGGATAAATGAACTAGAAATAAAACCCTTAAATCAATAGAAAGAAAATGAATTGCAGAAATGAACTAGAAATCAAAACCCTTACATTAATGGGCAGGAAATGAACTACATAAAAGATAACGTAGCTTATAGTGGGCAGTTACTAAATAAACATTCATAATTCAATCTAGTCCAATAGTAAAACTTCTGTAGTTTACAAAGGAAAAATCAAGAACCTCATACCTGCAAGATGAAGTTGTTTGAATGGATGAAAAACTACACACTCAAATACCCAGTATTAACAAATTCATAGACATATCTAACCTTTGTATAGATAAATGAATCGCTTGGAAACTACCATGTTCCACCTAACCATGATTGGAACCGTTCATGGTTTCAATCTGGATCACCCCGAGCTGGTTCCAACATGCAAGTAGCTTAGAGCTCCTAAGGTAAGGCTTCGCTATCTGGGATATCAGGTTCTGAATCAATTCTCTTTTTTTACTCTTAGGAAATATGTTCTCCAACAACTCTCTTTAGAATGATCAGGTAGAACTATAAAATAATAAAACTATCCCCATGCCTCTCTTTGGCTTGGGTTTTTATAGCTAGACTTTTCAGTCAAAGGGGAAGTTAAATCAAGAATCATTTGATTTCTTGATTTAACCCTTTTTATTTAATTTAGGTACTCTTAATATTTAACTTAGGAAATTTTAACTAGTTCCTAATTGGACTTTTGTAGGTATTTTAATATTTAATAATCATTAGTAATAATAATATATGAAGCCTTTCTTTATTTCTTATCTAGCTATTAGTATTATTACTATGCTTACTCTTTATACATGTCATGTATATATATATATATATATATATATATATATATATATATCATTTGTTAACCTTTTTTCCTTAGGTATCATATAACATGATCCCTAAACATACGACTCTTTCTTTAATAAGTCCTTTAGGTAAGGGTTAGGTTAACTAGGTCAGGCAACTCTAAACCTACTTTTATGTTGGATTCCCTCGTATAACATGGTTTTTCTTCAGTACTTGCTGAGATACATAAATTTAAAATTTCATTTAATCACTTAAAAATAAGTTAGATGAGATCAATTTTTTATTCAAGTCGTTTTCACTCAACATATTAATTCTTTTTAGTAAGTCTTAGCATTTATCCAGATCCCATACTCAACACTAAAAACATGGAGTTACAAACTTAGTCCAATTCGAGAGCTCCTAGCTCAACACTAATGCTAGGATGTACTTGGAGGATACACCTAGGGATACAAATGCCAAGGATCTGATGTTCCATAGCTTAAGCTCAACATCAACTTTGGAAGGCTCCAGGGCTTATGTCGAACACTTCTAGTTCATGTTTTCATGTGCTCTAAAGCTTCATGCTCAACCCAAATGTCTCAAAACTCATGTGTTCCAGAGCTTCTCGCTCAACACAAATATAAATACTCATGTGATCCAGAGCTTCTTGCTCAACACAAAACATCAATTACCCATGTACTCCGGAGCTCCTTGCTCAACACAAAACATCTCATCAATCATGTGGTTCAGGGTCCATACCCAACACATGAAATCATATATATATATATAACATATGTGATTGGTTTACGCCCATTATATAACAAAAATCATCATGTTCATATGCAGTGGGGTTTTAGACCCAAAATACCAAATAAAACATCAATGTAAAATCCTAATCAATGGGGATTATGCCCATAAGTGTTAGGTCAAAATTTGAGATATTACATCCCTCCCCACTTAGAACAACACCGTCCCTGGTGTTCCAGGGACTCAGAATTAAATCGTGAAACAAGTCGGGGTAATCATTTCTCATGGTGGATTCATTCTCCCAAGTAGCCTCATCAACCTTGAAGTGCCTCCATTCGACTTTCAACTAGACTATGGTGCACTTCCTGAGCTACACCTCTCTCTTGTCCAGTAAATGAAGGGGTTTAGGGGAAAATTACCCTTCAGGTTCCACCAGTAATAAGGATCAATCAATCACATCTTTAGTATCATAAACATATTTATTTAATAAAGATGCATGGAAAACATTTTGAACTCTTATGTGAGAGGGAAACGCTAGTTCATATGCCACTGGCCCTCTCTTGGCCAGTATCTCAAAGGGTACACAAAATATAGGTGCTAACTTAGCACACCTTCCCAAGGTCAATGAGCTTCGTTTTTCCTTTACTTTCAAGTAAACATGGTCACCTATTTGATCATCTTTATCTTTTCTTTTCTTATCCGTGTAGATTTGATGTCGGTCTTATGCTTCTTTAAGGTTCAGCTGGACCTTGGTAACCAATTGTTCCAAGTCCTTTAGTAAGTTAGTCCCTGGGTGATTCCATGAAGGTGGGTAACACTTCTTGGCCAGATTTGGCGATGAAAACCTAATTTTTTACTCATGTGCTAGATAGAAGCCCTCAAAATGTATATATGCCATGTGAATTTTGACTTGCACTAAAAAAATAAATTGTAGAATATTATGTGGGCTTCCCAATGATATTTTTTTTAAATACTCCGATGTCATTTAATCTATGAAATTTTGCATTTAATGAACTATGTGACCGTAAAAATTTGAAGAAGTTAATAAGTGGCTTGTGTCCAACCCAAATAATTCAATCTTACATTAATAATTTAAAATATATATATATATATATATATATATCTATATATATATATATATATATGAGCATGATATACACAAAATGCACTGTGGTCTGCATATTTTTTTGTTAATTTATTTCACAATATACAATTATTTATTATTTTTCAAAAGTGACCACATCTGATTTCAACATCATTTTATACAGATGTGTGTCAATCCCGTCATTTTTTTCACTATTTTTAAAAATTGGAAAACCAAAGATACCCTTTTGAAGAGGATGCATCAATGTGTGGGATGTGCATTTTTAAGAAATATTTGGATGCGTCCTTTTTACCCTGCGTATTTTTCTTTGAGCTGCTGTGAAGTTGTTGTGAGGTTTTCTAAGTGTAAGTTTTAGAACTAATTAAAAAAAACCATATGAATTCCAAAACGCATGCATGATAGCTCAATGGATAGAGGATTCAGTGATGAATCTATGGGTATGAACTCCACTTAGTTATGTGCCATGAATGGCAGGGTTTACACCCCTAGAAGACAGAGAGAAAAATTGATTTTCCCCTAGGTATTGAGCTTGATCGAGGTATTAACATCCCTCGATCAAGGTTTTTAAATAAGCTTGATTGAGGTTTTATTAAACCCTCGATCGAGATACCGTTTAAAACTCTTTTTATAATTTTTGTAATGTCCCTGGTTTTGACCCCGTTTGCATGAAATATATATTGTAATTAATCGTGGTGAGGAGCTCAAGGGAAAAGCCCCACCATCCATTTGGTTGTGTATGTTTTGGCAATAGGGGTAGTTGCCGGTGGTATCTCGTGCTATTTGGCACATTATAATTTGGCATCATGTAAACACGTACATCAATTAAGATAAACCACAACTAGCTACGGCAGTGCAACGTTGAATGAAAAGGGCATGGTTCCAAAGGATAAGGGGTGGGGGATGTCAAACCTTGGTTATGGGGGAAAAACCCATATGTTTTGTCACCTTAGTTTTGTTTGCCACCTTTATTGTCTTACCCAACCTCTCCAACCTCTTCAATGTCTTGACTTTATTAGTTGGGGGCAGTTATTGCATGAGGAAACATGGGCATGGAAAAACGTGGGTTTTGGTAGGTTGCTGTCAGTCTGGACAGTACGCATGCCCAGTGGAGAACCTTCATTTTTCTCATGATGGTCTTCATTCTCCCCATGGTCGGTTGCTCTCATGGCAAGTCTATTCTTCCTAACACAGAGGTTTGTTCGTCCTCTCGATGGCCTGTTGATTTGCATGCAGAGGTGAGGCTGTTTCCCCTCATGCGTAGGCTGGAATCCTCACGCAAGGATTGGGTATGTTTTTCCCATGTATTTTGCTGTTGGGTGCAAGCTTCCTCACGCACAGACCGTTGAGTTCGTTTTCCCATGTGAGAGTCGTGCTCACTCTCTTTGTTTTGGGACCGTTGTCTTCCCCGTGCCTTGTGGGATCTGGTGTCTAATTGTGTTTTGGGCCACTATGGATTCATAGTAAGTTGTTTCCTGTCATCAGTGATGTCCCTGCTGGGATTTGGCTTCTCCTTGGTTTTGGGACTGTGATTGGTTGCATCACTCATTGTGAGTTTGGGTTGTTGAACTGCCCTGGTTTTGGTTGCTGTGGATGCAATCATCTTTTGGGTGTTGTGGCTGAGTTGTTTTGGCCACGTTAGGGCCAAGAACAACTTAGCAGTGTGGTTGGAATTGAGCTGTGACTCACCCTTGGCTTGGGATCTATCCCTGGTTGTTTTTCCTTCTTCACAGGGCTGTGGAGGGTTGTTTGGTTGCTGGTATGCAGTGGTTGTCCCCTTGGGATGTGCTGGCTTGGCCAATTTGTTGATGGCCTGATAAACCCAGCTGCATTGGTTGGCTGATGGTGTCTCCTTGGATATGTGTAAGCCTCCAAATGACCCTTATCCTTAGAGGAATCATGCCCAGCTCGAGGGTGGCAGCGTTGTTGAGAGAGTGATGAGCAAGCTGGCCTATGGTTGGGTGGAAGGTTGCAGCGACGTAGTTGGTTGCAGGCGAGTTCTTCATTGAAAGATAAGTGCTGTTGGTTACTTCATCATTGCAAATTATGTTGATGACAAAGGAATTATAATGAACATGATTAATGCTGGAATGTATGTTTGTTTCTGCTGTATAATAAAAGGATTATGCATCTGTGCATTCTTGTGTGATGTTGTGCATCTTTGTATGATGGCTGTTAAGCCTTTTAATTTCAGCATTGATTTTTCCTGTTTAAGTACATGGGGTTGTTTGCCCGGTCTCTATTTGGTGTCGCGTCGCGTCCTCTTTTCCGGTCTAAGGGATAGGGACGTGACAGTATGGTAACAGAGCTCCGGGTTGCAACAGTGGGCCTCTATGGGCCAAGAAAGAGCCGCTGATAGAGGGCAGAATTACCCTCTATGTCCAGCAGAACAGCAGTGAGCCAACAAATTCAGAAAAACCGTCTAAGTGTTGAGCGGTCGGACCACTGGAGGAAGTGGAATTCCGCTGTTGCGGAAGGATTGGTGAAGTCTCCTGTCCGTCGTTGCGGATGGTGAAGCAATTCTGCACCCACAGTGAAAGTCTTCCGACCGCCGATGCCATAGAAAGGTTTAAAATTTGTCTAAGTGTTGGGGCAATCAGAGGGGAAAGTGACCTGTCAGCCGCCATTGTGGAAGCGAAATCATTAAGACTTCTGATCCAAAAGTCAGCCGATGTCCGATGTGAAAGTCCACCGATGTCCAACATAAGTGCCAAATTGGAAGGATTTAGACTTTGGCGAGCCACCATTGCGTAAGCCAAAGCCATTTGGCTTCCAATGTGGAATGACAGCCGACGCCGAGAACCGCCGTTGCGGAAGGGTTGGAACTTCCGAGAGCCATCGTTGCGGCTGCCTAAATGACTAAACCACCCAAAGCACGAAGGCTTTCGATAGCCGATGTGGAAGGCATCTGATTTCCGAAGTGGAAAGACATCCGACAGCTGATGTCGATGACAGTAAAAGTTAAGTTCGCCAATCAGAAGGGAGAATGTTCTGGGAGCCGATTCGGCGGAATGGAGAATGGTTCGGAAGCCGATTCGACGGAAGGAAGAATGGTCCGAGAGCCGATTCAGCGGAAGACAAAGTCATCCAACTTCCGATGTGGAAATTCATCCGACTTCCGACGTGAAGGAAAGGAAAATTTTGAGTTTTCCATGAGATTTCTTAGCCAATTTTAACTGTTTTCCAGTGGGATTTTTTACTGTTTCTCAGGGAATTTCAGGGCTGAAAATGAGAAAATTGGCGGTGATCTAATGCGCCAGATTGCGTGAAAACTGATAATTTACAAAAAAAAAAAAAAAGACAGTCAAACCCCTTAACCCCCATCGTCCCTTGAGACAGTCATTCTTGTGAAAGGAAGATTCTATGTTTTGGGCAAGTTAGTAGAATCCAGAATTCATAAAAGACGAAGGGTGCCATGGAAGTTAGGTGGCTGAAGTTAGCATTCCAAACCAAAATGCAGTGGTGTATAAAATGCCAAGATTGGTGAAAGTCTTCATTCTTAGAAGGGGTGTGGTTTTCACACCCGATGTCGGAATGATGCGTGTGAATAGGCGTTGGAAAGCTTATCTAGTGGGGAACAAGGATAAGTCACCAGAATCTAAGCATGGAGCAGAAAAGTGCTAATTAATGCCGCTGTTATCAAATGGAAAAATATGGACAATTGCATGCCCAGGGGAAGCAAGGACTATGAAGTCAACCAGCTGCTATGTGGAAAAGGAATCCCATGAGAAGATGAGAGATTTGAAAAGGGAAGTTTTCCTTAAAACCCTATCTTGCTGACTTTAACTACATTTCCTAAGTTTATGCTTGAAATGCATGAGGATATGTATTGCATGCATAGGATATTGCATGATTGGCAATAATATTGGGAAATATATATATGTATAATGAACCACTAATGATAATCATTGTTTTGATGTTGGAATTAGTGGAAAAACCAACGATTTCATGGACCTAGCTAAATATGTTGCTGATGCTGATGTATGTGACCAGCAACCCTCGGGAGAAGGGATAAGGCAGTGATTCCATAACAAAAAGTTGGTGAGAAAATTCTGCAATCTCCGCAAGGACCAATCAAATTGGTCATGGAAAGGGTGTAAGTACGACCCATGCAGGTAAGAATTTTCTTATGACAGATTCCATGGAATGGTAAAGGTAAGAGACCTCATACCATGTGAATATTGGAATGTAGAAAGGTGTCATGCATATACATGTTGATGATATTGATTATAGTAATGCACCCTATATGAAGTGAACATGGTATATTGAATGCAAGATAGCATGAATGGATAGGCATTGGAAAGATTTTATGAACCTTGTAGTTATGCAATGGGTGTATGCCTATGAAGGGTGTGAATGAATGATTGCATAAGTGTAGGTGCAATGTTGTGATGTATGGCATGAATGCATTGAGATGAATGCATGTGATATCATGAGTGACTAACAGCTGAAATGATGAATTAATGATAATTCTGGAACTGTTTCGAAGGCTATTATGAATGCAGGATAGTCATGATCAATTAGCTGCCAGAGATGCTCTATTGAAGAGCAAGGTGGTACAAATGATACGCCTGTGAAGTAAGGGGTATCTAAACATTTCATTTAATTGCATGAATGATGTGACTATACCTTGCAATGTTAATATGATAATGATTGCATGAAGTAAATGAGTTTTGGTATATATTGATGTGACTAACAACGGGAAGTATTTCAATTTTATAAATTCCGAGAATGCTTCAGTGATGGTTGTAGCAATGACAAGGTTATATGCCTCCAGACTTACCAAGTGTTTGGTTGTTTGAAGCTTACGTTTCAGGTAGATTACTTCGACCATGGCATTGAGAGGTAAGACCTTGACCAATGCCAAAATATACCATTTATGAGAAGAAATCTCATGGTTGTGAAAATTAGTTAGTACGGGTTGTTAAACTCGAATGGTGGATTTCGGATTTAAGAGGTACTAACGACTACTAATCATCGTTGGCTTGTATAAGATTGTGTCAGGAGGGACACATGGTAAGTGGGTATTCATGTTATGATAGTAAGCATAAATATATAATAGACCCATAGTTGAGCAAGTCAATTTCTGTAGTAGATAGAATCGCAAATTCTTATTGAATTCGATTGCTAATGTCATTGCTTGGTTATGGAACGATCAATTTGGATTGTAGTATCAGGTAATGATTGACGGTTTGGATATTTAATGAATGCGTCAGGGGTACACACTGCAGGAAGACCATGTGTGATGGCCTGCAGAAGCCAAACTTCATGGGAAGGTTTTCCCTTATCTTGGAAATGGGTTTCAGGTGAAACACCATTGGACATTTTGAAATGTCTCATCTACACTGCATGTTTGGTAATAACATGAGTAAGATGGTATGTGTTATGTCGGTGAGACATGTGTGGATACGAACTGTCTTGGGAGCAGGGATGGGGGCTTGGTTTGCTTAAACCTGGTGATTGGAAACCACACAGACAGAGCTAGAGGGCTGACTTTCTTCTCCACAAGCCCAGGATAACACTGGAAGGGAATGCAGGGCCTAAGGGACTGAGTAGCAGAGAAGGGACCGATTCCTTGTGTTGGGTGTGCGTGGGTGTCTTAGAAGTCAGGCTAGTTCTGGTGTAGGTATTCCTAGCTCGGCGATGAGCTCACCAGCTTAGCATTTAGCCTTTCCCAACTCCTTGACGGTTCCTAACAGATACAAAGGCATACTGTGACAGCAAATGGATAAGTGTTCTGTAACCCTTGCTATGAATATGCATGTTTAATTATTGAATTTCGTATGCAGAACATGTTTTGATTTAGTATCCATTATGAACGAATGATATGAAATGTGATTACATTTTTAAGCAATAATGTTGATGAGTTTGCTTGTATTGCTTGTGTTACTTGTGTTAACAGGCTAAAGGTAAAGGTAAAATGGTAAATGATTGTTGTGAGGGGTTGCGGAGTAAGGGTTATGGTCGATATAAGTGTATGTTGGTATAAGTGTATGTGTCATTGTTGACATAAGTGTATGATGGGATGTTATATTCCTGAGGATCCATAGTAGATTCTAGACCTGGAAATGGTCATGATAAAGTTCCAAGCCCAGTTGACATGAGGATGTATTAGCTGGACATTAATTATTGATGTTGAGGAGAAGCCTGCGTGCTGACCTAACATCTAAGTCCATAGGTGATCCCAAGTCTTGCAAAGCAAAGCACGATCCTGTGGACGAATGAGGAAACGTACAATACAGATAAGTATTGGGGTATCTTTCTTACAAATATACATGTGTATATGATTTGGATATGATGTTTTAAGCTCTTGTTCTAGAGATGAAAACTAATGAGAATAAACTAAACATGTGAATTTATTCAATGTTTGGATATAGGTATCGCTGGAAGCGAAGACTATGAGAGCATCCTAGAGGTGCATGTGGACATGTGACTGTCCTGGAAAGCTCGGGATGAGCGGTAATGAAAAGGTGCTAGTAGGACGGGGGAGTCCTAGCAGCCGATACAAACCATGTGGAGAGACTCAATGGTTTAGAGGTCTGGAATAGACCAAAGACACTAAGTGTCATGACCAAGAAGGATTGGTCCAGCATTCACGGTGAAGTGAAAGAAGCTGAGAGCATGAAAAGCCATTGCGATGGTGTGGGTTCCAGGATGGAACCAAAAAAAGAAAACTCTTACTGCTCTCTCTTGCCTTTTGATTATATATATATACATATATATTTCATTGTGAAAACAAAGGATTGTTAAATGCATGTATGATTGAGAATGAAATGTGTGTATTTGCTTAAGCAAATTTGTGAATCCTGGAATAGTTAATTCCCTGCCCAGGAATGGACATGAAGGAGCTCATGTGCCTGTTGGGGGAAGGCATGAAAAATATGAAAGTTTCCTTAATGAAACTTGGACTGTCATGCCAATTGGGAAATTAACTAACTGATTTTGATATCTATATTATGCTTGGTCTGATAGAATTTCAATGGTGCATTCCACAGGTGAGAAAAGTGAAACCAGGTGGTGCACGTTGATTATGGGAGCAGATCAAAAGTTGTTGGACTTCACTGAAAGTCTCCTTCAAATGATTGCCAAAACCTAAGAGAATCTTGGGGAGATGCTCAGGATACAGAAAAGGCAGAGTGAAATGAACCACCAGATTTTGCAAGACTCTATTGGTTTGCAAAGGGAGGTGAAAATCCTTCTGAGAGCAGTCGGCAAAGGAAAGGAAGGTGGATCAGCAATGGGACAATTTTCCAAGCGACCCGATAAGAAACAGTCCAGTCATGAAGACTCAAAGGAAATTGAGCAGGTAAAGATGAAGCAGCCAGTGAGATGCTGGAGATGCGAAGGACATCATTTATGCCGGGACTTTCCGATGAGGGAGCATGATGAGGGAAATAGCCACAAAGTTCCTAGACTTCGGGATCAGCTGGAAGCTGGGAACCAGCAGGAAAAGTCCATGGAAGCCGAGAGGCTTGGTCTTGAACGTTCAAAGTAGATGATTGAACGCGGGACAGATCTACAAATTTTGAAATTTTGATGTGCAATTATATATGTATTGTATAAATGTAATGGAACACCGATGATGATGTTATTCCAAGGGGGAGGGGAATGTAATGTCCGCGGTTTTGACCCCGTTTGCATGATGTATATATTGTAATTAATCGTGGTGAGGAGCTCAAGGGAAAAGACCCACCATCCATTTGGTTGTGTATGTTTCGGCAATAGGGGTAGCTTCCGGTGGTATCTCGTGCTATTTGGCACATTATAATTCGGCATCATGTAAACACGCACATCAATTAAAATAAACCACAACCAGCTACGACAGTGCAACGTTGAATGAAAAGGGCATGGTTCCAAAGGATAAGGGGTGGGGGATGTCAAACCTTGGTTATGGGGGAAAAACCCATATGTTTTGTCACCTTAGTTTTGTTTGCCACCTTTCTTGTCTTACCCAACCTCTCCAACCTCTTCAATGTCTTGAATTTGTTAGTTGGGGGCAGTTATTGCATGAGGAAATGTGGGCATGGAAAAACATGGGTTTTGGCAGGTTGCTGTCAGTCTAGACAGTAGGCATGCCCAGTGGAGAACCTTCGTTTCTCTCACGCTAGTCTTCATTCTCCCCATGGTCGATTTCTCTCATGGCGAGTTTGTTCTTCCTCACGCAGAGGTCTATTCGTCTTCCCAATGGCCTGTTGATTTACGCGCAGAGGTGAGGTTGTTTCCCCTCACGCGCAAGATGGAATCCTCACACAAGGATCGGGTATGTTTTTCCCGTGTATTTTGATGTTGGGTGCAAGCTTCCTCACGCACAGACCGTTGAGGTCATTTTCCCATGTGAGAGTCGTGCTCACTGTCTTTGTTTTGGGACCATTGTCTTCCTTGTGCCTTGTGGGCTGTGGTGTCCAATTGCGTTTTGGGCCACTGTGGATTCATAGTAAGCCATTTCCTGTCATCAGTGATGTCCCTAATGGGAGTTGGCTTCTCCTTGGTTTTGGGACTGTGATTGGTTTCCATCACTCATTGTGAGTTTGGCTTGTTGAACTACCCTGGTTTGGGTTGCTGTGGATGCAATCATCTTTTGGGTGTTGTGGCTGAGTTGTTTTGGCCATGTTAGGGCCAAGAACAACTCAGTAGTGTGGTTGGAATTGAGCTGTGACTCACCCTTGGCTTGGGATCTGTCCCTGGTTTTTTTGCCTTCTTCACAGGGCTGTGGAGGGTTGTTTGGCTGCTGGTATGCAGTGGTTGTCCCCTTGGGATGTGCTGGATTGGCCAATTTGTTGATGGCCTAATAAACCCAGCTGCATTGGTTGGCTGATGGTGTCTCCTTGGCTATGTGTAAGCCTCCAAATGACCCTTATCCTTGGAGGAATCGTGCCCAGCTCGGGGGTGGTAGCGTTGCTGAGAGAGTGATGAGCAAGCTGGCCTATGGTTGGGTGGAACGTTGCAGCGACATAGCTGGTTGCAGCCGAGTTCTTCATTGAAAGATAAGTGCTGCTGGTTACTTCATCTTTGCAAATTATGTTGATGACAAAGGAATTATAATGAACATGATTAATGCTGGAATGTATGTTTGTTTCCGCTGTATAATAAAAGGATTATGCATCTGTGCATTCTTGTGTGATGTTGTGCATCTTTGTATGATGGCTGTTAAGCCTTTTAATTTCAGCATTGATTTTTCCTGTTTAAGTACATGGGGCTGTTTTCCCGGTCTGTATTTGGTGTCGCGTCGCGTCCTCTTTGCCGGTCTGAGGGATGGGGACGTGACAATTTTTTTTGGACAAGGACCTTGATAACGGCCCTTAAAACATGATTGAGGTTTTTTCAAAACCTAGATCGAGGTCTTCAAACCTAGATCAAGGTATTTTTAAATCCTAGATTGATGTTTTGTTAAACCCTCAATTAAGGTGTCATGACCTTGATTGAGGGTTTAAAAATTGTTCGATTGAGGTATGTTTTTGTTTTTTTTCCAAAAGCGCCTTGCCAAAAAGTGTAACCTAGCTCCATGGATGCACTCGCCTAACATGATTTAATCCACTAGGATATCCCAAGTAACTGGTGTTCTACACTTCCGTCCATAGATTACCTCAAAGGGACTCATATCGAAAAAAGTCTAGTATTCATTGTTATATGAAAACTCTGTAAGATGCAGGTAATCTTTCCACCTGCTAGGGTTGTTCACAACATACATCCTAAGCATGTCCTCTACAATCTGTTTTACGCATTTTTTATGCCCATGGTAAGTAGTACTAAAGTTCAACTGTGTCTCTAATACGAAGAATAAGGATCTCCAAAAATTCCCAGTAAACTTAGTATCTCGATCCGAGATGATTTCCTTGGGTATCCTGTGCAATCCAAATATCTCCTTCAAGAAGATATCAATAATGTGTACTTCCTTTTAGGTCAACTTCACTGGAATGAAGTGTGCTACTTTTCACAATTTGTCAACTACTACAAAGATAGAATCATTTTGTTTCTTACTCTTAGGCAGACCTGTAGTAAAACGCATACTAATGACCTCCCACTTCCATTCCAAAATGGGTAATTTCTACAGCAATCCCAAAGGATGTTGGCGCTCAGCTTTGACCAGCTGACATTATTGACATTTTATGATAAACAACGCTATGTCGACCTTTGACGTAGGCTAGAAAAAGTGTTTCTTAACTGCAGATATCATCTTTTGATATCCTAGATGCCCCAAGTAGGGTGTTTGATGGAACTCCGTGAGGATGATGGATCGATTGTCCCATCCTTCTGTAACACACAATATCTCCTTAGACCATAGCATTCTTGTTTCATCTACCTTGTACTCTTTTTGTTGCTGAAACAACCTATCCTCTTGGACCTTCTTGGGGATTTCAACATAGAAAGGGTCAAATATGTTGGTCATTCTAATCCTCTCATGTAAGTCCAAATCGGTTTGACTTAAAGTCACATAAAAAGAAATTTCAACTCAAAATGGGCCTCATAAAAAAATTAATAAAATAATAGTTAAAATAATAAAATAATATTTATTAATTTTGAAGGAAGAAAAGAAAAAAAAACTACTTTTTTGTTTGTATTTTCGACATATCTCCTCGTGTTTTTACTCAAATTTCGATAGGGAGAGCTCATTGGATGTGGAATTAAATTGCACATACAACGAGTACCCACTCAGCATACATTTGATGGACCCCGCTACTCCAAAACCAAGAAATACTTGAAAAAACGTGGTGATGATGTCATCATCATGTTTTTCAAGTATTTCTTATTTTTGGGGTAGAGGGGTCCGTCAAAAGTATGCCGATTGGGTACTAGTTGGATGTGAAATTTAATTCTACATCCAAAGAGATCTCTCGATTGAAATTTGAGTAAAAACACGGGGAGATATGTCAAAAGTACAAACAAAAAAGTAGTTTTTGTATGATACATATCCCCAAATTTATATTAAAAAAGTGTTTAAGACCTATACAGTATTTTAAATTTAACGAAGTTTCATTGGCTATCACATGATGACATGGAATTTGAATTAGAGTTAAAAGGCCCATTTTGATTTGAAATTTCCTTTGATGTCTCATATATCAGATGAGTTCATCGGCTGAAAGCATCATCAATTTTTTTTCTTTTCCCTTTAGATGCTTTAGCTCGAAATAGTACTCACTAAGGAAAGCCAATTATCTAGCTTACTTGGAATTTAGATCTGGTTTCCCAAATAAACACTTTAGACTCATGTTATTTGTTTTCAGAAGGAATTTATTTCCATGAGGTATTGCCTCCACATCTTCAAGGCGTGGATGATGGCCGCTAACTCAAGATCATGGGTGGGGTAGTTTTGATCGTGTTTTTCTAACTTTCATGATTCATAAAAGATTGTGTATTTGTTCTACAATAGGACTCCTCTGAGCCCCTCCTTGCTTGCATCCATGAAAAAAACGAAATCCCCATCGAGATATGCAATTTGTAGTATCAGTGCAGTTGTCAAAAGCTGTTTAAACTTTTGGAAACTTTCCTCGCACTTAGTCGTCCATAAGAAATTATTTTTCTTCTTTTTCAAAGCAGTCATAGGACAAGATAGCCTCGAGAAGTTCTCAATGAAATTCTGGTAATAACCAGCTAATCCCAAAAAGGATCTAATGTCGATGAAATTAGTAGGGGAAGGCCAATCTTTTATGGATTTAATCTTTTCCGAGTCCACAGCTATCCTTGTCTCGGAGATGATGTGGCCCAAGTAATGTATCTGTGGTTTTTAAAAATCAAATTTACTAAACTTATCATAGAGCTCGTGTTCTTGTAACACCTATATCACTATGTGGAGGTGTTCCTCGTGTTCCTCTTTACTCTTAGATTAAACTAGGATGTCTTCTATAAAGAACAAAACAAATTTATCCAAGTATCTACTGAATATATTGTTCATCGTACATATAAATTTCATGAGTGCATTGGTCAACCTGAATGGCATCACTACAAACTCATAGTGGTCATACCTTGTATGCAAGGCGGTTTTGTGAATATCCTCATCGTGAATACGTACCTGATGGTACCTGGATCGTAGGTCGATATTGGAAAAGATCTTGGCTCCTCCTACTTAATTGAACAAGTCATCAATCCTAGGGAGTGGATATCAATTCTTGATAGTCATTTTGTTAAGATGATGGTAATCAATGCACATCCGCATCGTACCATCCTTCTTGTTTGTGAAAAGTATTTGTTCTCCCCAAGGGGACACACTTGGTAGGATATAACCCTTCTTAATCAACTCTTGAAACTATAGTTTGAGTTCCACCAATTCTGGTGCACTCATGCGGTAAGGGAATTTTGAAGCCAGAACTGATCTTGGTGTCATTTCTATGGAAAATTCTAAGTCTTGTTTCAGTGGTAATCCTGTAATTTCCTCAAGAAATACTTCCTTGAAGTATACGAGAACTGGAAATTCCTTGATTTTCTATTCTCTTTCATCTTCTATGTCCTAGATGTTTACTGCAAACAGTTTGCAGGATTTCCTAATGCACTTCTTTACTTGTAAAGTGAATATCTGCCTTACAACAACTTTCTTAAGTATGCCTTGAATCTTTAATTGATTCCCTTGGCTATCTGTACACAAGATTTACTTGTTTAGGAAATAGAGAATGACATGGTGTTGTTCCAACCAATCCATGCTAATAAGTATATCATATGATCCTAAGGGTAGGATGTTCAGGCTTAATCTAGTAGGAAAACCATTCAGGTTGACCTCACAGTCTTTAACTATTTCAAAACATTTATGTTTCGTACCTGTGGATAATTGCACTGGCCAAGGTTTATCATGTTTAACTTTACCTAGTTTACATACATCAAAAATTTTAGGCAATACATAGCTCCAGAAACCATCGAGGTCAATCAGTATTGAAATAGAAGTGTTTAATATCTTACCTTCTATCTCAACCATGGTAGCTTGATGGTCTATCTATCGGCCATCGAAGGCTGCATAAATTTGTGATGTTCCAACTATGTCCTCTACCGTTGGTTCTTCTTGTAAGTTGTGCAAGACTCGATTGGTCTTGTTCTTAGAGTCTCGGGCATAATGGGGACCTTGGCATTTCCAACATTTGATTTGCAGTGGGACAAAATTGGGTCCCCCAATTGCTGTAGGATTGTTAGAATTTGGAGCTGCTGCATATAGATTTGTACTTGTTTTGTTGAAGTTCTTGTTTCCTAGAAAACTGTTGTTCTGTTTTCTGTAAAGTAGTTGATTCAAATCTGGTTTGCAGTTGTCAGAGAATTTTTTCTGAGATGTCTCTTTTTTTGTTGATGTTCTCTTGCCTCAGCTTTCCATGCTCATAGAAAATCCTAGGTTTTTGTAAGGTGGTGTCCAATGTTTTAGGCATCTCAAATTCAATCCTTTCCAGAAATTCAGGAGGAAGACATCCTAAAAATTGTTATATTTTTACTTTCTCGTCCTTGATATTTGGAAGATAATGCAACAGATCCAAAAATATGTTAATAAATGCATCCATAGTCATGGAACCCATCCTTAATTCATGAAATGCTTTCACCTTTCTCTTGAAGAACCTTTCCAACATGTATTTCTCCCAAAAAAACTTGTGGAAATTACTCCATCGTATTTCTCTTACCTCATCTTTCTTGGTATGCTTCAAGTCTCTCCACCATATAGTTGCTTTTCCATTTAAATTATAGATGGCTAGATGGATTTCATTTCACTAGAGTAGTTATGAACTCAGAAGTATTTGCTCATTCCTAGAATCCATTATTCAATTTTCTCCCATGTGTTCATCTCTCCTTCATAGGTTGGGGATTTTATTTTCCTCAACCCCCCTAGAGATTGTCATCGTTTCTTTGTTTCATTCTGCATGGAGAAAGAGAGTCACCCCTAGAAGGGTTGTTATAATCTCCTACTGGAGGTTCAGGGGTATGTTGTTTTATTCCTTCTTCTCTTGGGTTGCAGGCCTGTTTATGATAAAATTATTTCTTGAACATGTTTGTGGAATGTGTGGGTTTTCCCTGCAGGCTTCCTCTCATCATGTTCCGCAGCAATGCTTCATTAATTGCTTATTGTTCCTTTATTTCATGCAGATTATCATATCTGAAACTCTGTAAGTATGTTTGGAGACTTTGTATAATTTTCAATATATCAGAATTTAGTTCCACAACCAGTTCTGCTTTCTGAGTGGGGGTATTCAACTTTCCTTATCAGCTGTTGTCTTCTTCAATGTTCATGTTCTGAACTGTTCTTTTAAAATCCTGCAATTACAATTTTTTAATAACAGGAAAAATTTATGTTAGTTAACAAAATTTAAAAACATACTTTATTTTCTTGCAACGAATGTCGGGTACACCCATTTGATCTCTTAGTATTGAAACTAGGTTCTGATACCACTTGTAATGTCCTTGAAAATTAAAAATAAAATTTTTCTTAGGTTAGTTAATTACTACATGAAATAGTCATTATCTTAGCTTATGGGGAATGTGTCATAAGTTGTTGTTACCTTGTTCTAGATGTTTCCCCGATGTGGTTATTAATGTAATTCTATGTTATTCTTATGTTACTTGAATTTGAGTTAGATGGTTATACTACTCATTGATTGTTTCTTATTGTGTACTTAGCTGTATGCATGTATAGTCATTTGCCTAGTTATTGTTTATACATTTCGGTTACTAGTTTATGGACAATCCTCACTTAACTTGTATTTTCAAGGGGTGGAGTGGCAAGACTTGTATCCCTTGTAAAATCACCTGGAGTGGTAACTAGTTTTACTTATCACTATAGGGTTTACTTAGTTTATATAGAACTAATGCATCTCTTCTTTGTGCAAGTGCACCGGGTGATAGAAGACTTGTGAACAGTTTAAAACAAAAAAATACTACCTAGCTGAACTTTTTTATTGCCTTTGAAAACAACCAGGACCAAACTTCTATCTTAAGATCTCTTCTTACGGTCATTAGCATTTATCATTTACACAAGGATGGGTTATTTATAACTATGTCTATACTAGTTACCATTATTAATTATGGTTTTAAGGCCTTAACTTAGCTTAAACCCGTGCTTAACATTTATATTTTAATTTGTATCGTGTAAGGCTTATGATATTAGATCTTAGCCCTATGTTAATTAAGGGATTTTTTTGTATACAATGTTGAAGGTATATTATAAGCCATTCATGGAATATTTCATATGCCATGAATTATGGCTTTACCCTATGTCCACGATGCCATGTATGGGGTTTCTGAATTGCATGGAAATCAAATGTCAAAACATGTTTTTTGAGTTTTATGAAGTATGGACTTGGGGTTGGAAATCTACGTAGTGGTGGATAGGGTGGTGGAGTAAATGCGCATCAAGAGTTGTGGGTCTCAATCCCTAAGCTTGGACTATCATGGAGGCATGAGGCATTTGCAAATTAGTTGGGTGAGCTTTGTTCAACTCTCTGGTCTGTATCATAGCTTGAGGTCTAGTTTTGCATCTCCATGTTGAAGGTATGCACTTCATTCCGGTTTTGCAACACTTGTTTATTTGTTGGTTTGGTTTCAAGGTTTTTTATACTCCTCATCCTTAATTGTCCTCGGTTTGTAGGTTAGAGGGCCTTCATTGCGTGGGTCATGGGTCTCCTAGGTGGCCGATTCATTACCCTTCACGGGTAAGCCCTGTTATAAACAAGATTTAAAACTTGTTACTTTATGTATTGGTGTTTTGGTAGATCTTTAACTCGTTGTTTGAATGTATGCATGTTTTGTCTTAAGGGTTGCGACTGGATATGGGTCTGTCTATAAATGATGTAAAGCATCCAGAGATGCATATACGATTTGGGGTTTTGACTGGATTTGGCACCTTCGGGAAAATATTATTACTACTTGGATCTGTAAATGAATAATCAATTGATAGCGTTGGTCGTGGTGAATATTATAGACTCTGTGTTATATTTAATATGATGGGTTTTGAAAATGGTGACAACACCATTGCTTGGAAAATGCGATTGTGTAATTTTGAATATATTTTATAATGGTTAATGTGTAAATCATTGAGTACTATATATAAATCATGGTTACGATTTTTAGCTTGGAAATATTTTGACTCTGTGTAAATTTGAGGTCTGTAATTAAATTCTTATTTGGGTATTTCAGCAAATTTGTTTGGCTTTAGAGCCATTCCATTGTTGGCAATGGCACTCTTTCCATTTAGCTTAGTGACTGTTTTGATTATGGTGATTCGTAGTGTTTATTTTCTTACCTATGCATTTACTTGGACAATGGCCATGACTGTGGGGTTTAACCTTATGAAATGAATGTCATTGCTATGCCTAGAGTAGAGAGGGGTTTAATTTATTTATAGTTTATGTTAATGGAGTAATTATTTGTATTTCAGTCATGAGCCATGAAATGGATACAGCGTATAAATTGGGGTTTTGTGTTCTATGTGGAGAAATGTTGAAATGTTTTACAACATGTATATTTTGTTGGTAAATGAATGTGTGGAAACATTGACAGGGAAACAGTTTCTATTTGTGGTTATTTCTTATGGTATTCCGTTTTTATAACATAGATTGTGTAGGAATAATTACGAATTATTACAGGTCAAAAATGCTACTAACAAATCCTACAGGATTCAATGTTGGTCATGCTGCTATTGTTTTTAGGGTTTTTAATTCGTGATGTTCGTAGGTTTTGATTCGAGGCTAATTTGGTTGTAAATGATATGTGTGTGGATAAATTTGGTTTGGATGAATGCCAACAGGATTCGATCCTCTGACCTTTTCATTTATATGTTAATATATTTTTTATTTATAATTATGGTTGATTCTTTATAATGTTGGTAAAAATAATAATATGGTTCTTATTTAATGAAATTATGCCTACAGACCTTAGAGGTCTCGATAGCTTAGCTCGGAATTTGTAGTTTGTTGTTTATAAGAATGAGAATGATTTTTTTATAGTTCTTTTTTATTTATATTTAATTTAAAGTGTTAGCCATTTATATTTTATGTTATAATCTTCTGCATAGAGGTTAGGTTAGTAGTATATATGATAGTTTGGTTTATTTATATTTAATATAATCCTACTGGCAATATGAAATCTGCCAGCAGAGATAAGATATATAATCTATTTTCTTTTAATTAATTCAAGGTTTTGGAACTTGAGTTTATATATAGGAAATGAATTGCAGAAAATAACTAGAAAAGAAAACTCCTAAATTAATAGAAAATAAATTAATTGCAGAAATGAACTAGAAAGAAAAACCCTTACATTAGTGGACATGAAATGAACTACAGAAAAGATAACCTATCTTATAGTGGAAAGTTACTAAATAATCGTTCAACATTCAATCTAGTCCAAATAGTAAAACTTGTGTAGTTTACAAGGGAAAAATCAATAACCTCATACCTACAAGATGAAGTTGTTTCAATGGATGAAAACTTGCACACTCAAATACCCAGTATTAACAAATTCATAGACATGTCTAACCTCTGTATAGATAATTGAATCACTTGGGAACTACCACATTCCACCCAACCATGAACTAGAATTGTTCTTGGTTTCAAACTGGATCCCCCCGAGCTGGTTCAAACATGCAAATAGCTTAGAGATCCTAAGGTAAGGCTTCCGTATCTAGGATATTAGGTTCTGAATCAATTCTCCTTTTTTACTCCTAGGAAGAATTTTCTCCAAGGACTCTCTTGAGAATAATCAAGTACAATTATGGAATAATAAAAAGATCCCAAAGCCTCTCTTTGGCTTGGGTTTTTATAGGCAGACTTTTTAGTCAAAGGGGCAGTTAAATCAAGAATCATTTGATTTCTTGATTTAACCCGTTTTATTTAATTTAGGTACTTTTAATATTTAACTTAGGAACTTTTAACTAGTTCCTAATTGGAATTTTGTAAGTATTTTAATATTTAATAATCATTAGTAATAATAATAATATATGGAGCATTTCTTTATTTCTTATACCTATTAGTATTATTACTATGCTTACTCTTTATACATATCATGTATATATATATTGTTAACAATTTGTCCTTAGGTATCATATAACATGATCTCTAAGCATATGAATCTTTCTTTAATAAGGCCTTCAGGTAAGGGTTAGGTCAACTAGGTTAGGCAACTCTAAACCTCCTTACATGTTGGATTCCCTTGTATAACATGGTAGTTCTTCAGTACTTGATGAGATACATAAATTCAAAATTTCATTTAATCACTTAAAAATAAGCCAGATGAGATCAATGTTTTATACGAGTTGTTTTCACTCAACATGTTAATTATTTTCAGTAACTACTAGCACTTATCCAGAGCCCATACCAAATGCTAAAAATAAGGAGTTACAAACTTAGTGCAATTCTAGAGCTCCTTGCTCAACACTAATGATAGGATGTACTTGTAGGATAAACCCAGGGATACAATGCCCAAGGATCCGATGTTGCAGATCTTAAGATCAACATCAACTTTGGAAGGATCCAAGGCTTATGTCCAACACTTCCCGTTTATTTGTTCATGTGGTCCAAAGATTCATGATCAACACAAATGTCTCAAAACTCATTTGTTCCATAGCTTCTCGCTCAACACAAATATAAATACTCATGTGCTCTAGAGCTTCTTAGTCAACAAAAAACATGAATTACCCATGCGCTCCAGATCTCCTTGCTCAACACAAAACATCTCATCAATCATGTGCTTCAAGGTCCATTCCCAACACATGAAATCATATATTTAAAACATATACAATTGGCTTACACCCAATATAAAAAAAAAATCATCATGTTCATATGCAGTGGGGTCTTAGACCCAATATACCAAATAAAACATCAAATTAACATCATAATCAATGGGGCTTATGCCTATAAGTGTTAGGTCAAAATTCAGTATATTACAACTGATGAGCCCCTGCAATGCATCTCAATAATGGACCTGTCAATGTTGAAATCCTCAGCTGTACAATGGGATTCATTTGTGAAATCCTCATTTTATAGGGAAATTTCTATATCGTCCATTGTTTATCATCGTCACAAATTGATAAATCTATATTTATGTCACCAAAAGCAGTGGAAAAATTTGGATATTATCTTATCTCTTTAGGTTGGAAAATAATATATCTTTGATTTAGGTTGGAAAATAATACATCTCGAAACCTATACAAGCGAATATATTTTGTTAAGAAATTATTAAACTAAAATTGGATATTTGTAATTATCATCATATTAGTTATTTAGTGAAAACCCCAAATCATCTTGTTGGTTGTGGAGCCTAATGTTACAAATCCAGAGATATTATTCAATTGTGATTTTAAGCCAAGAGTATTGTACACTTGTTCCCGCTTCCTTGGGGTTCGCGGCAGCGACCCGAAAAAGGGGGTTCGAGGGTTTGGGGGCGGAGCCCCCGAAATTTTTTTTTGGGATGTGTGCTGGCCAACAGTATTGCGGACACATGGTATTGGGTTAACCCTAGAATTTTTCCCATGGTATTTCCCCTATAAAAGAGAGCATTGTAAATCGACTGGATATGGTATTGTATTGTACTGGAAGAGAGACTGTGAGAGCATGAAGAGGAAGTGTAGTGGTTTTGTCGCAGAGTGTATCCCTTCATATTTCTAGACTGTAATAAAAGGACTAGCAAATTTCTTTGTGGACGTAGCCCATCGGTTGGGTGAACCACGTTATATCTGTGTCTCTCTGTAATGTTTTAATGTGTTTTGCATCTTGTTTATTGATTTAATTGTATATATGTTATTGCTTTGCAGTCCTATTTTCTAACAATTGGTATCAGAGATAAAAGGTCTATTTGGTTGGTAAACTCATAGGAAAGAAGGGTTCCTAGTTCGAGTGGGAGCAATGGCAGAAGAAGGAAAGTTTAGGGTCAAGAAATTTAACGGCCAAAACTATCAGTTATGGAAGATGCAAATGGAGGATTATCTGTACGAGAAAGATCTGTACCTGTCGTTGGGCGGAAAAGAAAAATAGTTGGCAGCTATGAAGGATGAAGAATGGGAGGTTCTTGATAGAAAGGAACTAGGAACAATACGGCTGTGCCTAGCTTCGTCAGTGGCCTTCAATATTTCAAAAAAAAAAAACAACGGAGGGTGTGATGAGCACATTGAGTAACCTCTACGAAAAACCATTGGCTTCTAATAAGGTATTTTTAATGAAGCGTTTATTTAATATGAATATGTCAGAAGGTGGATCTGTTGCTGACCATTTAAATGAGTTTAATACACTTACTAGTCAGTTAAGTTCTGTAAAAGTGAACTTTGATGATGAGGTTAGGGCTCTTCTAATCTTGTGCTCATTGCCAGAAAGCTGGAATAGCGTGGTCATGGCTGTAAGTAACTCTGTCCCTAGTTCAAACACTCTTAAGTTTGATGATGTTTTTAGTGTTATTCTTAGCGAGGAAATGCGAAGGAAAAGCACAGGTGAGACATCAGGTAATGCGTTGACCATGGAGAGCAAAGGGAGACAAAACGAGAGAGGAAGGAGCCCAGGAAATAATGGGAAGTATAAAAAGGGAAGATCCAAGTCCAGATTCAGAAAAATAGAATGCTGGAACTATGGTAAGAAAGGAAATCTAAAGAAAGACTACAGAGCACCAAAGAAGAAAGGTGAGAGGCAGTAAGAGGCTACCCAGGAATCTAATGTAGCAGGTGATGTGTTACAAGATGCTTTGATTCTTTCATTAGATAATACTAGTGATTACTGGGTATTAGATTCAGGGGCTTCATGTCATGCTACACCCCATAGGAAATTCTTTTATGATTATGTTCAAGGTGATTTTGGGCATGTGTTATTGGGGGATGATGAACCATGTAAAATTGTTGGAAAGGGTAAGGTACGGATTAAGATAAATTGTGGAAATGACTGGTTGCTTAAGGATGTAAGGCACATTCCTGCTATGAAAAGAAATATTATCTCAACAAGGAAATTGGGAGATGGTGACTGTTTGTCTACGTTTGGAAAAACGTGGTGGAAGGTCACTAAAGGATCAATGGTAATTGCAAAAGGAGATAGAATAGGTATGTTATATTTATGTCCTCATAATACTAATTATTCTATTTCTATAGCTTCCATAGAAACAGGTGCAACATTGTGACATCATAGGCTTGGCCACATGAGTGAGAAGGGGATGCAGATTCTCCACTCAAGGAAACTGCTTCCAGATCTGAAGCAGGCAAGTTTGGAATTTTGTGAGAACTGTGTTTATAAAAAATAGAAGAGATTTATATTTATCAGGGTTGGGAAACAAATGAAGAGTGAAAAGTTAGAGCTTAACCATACAGATGTATGGGGACCAGCTCAGGTACAATCTCTTGGTGGCTCTCGTTATTATGTTACTTTTATTGATGATGCGACTAGAAAAAATTGGGTTTATTGCATTAGACAGAAATCTAATGTGTTTGATACTTTTAAGAAGTGGAAAGATTTGACTGAGAATGAGACAGGAAAAAATTTGAAATGTCTCAGATCTGATAATGGAGGCGATTACTGCAACAAGGAGTTTGACATTTATTGTTCACACAATGGGATTCACAGAGAGAAGACAGTCCCTGGAACACCCCAAGAAAATGGTGTGTTAGAAAGGATGAACAAAATGATCATGGAGTGTGTAAGGTGTATGAGATTGCATGCAGGGTTGCCCTTATAGTTTTGGGCTGATGCTATGAACACTGCTATTTATTTAATAAATAGAGGGCCTTCTAGCGCTTTGGATGGTGGCATTCCAGAGGAGGCATGGACAGGTAAACAGGTAAAATAATCATTTCTGAGAATTTTTGGTTGTGAAACATTTGTCTGTCTTGATAAAGATGATAGAACAAACCTTGAGGCTAAATCCAAGAAATGTACCTTTATTGGATACGGGGTTGATGATTTTGGTCATCGCTTATGGGATCTTAAAAATTGCAAAATCATTAGGAGTAGAGATGCAGTATTCAATGAAAAGGTCATGTAGAAAGATCAGTTGTAGGGAAAGAAAGCAGAAAAGGAAAACATAGAGTACACAGTGCTTGATGAAATCAAAGAAAATGAAGTTCCAAAAGCAACATAAAATCAAGAACAGCAGCATGTACCTGAAACTCTTGCAACTGTAAGAAATTCTATCAGGTTAAGTAGACCCCCTGAATGATCACTATATTATTTATTGATGACTGATTCTGGTGAGCCAGAATGTTTTGAAGAAGAAATGCAGGTAGAAACTAGAAAGAAGTGGGAGCAAGGCATGGATGAGGAGATGGACTCATTGTTAAGAAACCAGACTTGGGATCTGGTTAAGTTGCCTGCAGAAAAAAGGGTATTGTAGAATAAATGGGTTTATAGATTGAAGGAAGACGATGGAGGAAAGAAGTGGTACAAGGCTAGAATTGTTGTAAAGGGGTTTGCACAAAAGAAAGGTATAGACTTTGATGAAATATTTTCTCCTGTTATTAAAATGACTTCAATTAGAACTATTTTAAGTCTAGTGGCAGTAGAATATTTTCATCTTGAACAATTAGATGTAAAAACGGCCTTTCTCCATGGGGATTTGAAGGAAGAGATTTTCATGCAGTAGCCACAAGGGTATGAGGTCAAAGGGAAGGAGAATTTGGTTTGCAGGCTGAAGAAGAGCTTGTATGGCCTGAAGCAAGCTCCAAGGCAGTGGTATTTAAAATTTGATAGGTTTATGACAGAACAAGGTTATGATAAATGTCATTTTGACCACTGTGTTTATTTCAAGAGGCTATATAACGGAAGATATATTGTCTTGTTATTGTATCTAGATGACATACTTGTTGCAGGGTCTAACATGCAGGATATAAATGTGCTCAAAAGAAAACTAGCTAAATCATTTGTGATGAAGGATTTGAGTGATGCAAAGCAAATCCTTGGTATGAGAATAACAAGAGACAGGAAAAATTGCAAATTGACATTGTCTCAAGGTGAGTACATAGAAAAGGTGTTGCAGAGGTTTAGAATGCAGAATGCAAAACCAGTCAGCACACCTTTGGCAATCCATTTCAAATTAAGCAAGCATATGTGTCCAGAGACACAGGAAGAGATAGATTACATGTCCAAGATTCCCTATTCATCAGTAGTTGGGAGCTTGATGTATGCCATGGTGGGAACAAGACCGGATATTGCACATGCAGTGGGAGTTGTGAGCAGGTATATGAATAATCCAAGTAAAGAGCATTGGAAAGCAGTACAGTGGATTCTCAGGTATTTGAGAGGTACCACTTCTCATGCGTTATGTTTTGGAGGTTCAGACACTGTTATACAGGGATATGTTGATGCAGATATGGCTGGTGATAAAGACAATAGGAGGAGCACCATAGGGTATGTGTTCACTGTAGGTGGAACTGCAGTAAGTTGGATTTCAAAAATGCAACAGGTTGTTTCACTTTCAACAATGAAAGCAGAGTATGTTGCTGCTACAGAGGCTAGTAAGGATATGATTTGGTTGCAGAGGTTCATGGAAGAATTGGGTAAGAAACAGGATAATAGTAGGCTATACAGTGACAGCCAGAGTTCCATTCATATTGCAAAGAACTCAGTTTTTCATTTGAGGACTAAACATATAGAACTCAAGTACCACTTCATAAGATCTGTTCTAGATGAAGAACTGTTAAAACTAGAAAAGATTCACACTAGCCAGAATCCTGCAGACATGTTGACAAAGGGAGAAACTAGAGAGAAACTGAGTTCCTGCTCAGTTTATGTTGGCCTTAAAGCATGAAGGTGAAAATAAGAAATTTTCCAAGTCCAAGGTCCAGCAAGTGTAGTAGCGGTAGAGTTGTTGTGATTAGTCTCCAAGTGGGAGATTGTTGGTTGTGGAGCCTAATCTTCTAGATCCATAGATATTATTTAGTTGTGATTGTAACCCAGGATTACTATACACTCATTCCCCCTACCTTGGGATTCAGGGAAGCACCCCGAAAAGGGGGGTTCGAGGGCGGAGCCCCTGAATTTTTTTTTTTGGGATGTGTGTTGGCCAACAGTATTGTGGACCCATGGTATTGGGTTAACCCTAGAATTATTCCCATGGTATTTCCCCTATAAAAGAGAGCATTGTAAATCAACTAGATATGGTATTGTATTGTACTAGAAAAGAGACTGTGAGAGCGTGAAGAGGAAGTGCAACGGTTTTGCTGTAGGGTGTATCCCTTCATCTTTCTAGACTGTAATAAAAGGACTGGAAAATTTATTTGTGGACATAGCCCATCATTTGGGTGAACCACGTTATATCTGTGTCTCTCTGTAATGTTTTAATGTGTTTTGCATCTTGTTTATTGATTTAACTGTATATCTGTTATTGCTCTGTGGTCCTATTTTCTAACACATCTTCCAAATAAAACCCTAAAGCATCTTCCAAGGTTGAAATTACATTCCATCCAAACCATCCTTTATCCCCCATTATTTTGAATAATTGTGGGATTGCTCGCTTTTATAGCAAATTTTGGGGATCATTCATAACTCTCTAGATCTTCTTATTTTCCTCATTCCTAGATCAAAATATTTGTCACATACAGGAATGGAGGAGGTTGCATCTCATCTTTTTAAGTTGGAAAATAATACACTCTCTAATATCTTCTCCAAAACTTTTCTATAGAAAGTATTGTAATGGAATTTGTGGAATGTAATGTAATACAGTTTATATTTCTAAAATAAAAATAAGAATTTATAAATAAATAATAAAAAATAGATTTGTACATTCAAATTAAAACAAAATTTTAAAGTATATTTTATAGTACTAATCTTCCTAACTTGTTTAATGATCACAATTATGGTGACTTATAAATTATTCTCAATATTTATAAAAGAATATTAAGCTAAAATTGGTCCCACTAGATATTAATAATTATGAGCATCACAGAGTCACAAGTTTTTTTGGATCGATGAGACGAGACGGCTCTCCCGCGACTAGGGCCAAACACTAGCCGCCCTGCGTCTCCTCCAGGATGCATGCAGGCCCCCTGCGGCTCCTCCAGGCTGCGTGCAGGCCCGTCCCGCTAAAGCTATCCGCCCTGGTTTGCGTCCAAGCTGCGTTGCATTTTTTGAGCAGCGTTTGAAGCCGCGTCTTCTGCCTTTCTCCTCCACCATGGCCATGCATTCCTCTCCCTCCGATGGACGGGCCATGGATCCGTTGGAGGCTTTCAGAGTTCTTGCTGGATCTGTAGGCCCTAGGGAAAAGGTCGCCCCTCCTGCCAAGTTTGTTAAAAATATGGAAGAGATCCCTTCTCTGGATCTCTCCCCTTCTGATCCGTGCCGCATGGCCCTTATGCTCTCAGAAAAAGTCCTCATTCGAAATTTCACTGGTCTGTGCCCCAATCCCAAAGCAGTGGATCAATGAATAGCAGAACGTTGGAGCTCCCTGGCGCCCTCCCATATCTCTTTATGTGCTGCAGGAAGAGGGTATTTTGTGTTTATCTTTGAGAACAAAGAAGAGCAGGATCTAATATTCAGATCTGGACCATACTTCATGGGATCGAGGGGGCTGTTCTTAGCTCCTTGGTCTCTGGAATTCAATCCTAGAGCAGAGATCACAGCTGCCCCGGTTTGGGTCCGGCTCCCCCATCTTCCTCTTCATCTTTGGGGGAAAAGCTCCCTTGCTGATATAGGAAACAAGCTCGACCGTTTCCTGGATAGTGCAGAGCCTAAAGGGGATCAGTACACCTGTGCGCACATCTGTGTAGAGGTCAATCTCGAGCAAGGGCTCGCGGAAGCCCTTCAACTCACCTTGGGCGACTGGAGTCACATCCAAGAGCTGGACTATGAGCATATTCCCTTCAAATGCCTCCGGTGCCATGTTTACGGTCATTTCGCGAAAAGCTGCCCCAAAGCCCCGGTGACGGTGGCTCCTCCCCCGGCCAATGGGATAGACTTCCAGCCAGTTACTAATAGACGAAGGGCTCCCCGGAGAAAGGACTCCAAATCAGAGGTGCCCACCGCAGAAGAATCTACCCCAGCTAATAAAAGCAGATTTGAAGCCCTTCAAGAACTCGATGACCAAGATCCATAAGCAGCAGTAGCGGTTGAAGAGATGCTAGAGCCAGGTCCAGGTCAGGAAACTAAAGCTCCAGCAGTAGAAGAGGTTCCAGAAGTGCGTGCCCCCCTTGGTACCGTGAAAGACCCCACGCCTGAGACCCTTGGTTCGAAGAAAGATCCCATCGATTTGGGTGGTAAGACGTCAGCCCAGGTAGGGCTGGCATCCTTGGTCCCTTCAACAGAGGAAACCTCCGACTCTGAAGACTTTTCAGCCCCTTCTCCTCCCCTCACCAGAGGACGCAAGACGAATAAAGAACGTATAGAAAAGGAAGCAGCCTCACACATCAGCGTGGGCTATCAGAAGAAACTGTATCCTTTCATTAAGGGACACTCCTCTCCGCTGGTTTAATGCTTTGTTTCTGTATTCTTCTCTGCTCACAATTTGTGAGAGTATACTCTTGTAAGCAGTACTTTTCTCGCAATAGTTTCAGGAACATTTGGGATTCATTTCTCAAAGCACTTTTAAGAAGGCTGACTGTTTTAATTGAGGCCATCAGCCTTCTTTCTCAGAATTCCTCCTTGTACGCCTGGCTGGGCTACAGCCTTTTTTAAAATTTATAAAAATTTTCAGTTTCTGTTAAAAAATAATAATAATTATGAGCATCACATAATCATCATATCGGTTATTCAACAAAATAGGCTAAGTTCCAAAGAAGCCCTTGTCACCCATTGTTATGAAGAATTATGAGATTGCTCACTTTTATCCAAAACTCTCTAGATCATCCAATTCTAATAGTTTCCATTAGTTCTTTCTCAATATATTAATCACATAAATCAACCAAAAAGGTTGGATATGATCTCCTTAAGTTGGAAATTGTTTGAAGTGGGGTAGTCATTTAGTGTTAAGCTCCAAAGCATCTAAGTAAGGGATCTATCAACGTCGGAATCCACTACCATTAGATGTAAAGTGGGATTCTTTCATCATTTTTATACGGAACTCTCTAGATCATCTATTTCTTATCATCAAAATAATACATCCTAAAATCGAATGTCCATTATGGATAAGAAAACATTTTATAGAATTTATTGTAATGCAATATGTGATGTAGAAGATAATGTAATGTAATTTATAATAATAATAATAATAATAATCATAAAATTTTGTTTGAATATTTACTTTAAAGTATAATATTAAAATAGTTGTTATAGTATTGATTTGTCTACACTATTAAATTATCATAACTATGATGATTAATAATTTTTTTCTTAAAATTTTAAAGCATAGAAATGAAATTAAAACAAAAAACCCTTATTGAACTAAAAGTGTTCTCAATGGATATTAATAATTATCATTTCTATCATCATCATCATAATCAATTTTTAATGAAATCTCCAAAGAATCTTTCAAAATTGAAATCATCTATGATCCAAGCAAGGCTTTATCCCATTTTTTTTCAAGATTTATGGGATTGCTTACTTTGATATGGAACTTTCTAAATCATCTAGAACTCTCTATATACTCTAGTTCCAATCAGAATCCTCAATGCTCATGTAATATATGTATGCCACATAAAGCAACAAAACAAGTTGGAATTCATCTCCATAAGTTGAAAAAAAATACATCCTCCTATTTCCACTATGGATAAAGAAAACTTCTTATGAAAGATATTGTAATTCATATTATGGAAGAAGATATCATAATGAAAATTTTATATATATATATATATATAGGACATCCCAATTGAATAAAGGTAACAATTAAGTGTATGTTGACATTCCAATTATTGCCAACTCTATGTTGTCCCATTTTGTATAAGAAACAAATCTATTGATATATAATATACTTAAGTTTTTTTTTATTCTATTGCATTTTCCAATGTCATGAAATTACATTTGAAATGTTACATATCTAATTAATTATATGGATAATTAAATATTACAATAGAGACACAAATTTATGATATTGAATAAATTAATCCAAACATCGTATCTAAATGCAATAATAAAAATTCAAATAAATATTGCTATAAAAAAAATTTGAATTTTTAATGAATATGGGAAATAAATAAAATAATAATAATATATAGATATTCAATTTTGATTTCAGTCGTCATTCTTCACTGGTGTATTTGATACAATGTCACACCGGTGTACTTAAAATGAAAGAGACTTGGTGTAGTAGAATACTTGTTGCATGGCTGAGTTCTTTTTTGATTGTTATGCCCTAGTGCACTCATGTATATTAACCGCACCGTTAAATTTTAGAAATATAGCAAGAGTAAACATCCCAGTCAGGTTACTAGTGTGTTTTCCTTCACTTATCACATCAGATATTTTTAATAGTTAGTAAGCACCACTGCTACATTTACTATAAAGCACTGGTGGATATATTTTTGTAAATAATTGGTGGTTTTTAATAGTTTGTAAGCAATGATAATATGTTTAGTATAAATAATTGGTGCATTTATTCTTCTAAAGCACCGACTCTGATTAAAATTTGGGTTTACAATAGTGCTATATGCATTTTTAAGCATTGATGCATATAATGCTTTCAAAATTTGTTGCACACCAGAGCATGCATTTATTTTAAAAGAACTGGTAAGTTTAACATTTTTTATCACTCGCGAGACTATTTCAATAAAGCGCACTAACATAAAACCTAGATGCAAAAATCCTTTGTTTAGATATAATTATTTTTTGTGAAATCCTTTGCTAAAACATCTAGTACCATTTGCAGAGGTTGTAGAGGACTTTTGTTTTGATAATTTTGACCATCAAGTGTAGCACTAAAATATCCAAAAACACCTTTTCTATAGGGACTTTCCCTTGTATTTTTCTATATCTCCCACACCTGTAATCCTCAAATTACACATAACCTCAGTCGTATCTCTCTTATATAAATACCTAACCCCCATCTCTCACCCCTACTTATCCACCTATCCTTAACCCCCACAGTTTTCTCTCTCCCCCACCCCCTAAAAACCACTTCTCTCCTTATTACAGTCCTTACTCCTAACCCACATTCTCTCTCTTTCACTCTCTCTCTTTGTCTCTACTTAAACCCCTAACCTCTCTCTATCTCTCTCTAACTCTAACACACCCTCTATCTCCATATCTCATAACCAGATCCCATCCCTAGCACTAATCTCCATACAATCTCTCTCTCTTTCTCCCTTATACACTCCTTTCTCTCTAGTTTCCCTCATCCCACAAAACCGCTAACCCAAGCAATATTTATCACTTCCTCTCCCCCATTCCCCCTACTACTTACTACTCCTAATCATTTCCTCTCTCTATCTCTCCCATTCCTCTTTGATATAACTTCCCTCTTCTTCCCCAAACCCCTAAACCCCTCGATATCTATCTCTTTTCTCATTCCAACCCCCTTCCTTTCCCTCCCCTTAATCACCCATCATCTCTCCCTCTATCTCTAATTTCCCTCTAGCTCCCCAAACCTCTAACCCCCAAACTCTATCTTTTCTGGGCGCCAAATATGTTTCTCCTTTTCTCCCCGGTACACACATTTTGTAAATTTTAACACTCATACATTTCCATGGTAATAGATTTTAGTGCCAACTTCATGCGAACATATTTCAAAATAAATTATAATTCAATATTTATAATATTTTTTAATCAATTTTGATTAATACAAAGAATCTTTCGAAATAGTAACCTTTGCTTTACGATTTCAATATATGTTTATATGTGTTCATTACTCATATGTGAAATATATGATGTGGTATGTGGATATCATCTTATGATGTAATTGATTGAAGTATTATATGTCATGTGTACCTGTGGTGAACTAAAATTGTTACATGAAAAGGAATGGTGATAATGATATGGATCAATTGATGATCGAGTGGAAATTCTAGTTATAAATGTGAATTTTGAAAAATACTAACACAAAAGACATGGGGAATATGATATAGTCATGTTGGAACATAATAAACCCACTTCATAAGTTGGGATAAAATATTTAATTAATTTTAATTAATTTCCTTCCCACTAGCCTAGATAGTTGGCATCCACTTGCACCACATAGTCAACACTTTCAGTATATACCCCATGAACACTTTAATCCTGATTCTAGGTTGATCATATCCCCTTTATTGATTTCTAGAATTAGTAACTACGTTTTCCTGTAGATTATGTATTTTACTGCTTTATTCCAAGTTTTATGTGGATAAGAAAAGGCTAACCAACTAGGAAAATTCTATCCTTTGTTGCCAACGATCCTCCATGATTTTCTATCAATATTCCAATATTAGTGTTTTTTTCCATCACTCTTGGAAGCTCACTTATTCTTTTGTAATTTTCGATGTCCTTGACTAATTTGGGAAGTGCTTTAGCCACCTATGGGGGTTTATCATATGTAGTAAGTTTACCTTTCTCATCCTAATGAGTTTTCTCCAATACAACTCGATTTTACATACGAGGGATATAATATCTATGTACACTATTATTCATCATTATTCCATGGAAGGACACACTCCAATATTCATATATTCATTCATGTGATTCAGTCTCTATTATTCTCTCTATTTTTCCTGTGTATGCTTTTGAGAAATATCTTAGTAGAAAGATATATATCATGTGCTTCTTATTAGAATATTTAATCATAGCATTAGAGATTCTATTTATACATGGTATCAATGCACAATTTTTTTCAAGTTCAACATATTTGAGGAGCTATATGTTCTTTCCATCAAAGCACGTCTAGTCTCCTATCCCTTTGTAAAGAAGAGATTGTTTTTAAGCTTACACTATTTTCTCCTAGTTTTATTTTTGCAAGTTGTAGAGAGTTTATTCTTGAGCGCATAAAATAATCAGTATGGACCCTTCTTCACCTATAATCCTGACTCCCTTCTACTATCACGAATGGAAATCCAAAATTGGCATTCTATTCTGCAGAAAGGGACTATACAGAGTTACTCTAGCTTTGGAGAATGATTCCAATGTTGTTGTTGAGAAAGCTAAGTCGAATAATAGGTTGAATGAAGCCTATGGATTGATTTTCATATCTATTTATCCTTATATACTCTTTCATATATATGTTTTTACCACTCCAAACCAAGTATGGACCAAACTTGGGTCTCTCTTTGGAGTTCAAGATGACTTAAGAGTGCATCAGTTGGAGATTGAGTTATTTTCAATGAGCCCAAGCAGATTAGATTCTATTCAGGGTTTCTTCAAAAAATTCAAGTCACTTTTTATAATTCTCAATTATTGTAGGATTGAGAAGAAATATGATCAATTAATACTTTCAATTCTATACAATTTATTCCTTAACACTCAGTTTTTGTGTCTAGTTTCCATGCTACTAGGCTTGCTGTTTCTAATTGAAAAACTCCTTCTTTGTCTAATTTCTTTTATTCACTAAAAAAAGAGAAAGATAAATTGATCCATATGGGGTCTCTTAAATATTACAAGGTCAAGGATGATGCTCTCATGTTTAAAGGAATAAAAAATACCAAATCCAAAGAAAATAAACTTGCAAAAGAGAAGAAACCAAAGTCATAAATTGAAGATTAAAGTTTGAAGCCTACTAATAAAGATTCAATGAAGAAAACTAGGAAGAAAGGGATAACATCCAAGCGTCATTATTTTATAAATGGATATAATCCAGATAATAAATGTTTCAATAAGAATATGGACATCGTGTCTCAGCTTCTTGAGAAGCACAACATCAAAGTTCTAGATGAGCCAGAGAATCCTGTTGATTCTTCATAACACTGCCATAATGTGCAGTTCCAAGGTGATATAAAATATGCCTTGAGTTACAAAATAAAATCATTTCCTCATGTATATAATATAGATTCATTTTCTGATATATCAGAATCATAAATATCATATCATTTCTTTGATAATCCACCTATCACTCTCCTAGATTAATCTCTCAATAATTGTGACTTCCACTTGATATTGACTTTCCTTTAAGGAATTCTTCCTCACTATAAAGATATGATTTAGAAGAATGATTGCAGGATGATATACATGTCATACATAATTAATAACACCGTCCATACCACCATCCATACCATCTACCATAACTCTGAATACTCCTAAGACTATACAAATCCCAAGTTCACTAGTTGATTCCTTATTGGTCTCTTATGCAGTGTTACTTATATTCCATGGTTTGAATTCTTTATTATCTTTCACTGATTGTTTATCCATTATCTTATTCATAATTGTAATTATATTACACATGCTTTTATCTGTTCTAAACACATATGGTTCAGATCACATTTCCATTCATCATTCATATTTTTACACTTGTCTATTTTCTCGAGTTGCTCATACTTTTCCTAGTCTAGACCTATATCCTCAAGGAGTCACTAAATCCTTTGTATTTGTTGTTCCATATACTAATTTTTTTTATATATAAAAGTTTTTTTAGCCTCATATCATATCTAGGAATGAGCTACATCATATTAGAATAATGACATGTGATTCACATCACAATTTTACAGCTATTCAAGGAACTGATTGTGTAACAAATTCTCTTAATTTTTGTAATCTTTGGGAAGGAGTATGCACGGATCTCTTTTCCATTTCAGATTTTTTTTTCAGATCATATTTTGTTAGCAGCAATAATTATTCAGATAATTCTCCTACTTCATCAGTTGATGAGAAGCAAGGAGTCTGTCCTCTTCTTTCTTGCATATTCTACACTCTAGCGCATGATCATGGAGTTCATGATTTCTTCATCAAGTATTTCACCAAGAATAAGTTCATTCAACTCATTCAAGTGAAGATAAAGACTTACTGAAGACATGTTATTTCAAATTTTGTGCCTTTTCCTTTCTTGAGGGATGATTTTTCCCATTTTGTTTTGCCTCTTTCCTCACTTTTCTTGATATGAATAATTCTAAAGAGTGACCATATCCTTGTTTTTGGGACCTATATACACCTATACTTCAGATATAAACATGATAAAGTCACACTTAAAGGGGGTTTTGGAATATAATTAATCCACTTCATAACTTAGGATAAAATATTTAATCAACTTCGATTAATTTCCTACCCACTAGCCTAGACAATTAGGATCCACTTGCACCACATAGTCAACAAGTGACATATATAACCAAGAAACAATTTAATCATGAATAGGGTTTGATCCTATCCACTTTATTGAATTCCAGAATTAGTAACTGGGATTTTCTGTAGATTTTTTCTTTTACTTCTTTATTCCATCTTTTTTTGTGGATAAGGTAAAGCTAGTCACCTAGGAACCAACTATCTTGTGTTTCCAACCCATCCTCCATGATTTTGTCTCTATATTCCAAGATTAAGATGGTTTTCCATACCTCTTGATATTTCTTATTCGTGAGATCCTTGACTGATTTGGGAGGTGTTTTAGACACCTATGGGGGTTTATCATATTTAGTAAGTGTTGGTCTTCTCTGGGCAGACCCGGGTTTACTATAGTGTACCAAAAAAAACCCTAGCTCACTGGCCCTTTTAGCGACAGACCGCAGAACGACTTGAAGTCTCACCGGAAGTTATGCTAGATGGCGTGGTTGAAGAATTAGGTTTCCTCAACCAGGTTCTGTAGCATCCTAGGTTCTCTTGACTCTAATTAACCAGTGGGGTCTCTCAGCAAGGGTTGTTTCTCTCTTCCTAGCTGACTCTTCTATGGGGCTGGCTCTTATCGCATCACATATTCTAGGACGATGCATGAAAGGCTTCTCTTCTCCTCAACTCTTAACCTGCAATTACTCACACCGCAGCTCCTTCGACAGTGCGATATTGCCTTTCTACACTGCGATATTTCCTATGGTAAGAATCAATATACTCATCAAATCTCAAGGTCCAAAGGATTCTTCCCTGGGTATAATAGTTCAGTTAACCTTCACTAGGATGTTAAACAACATCAATTAAGCTTCTACAGTTTAGCACGCTTAACATCAACTACGCTCTACTCGCTGAACTCATATACAGAAGTCACTTAACACTGTAACTATTAGCTTTCATGAATCAAGCACTGATAAACTCATATACAGAATACTCAACACATTCAAGTCACCTTTAACCTTCACTATTACTGTAAACTGAAGGATAGCATGCATACATTCATTGACTGATAAGCAAAGTTCATGTAACAGATAATAGATAGCAAATAAGTATAGCACAATCACATGAAACAGTCGCTCAACACATGGATTTTACGTGGTTCACTTCCAGGGAGGAAGCTATGTCCATGGGAACTGTGTTTTATATTATGTCTTGAGAGAGTATACACAGTTCTGCTGCAACCTCTTATGCAGCTTGAGATCTTCTGGGAAACTCCACGCACACAGCTGGGAGCCCTTCTCTCTTAGATTTCTCGTCTTTCTCTAATTATTTCTTCTTACAATATACTCTTTTCTCTCTCTCTCTCAATCCCTGCGGATTGTTACATTCATGCTCAAGGAGCTGGCCACTGGTTACAGTAAGATAACTACAGACTTAACAACAGAACCAGGGCTCGACTCTTCCTCAATGTCTTACAATACTGATGACAACTAGAGACACCTAGATAGCTAAATATCTAACCTTTCATAATACAAAATACATTCTTAAATAGGTGGCCCAAAGGTCTCACCATGACACAACACTGTGGGCCTATCCCAACAATAACCCAAAAACCCTAACTGTGACAGTCGACCTATCTGTACTTTGAACTGTCGCTTACTGGTCACACTACAACTTTCTTCACTCTTCCACGATTTTCGGTGCTGATCATGGGTATGGGTGCTGCTTCCTCGGTTTCTCCCCTTCTGTCATTTGTCTTTAATACCTCGTCCCATTGCTCCTTTTCCATTTATGAGGGTAGCTGATCCCTCCCGTATTCACTGCTTCCTTAACTGCAGTGGTTGAGCTCTTTTCTCAGCCACTTCAGGTACTATTTCCTTTGACTTCCTTGTTTCGATATAGCAACTTTTCCTGTAGTTGCAGGGCCCTGCTCCAATAGTCCCCTAACACTTACTTGTGGCTCTTCCCTGAGCCACTAACAACTGACTTCTCTTATTGTAGCTTCTCCTTGACTTCCTACGAAGTCCTTGTGAATCTCTCCCTGAGTCCTGCGACATATTTGTCCATAGCTTCAACACAGTCTTGTGCCGCTTCAAGCATAACTTGAATAATTAGGGGGTCTTCTATGCTATCAATTTCACTTTTGCTTGCAGTGAACTCCTTGACCTTCTGCTCAACCGCATTGACCAGCTCTACGATTTGTTCCTGATATGGTTGAAGCAGGTTATTGAATTGTATTTCTTTTTCTCGCAACTGCTACGCTTCCTGTTCCAAAGGGTTCATCTCTGCAGTCTTCTTCATCTTTGCAATATCTCCTAATCTCTTGAATTCTTCCTTCATTGCTATTGTTGCATTCTCTATGTTCTGGATGCTCTGCTGCAATTCTAGTCTATCTGGGAGCTCTTCTAGCTTCGACCATGTCTTCATCGCATCAGCTGGTAATGACTCTACATCATCTATGCGACACTTCATCTACGTTGAAGTGAGTCTAAAGGCCTGTGCCCTTGCTTCCTTGTCTACCTCAAGTGTGCCTGGTGTTCGAGCCTCCAGCTCAGCAATCTATGCCTTGTGGTATTCCTCCATCTTGACCACTATCTCTTCCAGAGCCTTTGCTTTATCTGCAATTCTTCTTACTTTCTGCGTTAGAGGCAATGCAAACTCAATGTTACACCAGGGTAACTCCAATGTGATGTTCTGTAGGACCTGACTTAGATCCTGTTCTCTTTCTTCATATTATCTTAACTCCTCCGCCTTTGTCTAAAATCCTGCGGTGAGCTCTGCATTCTGATGTCTCAGCTGAGTGTTCTGTTTATAAGTCGCAAGCTCTCTATCCCTAAGCTCTATGACTATATGCTGCTGGATCATCTGTAGTTGATCAACAAGGAATTGTGCCAGATTAACCTTGACAGGGTGTCTAACCTATATCTGCACATCAATCATCGACACAGGGAATCGGATGCTCCCTTGCGGTATCAACACTATATTGATGTGATCCTTTGCAAAGACTTCCTCGTGGGAAATAGATTGTGTTGAAATTTCTCTTGCTGTCGCCTTGGTTGGCTGAGTCTGGATCATGGCAGTCTTCTCAGTTAGCACTTTCAACTCCAGAAGCTGCTTATCTATTGTGCTCTATAGCTTGTCCTACGATGTCTGCATTGCCTAAAATAAGTCCCACATCGCCTCCTGCAAGCTCACTGCGATGAGTTCATAGTCATCCTCTTTTAGTGTGGTCTCTATAGTTGGCTTTGAGGCTTTGAATTTTTTCCTCTTTTGTGCCGCTGGTGGCACTTCTACTGCATATTTCCTCTTGGAACCCACCTTATCCTTTCCTTTGTCTATTGGATCTAATGGTGTGGTATTCATTGGTACAGTTCCTACTGTGGCATATTCTAATGCCTTCTTCCACTCTTCATCAAATTATTTGATGACATCTTCCACATCCTGCACTTCCATTCTGAATGAACCAATAGCCCAGTTATCCATTCTAAACCCTTTTGGCCTCAGATAGATTGTATGGCTCTCTGCAATGAAATCAAGCCGATTGTGATACATTTCAACAACCTCTGTGTTGATCCACGGTTTCTCCTGGATGACTCACTTCAACAGCTTATAGTATTCATAGAATACTATCATATTGATCTTTTTCTTGGCTAGACTGTTGCTTTCCCATAAGATTGCATAGCATGCGCCTTTGCACTCTCCACTTCGTAGCTGTAGAAACTGGGTATGGGGGGGCTCTCTCCACTGGACAAATGCACATAATATAAGCAGCCATGAGAAATGGAAGGGGTGGTTTGGCTCATCCTGCACTGCCAAACAATCTGAAAGAAAAATATTTAATAAAAACAAAGACCAATTAAATTGTTCTCCTTCTGCGACTTGCACGACAAGGTGAATTACTGCTCCTGTGACTTCTTTCAGGCGAACTTTGGTTAACAGTATTCCTGCAAGTAGACTGGCTGTAAATCTAAGTGTATCATCTGCTAAGGCTATGAGGTCATAAGCCCGACCTCCTCTCTATAGCTTATACTTGTTAACTAGGGGTGCTGGTAACTTAGTATCCTTGCTCTTCCCTAATATATGTATCTGAGGGTCCTTACCAATATTGGACAGCCTAGTGATGCAGTGTATGAAATCAACGTTCATATCAACCCTATTACCCAGCCAGAGGTAACCTCCATGTAGACAGGAAAGTAGCACACGCACCATGGCATTAACCTCTGCACCTCGTCCAAAATGTGGTATTTTCAACAAATTGAGCAAGCTTGACTGCTCAAGAATTTGGACATGTTCCATAGGAACAAACTCATTTGCATCGGTCCTCGGGTTCCTCTCAACCGTAAGATACTGATCCGGCTAAAACTGAGGATATGTCTTACTGTCTCCAAGGTTATAGTCTATAAATCTAAGAGAAGGGACATATCATAACAGTTCTCCATCTTCCTTTATGCAAGGATCAATCAGCAGTAGTGGAATAGGAAACTTATCACCCTTGGGAATGGTTACTTCTGGTGCATCCTCGACTCGTGGCAAAATGTAGATAGTTACCATATGAAATTCTTCTTCCTTCTCTGGGCTGGACTGTTGGGGCTCCGACCCTAAAGGTCCTTAGTTTTGGTAACTCCGCGGTTTTTGAGGAAGTGTAAGCGAAGTTACAACCTAAAATAGTCTTAGGGGTGTCGCGGGTGGGTCGAACCCCCTTTTTGTAATTAACCCTTGGGTTAAATCCAGGGTTAGGGTTTTGGGCGCCCATGGTGTAAATCCATGGTTTTGTAACAGTGCGCTATATAAATAGGCACTTATTTAAAGAAGTAGGGTTAGGTCTTGAATGATTATCTTATGAAGATAATGTAATGCAAAAATAAGAGATTGTATAAGGGTTTTTGTAAGAAGGTTAAGTCCCAGCTGTGTGCGGGACGACCTCTGCAACTGTGTGTGCGGAGGGGTTTTGTTGGTGAAAAGGAAGATCTGCAGTTGTGTGCGTAGAGGCTTGCTGCTGTGTGTCTGGTTTTGAGGACTGAAGGGATCTGCAGCTGAGTGCGCAGATCAGAACTGTCATTTTAGTTGTAAAGAGTTAAATAAAGCGTAGTTCTGTGGATGTAACCCCTACACTGGGGGTGACCCATGTGACATCTGGTGTTGTGGTTCACTTGTGTGATTTGTTATTATATTTTATGCGTTGTTAAGTAAATAACTGATAAATTAAGATTGTTGTTAATAACTAGATTCGCTGTGAATTCCCAGATAAGGGCTATGCAAGTAACTATTTATTTATCTAATCGCAAAGCTGCATAATTGATAATACAAGCATTGTGTTAAGTGATTATTAATAGTTAAAGACTAGAGGTACAGTAAGATTCTCTCTTCTACTTGCAGAAACCTGATTCTGCGGCACCCCATAACTGTTTCGGGTGAGGTTGTAGCCTATTCACAGGCTGTTGCCGAAAGGGCCAACACTGTGGGTCTCTTGTTGGTGCGAATTTAAAGGTGAAACCCGGGTCTACCCATCTAGTCCAACAAATTGGTTCCGTTGACGGTTGAACTCAGTATCTGTTGAAGGGAGATCTACGTCTTACCTCGAGGGCTATGTTTTGGTGACACTCTGTAAAAGAAATTGGTGATTGGATCGAAGCAACCTATTTGAAGTTTGCAGAACAGGAAAATAAATATTCCCATCGTAGCGCGGAACAATTTTTGCAAAGGTACATTTTTTCTGATGTTCATGAAATTTTCTTTGGTACTATACACATAGAGCTGCACCAGTGGTTATCCAGGTTAACAAAAAGGAGGACGAACTTCCAAGAAAACCAGTTTCCTCCCTGGACCCCCTTAAGAATCGCTATCTTGAAAAGAGTGAACAACGCGATCTCATGAGCCGTGGATTTATGGACTGCGCAAACTCTCGAAGCATTTGTGATGGAGTTCGCCATCGACACAAGTACCTCCTTTAGTGAAGCTGAATGACAATTTTTCAAAGGTCCAAGGGGTAAGTACTTGAACCTATTTAGTTTGAATATTAAAATACTATTGGCTGAAAAAGGAATCTTGCTTATAGAATTAGATTGTTAGATCTAGTATTGTTAACCTATGATTGGAAGTGACTGGGACTTCGACGAGCAAAGTGGTTTTCTACGAAATGGCAAAAGATATAAGAGAGATCTTGGCTTCTCTACTGAGTATACCCCTTTAATCTCTGAAACCTCTGAGTCCGCCGAGGTCCTCTCTGTTAGAAACCCTTCGATAACCCCGCAGCAAAGACCTATTTTCCCTAAGAGCCTGTCGCAGTCTGAAAGTAACCCTAGCCCAAGTATCCCTGTCGCAGGCCAGTCTTCCCCAGCTAGTCCAAACCCTTCCTCCCCCCCTAAATCCCAGATGGCCCATGTTCATGATGACATCAAACTACCGGTTTTTAAAGGAACCGGGTCAGAAGACCCAGAGCAGTTCTGCTTTCTATGCGAAGCTGTATGGACCACGAAGAATATTACGGACATAGATGTTTGACGAGCGCAACTGATCACTTCTTTCATAGATCGAGCCCTAACTTGGTTTATGAAGTTTTCTAGCACGCAGAATCCTGTCTTGGCTGACATCAAAGCAGCACTGATCCAAGAATTTAAGAAACCTAAATCAGAGTCACAGTGCATCATTGAGTTAAAAAAGATTCAGCAGCGGCAAGGCGAATCTGTGTGGGACTTTGATCAAAGATTCAAAGTTCTGCTTGACCAAGTTAGCTTCACGATTGGACCAGCACAACATAAGGAGTGGTTTATTGCCGTATTATTACCTCACATCAGAGCTCCACTCATGCAACGAAAGGTTGCTGATCAGCAAGAGGCCTTAGAGATTGCCATAAAGCTTGAAACTACACCTGTCGAAGATAATTCTAGCATAGCTCAAATTCAAGCGTAGCTCGCGGAGATGGATTTAGAGCTTCGCGACATGAAAAAAGGGAATTCCACCCATGAAGAGGTATGGTGTATACATTGTCGAACAGAAGGCCATGACAAGGACCAGTTCCCGGTGCTGAGAAACTATTTGAATACTGGCGCACCAAACCCACGGAATCCTAGTGTTCTGTACTGTGAGATCTGTCGAACTACTGGCCAGCATCGACCGAAAGACTACTCTCTACTACAGAGGTATGTTCAAGTCCCGAAGAACCATTACTGTAAATTCTGTAAGTCAGTAGGCCACAATGAAGATGAATGTCGCAGCTTCGACCTTATGAGGGAACGGACCTACGGCACTTATAGGATCTACCCGGATGCACAAGGCAATGAGGGATATGGTTACCGAGGTGGTCAAGGTAGTTTTAGAGGCCGTGGTCATGGTATGCCTGGAGGAGGTCGAGGTCAAGTTATTTGCTATAACTGCAATCAGGCAGGACATCTAGCTTGAGACTGTCAAAACCCAACCATGACATGCCGATACTGCAGAGCAGTTGATCATGTCATCGAGCAGTGCCCAAAGTTACTAGCTAAAATCCAAGAAAGAAACAACAAACCTAGTCCGAGTGTCCAGTTGATTGCTGTCGAGCCACGACCGATCCCAGCTGTTAATGTTGTTACAAGAAGTGGAGCTACGACAGAGGCGCAGTGTCAGGCAAAGCAGCCTGACGAAGATTGGGTACACAAGGCCGTAGAGAAGACTCCAGCATTTGATGTTCGACGAGAAAAAGAAATTTTTTTGGAGGCCAGACAAGACTTTGTTGATTCATATTTACCAGCACCAAACAAGCAGCATCAACAGCTGCAATCCCAGGAAGACTCACAAGGCCAAGTAAGTACTATGTCATCATTTTTACAGAGTTGCATCAAATTTTTAAGAAATCAGAATGCCTTAAATGAATTACAAAAAGTTATTCAGTCTTGTGAACCTCATCAAAGTCTTGATAGCGAAAGAGATATTAGTAGAGTTAGAAGAACTGGAAGAGAGATGAGACTACATGCTCAGGTAGGAGAGTATGACATGAAGGATATTATTTTATATATGGGTTCTAAATTCAATATTTTAACTAAGCAAAGATGGAAACAAATGGGAAAACCTACCCTCGATTGGTCACCTATACAGTTGAGACTAGCCAATTAGCAGAGGATTGTACCCTTAGGAAGATTTCCTCGGGTACCAGTGGATATAGATGGAGTCAGTACTGTAGAAATTTTGAAGTTATTGAGATCATTGATGACAGTAACCCCTATCCAGCTTTCCTAGGAATTGAGTGGGAAATAGATAGTGATGCAGTTATCAATCTTAAAAAGAGACAAATGACTTTTGAAGGGAAGGGATTGAGAGCTATACTACCATTGGATCCTTCTCAAGGAGAAAGATATATGGAGCCAGTCAGAGAGGAAGATCAGGATATTCTAGAGCACATCTATAATATCACAGCTAAAGAAGAAGATTATGTTGAGCCTAATGTTGAAGGTGTAATGGATTGGCAATGTGATAGCTCCTGCATGTATGACTCAGATGATGGTCTAGAGAGTTGGAAGAATCGATTATACGAGCTACATGGCCATTGGTGCACACAAATTACCAAATCTCTTAGATGCCTTAGTGTACAGGCCAGAGACTTGTCTACATATGATGGGTTGAAATATCCAGGAAAATTCATTGCATAGTTCTCAGAACAAGTGCTAGAATCACAGAGAATGTAGACTCTGGAAGCAACATTAAGAGCTACAGCAGCGAGATGGTGGAAAGGCCACAAGAAGTATATTCACAGTTGGGAAGCTTGCCAGAAATTTCTACGCCTCCGATTCCTAGACCAATCTCAAGAGGTGCGAATCAAGTTCAATGGGCAGAACAGTCCTCAGGAACATTTGAAGCAATGTTATGCAGCATGGGAACATGCACCTCATGAGGAATGGGTGCATAATTTTGTGCACACGTTGGAAACTATAGAAAAAAACTAGTATACGGAGGTCGAGCTTCGACACGGTACTGTAAGTTGGGATGATCTTGTTGATAGTTTTATACTTACATTTTCTATTAACGAAGTTTGTCCTGCTTTAGATGCAGCTGTTAGATTGATCCATACTAAGATATTTGATGACCAAGAAATAGGGGAATACCAAACCGATTGGGCAGCACAAGAAGCTAATGCAATTGAATGTTACAACCTCGCAATTGACGAGGATGATGATCCACGTAACATTAATATTCTGGAGTCAAAAGGAAACTGTGAAGTACGCGGACCAGTGGTCGAAGCACCTGAAGTGACTCAGCCTCTGAAGACGTGGACCATAAACATTGGGTCAGAAGAAAACCCCGAGTATGCTACAATTGGATATTATTGGGATGATGAAATGGTAAGCAAAGCGACCCAACTTCTCCACGAGTATCAAGACCTATTTCCGATGAAGTTTTCTGAGATGAAGGGTATCCTTGGTGATATAGGAGTCATAAATATCCCATTGAAACCTGATGCGAAGCCTGTGAAACAGCGCCTGTATAGGCTGAACCCCAAGTATAAGGAAAAATTTAGACTGGAGTTAGATAAGATGTTTGCCACAGGAATTATTGAGCCTGTTGAAGAGTCCGAATGGGTCAGTCTGATGGTAGTCCAAGAAAAGAAGACTAAGGGTGAAATCCGAATCTGTGTTCATTTAAGGAAGCTGAACGATGCGTGCCTACATGACCCCTTTCCTACTCCTTTTACAGATGAAGTTCTTGATAATGTTGGAGGTCAGGAAGTATACTCTTTTAATGATGGATTTTCAGGTTACCATCAGATCAGAATTGCTCCAAAGGATTGACATAAGACAACATTTGCTACAGAAATGGGATCCTTTCAGTACACAGTTATGCCTTTTGGATTAAAGAATGCACCTGCCATGTTTTCTTGAGTCGTAATTTGTGCATTTAAAGACTTTATACATAAATTATTAGAAGTGTATTTTGATGACTGGACTATCTTTGGGTTACTAAAAGACCACATAACTAGTTTAAGACTTATGCTGGACAAGTGTAGACAGCATCAGATTTCTTTGAACTTAAAAAAGTGCATCTTCTGTGCACCCTTTGGAATCCTGTTGGGTCATATTGTTTATAAGCAAGGATTGATGGTGGATCTGGTGAAGATAGCAATTATCGTGAACTTGCCACCTCTGAAGTCAGTCAAGCAATTGCGGACTACACTTGGTCACACTGGGTACTACAAGAATTTTATTAAAGGTTACGCCCATATCACAGCTCCTATGGAGAAACAGTTGAAGAAAGAGATTAAATTTGAATGGACACCTGAGTGTCAAGAAAGCTTGGACATCCTAAAAGAAAAGATGGTAAATGCCCCTATCCTAGTGTTTCCTGATTGGAATAAGGAGTTTCATGTGCATGTCGATGCTTCCTCGATTGTTTTGGGCATAGTATTGGATTAGACAGGCGAAGGTAATATTGACCACCCTATTGCCTTTGCAAGTCACAAATTATCCATAGCAGAAAGAAACTATACTATGACAGAAAGGGAAGGTTTAGCTATGGTATATGCTTTGCAAAAGTTCTGACATTATGTGTTAGGTTCTCACTTTAAAATGTTCACTGACCACTCTGCTTTGAAATACTTGGTTAACAAGCCTGTGTTGGGAGGAAGAATATGTCGATGGCTAATATTGTTCCAAGAATATGAATTTGAGATTATAGTTAAGCCAGGAAGACTTAACTTGGGACCTGACCATCCGTCGAGGCTTGAATCAAGGGAAGAGCCTACTAGCTTAGATGAAGGTCTTCCTGATGCTCAGTTATTCGCTATTCAGATGGTCAATGACTACTTTCAGGACATTGTTCAGTATTTGGCTACAGGGTTTGCACCCTTGGAGATGACAACACAGCAGAAGAAGTAGTTGGTGGTCCGGGCTGCTGTTTTATACTGATAGCAGGACAAATGTACAAGATGGGAACAGATGAAATCCTGTGCAGATGTGTCTTGGAGCATGAAAAACCCTTGATTTTGGCTGAGGCACATTCTGGCGCAGCGGGAGGACATTATGCAGGGAAAGCTACAGCACAGAAGATTCTGGCAGCAGGGTTATGGTGGCCTACACTTCATAAGGATTCCAGGGAGTACTGCCGCAGCTGTGACATCTGTCAGAGGACAGGAAAACCATCCAGGAGGGATGAGATGCCTCTCATTCCACAAGTAACCGTACAGGCCTTTGACAAGTGGGCTATTGATTTTGTCGGACCTATAAATCCCCCTGCAAAGAAATCGGGAGCAAGGTATATTATTACAGCAACTGAATACCTTACTCGTTGGGCTGAAGCTCAACTAGTCAAAGATTGTAGTGCTGCTACAGCTACGAAGTTCATCTTTGACAATATCTTAACAAGCTTTGGATGTCCTAGAATTCTTATGAGTGACCAAGGGTCACACTTTTTGAATAAAACTATTGAAGCATTGACTGAAGAATTTCAGGTATATCACCAGAAGAGTACTGCGTACCATCCTCAAGCAAATGGAACTGTGGAAGCCTTCAATAAGATTCTTGAGCAGGCTCTGACCAAGGTTTGTAATATTAATAGAAATGATTGGGATCTTAGAATCCCGGCAGTGTTATGGGCTTATAGAACCACTTGCAAGAAGTTGACAGGTCACACACCTTTTCGGCTGGTTTACGGGAAAGAAGTAGTTATGCCAATGGAGTATATTGTTCCTAGTCTTAGAATAGCTGCTTTCACAGAAATGGATGACCTAGGTATGTTGAATAAAAGGATATCCAGATAACAGAACTAGAAGAAGACAGATTCATTGCAGGGTTCCAGCAGCAAGTGCAGAAGGCTAGAGAAAAAGCATGGCATGACAGGCATATTAAAAAGAAGCAATTCCAGATAGGTGACCTTGTGCTCTTATACGACACCAAATTCATGAAATTTCCAAGTAAGTTCAAGACACATTGGAAAGGACCGTACATAGTACATAAAGTTACTAATGGTGGCACAGTGCAGCTAGCTAAGTTGGATGGAGAAATTTTACCTTCGATGGTAAATGGAAGTCGTCTGAAGAAGTATAGGGATAGGCCGGGACCCCCTAATCAACAGTAGCTCTAAGAAGGACAGTCTCATCCCCAAGAACAGTTGAAATGTGGGTACCGCATGGGGTAGTAAGGAGCAAGGGTTAATATTGTGTCGCAGTTGCGGGTAGTTGTTATGTCGAAGGTCCAAGGTGTGTCACAACTTAAAATGCAATGGATGGGACAAAATAAATTCGGCGGTGCCGGAACGAGCACTGCTCTCCATACCTGTAATAATGAGATTTTGGGGGAAATCCTGGCGCCGTGTGGACAAGATTTTCGGCATTCCGTCGGATTTGGTGTCATTAATGCACCATGATGACAGATTCTGTTACAGGATTGTATAAAACACTGCATCGGCCTGCAACTCCCGCATTAAGCACTTCTTCGAGTTGCTCAGTTGGAACCATGTCAAACAATTGTGAAGTCCAGGAGTTAGTACGAGAGTTCAAAAAGAGAGGGTTGCAGAACCTTCTGAGTAATTTTCCAGTATAGTCCTATCTGACTAAGGTACAAAGGAAGGTAGAAGTTTTCTCTAATTTGGACGAAGGCAGGCAGAAGTTCGCTCTAACGAGGAGCGACAAAAGGCACAAGGCGTCATAATAAGACTCTGGAGGATCCCACCATGTTTCTGCCTGGTATGACAGAGCCAAGGCAGCTGTTTGTCTTATGCAGCTTGACACATAATTTTCGGGACCCTTAGTTGTTGATGGTCAAGTGTTCGGCAGATAGAGTAACAAGTGGGGTTGCAGATGGATCCAGAAGACCTTCTTCAGCATAAAAAGTATGAAGGATAGAAGTGAGCAGCCGACACCAGTAGGGAGGGCGTCAGTAAGCAGTGCACTAGGTTTCTCCAACCACCAGAACAGTAGCAGAGTGCCCCGGGATGGGCCACAAGTGAGTCTTAGGGGCCTGTTGGGGCTCCGACCCTAAAGGTCCTTAGTTTTGGTAACTCTGCAGTTTTTGAGGAAGTGTAAGAGGAGTTACAACCTAAAATAGTCTTAGGGGTGTCGCAGGTGGGTCGAACCCCCTTTTTGTAATTAACCCTTGGGTTAAATCCAAGGTTAGGGTTTTGGACACCCATGGTGTAAATCCATGGTTTTGTAACAGTGTGCTATATAAATAGGCACTTACGTAAAGAAGTAGGTTTAGGTATTGAATGATTATCTTATGAAGCTAATGTAATGCGAAGATAAGAGATTGTATAAGGGTTTTTGTAAGAAGGTTAAGTCCCAGCTATGTGCGGGATGAACTCTGCAGTTGTGTGCGCAAAGGGTTTTTGTTGGTGAAAAGGAAGATCTGCAGCTGTGTGCCCAGAGGCTTTCTGCTGTGTGCATGGCTTTGAGGATTGAAGGGATCTACAGTTCAGTGCATAGATCAGAACTGTCGTTTTAATTGGAAAGAGTTAAATAAAGCGTAGTTCTGTGGACGTAACCCCTACACTGGGGGTGAACCACGTGACATCTGGTGTTGTGGTTTATTTGTGTGATTTTTTATTATATTTTATGCACTGTTAAGTAAATAACTGATAAAGTAAGATTGCTGTTAATAACTAGCTTCGCTGTGAATTCCCAGATAAGGGCTGTGCAATTAACTGTTTATTTATCTAATCGCGAAGATGCATAATTGATAATACAAGCATTGTGTTAAGTGATTATTAATAGTTAAAGACTAAAGGTACAATAATATTCTCTCTTCTGCTTGTAGAAACTTGATTCTACGGCACCCCATACCTGTTTCAGGTGAGACTGTAGCCTGTTCATAGGATGCTGCCGAAAGGTCCAACACTGCGGGTTTTTTGTTGGTGCGAAGTTAAAGGTGAAACCCGGGTCTGCCCATCTAGCCCAACATGGACTCCTCTACTATCTATGCTTGGATCTTCATCCTTGGTGTCTACCTGACCTGTGGTGCACCTAATTTCACAACCCTAGGCAGCGTCATCGTAACAGACTCGAGGCCACCACGCTGGAATCGTCACACAATGTCTTCTAAAGGTTCCTTCTCAGACATAAAACATCTGGTGCAATACTCTGGACTGGTAATGGCCGCAAAAATGGGGAAACCAACACACTATAACTGGAGTATCTCTGCACAGGGAAAACTCTACAAATTTCTCTATAACTCTCAGAAATAGAAAAAGTAACCTTTCTATTTGAATGATCTGTGTATTTATAATGAAGGTGATAATCTCTGAAGCAACAGTCGCTTAGGCTGGACCCGTTGGAAGCATTTATTTCATGGATAAGACAACACCCATCGTCCTAATCCTCATTAAGTGCTGAAAATACGATCAAATCTCCCTCGAAAATTATGTGCAGGCGCCGATCTCAACCAATATTTACCAAATCTAGGACAATCGTTATACTGTTTCCAAATCTAGGGCAATGTATACCTGTCATATCTATATTAATTACTTGTCAGGAGGTGAAGTGACTAGCCCTCTTTCCCTTTTCAAAATAATCTTCGTGGCATGGGGAACATCGCCTCGCTGCGATGTCACACCGCATCATCCTGGACCAAAAAGTTGGCATGAAACTCCGCAGCATTCAAAAACTCCACAAGCATATTATGAATTGCGCAAAATAAACTTTCCTGGTGCGATTCCTCCTACTTAGAACTTTTTTTTTTTGGTGTAGACTAGTTATGGGTGCGATGCCTCCTTTCAACTACACTGGGCATATGCACCACTTAGTTCTCTAAGCTAGGGTTTGGAGGTGGAGTGGCTATCACTATAAAGATTAAGCCTACTGCCATTAATCAAAGTAGGAACAAGTTTTCTGTTCAGTTTACTGAGCTGAACAACACCTCCTTCTATAATTTGCTAAATCTGATATGGCCCCAACCAATGTGTCTTGAACTTCCTTGGAAACTTAACAAAATTGCTGTCATAAAGGAGCACTAGGTCTCCTATCTGAAAAATATTTCTCTTGATGTGCCTATCATGCCAAGATTTTTCTTGTGCCTTTTGCACTTTTTGATGAAATCCTGTGATGAATCTGTCTTCTTCTAAGGCAAGCAACTGCGCTAGTCTTTCATTCATCGTATCTGTATCAGCCATCTCAGTAATTTGAGCAATTCTTAAACTGAGAATAATATATTCCATAGGCATAACAGCCTCTTGTCCATACACCAAGCTGAAAGGTGTGTGTCCTATGAGTTTCTTGCATGTAGTCCTATAATCCCATAATACAACATTAACCCTGAGGTCCCAATCATCTCTTTGGCTGTTACAGATCTTAGTAAGAACATTTTCTAGAATCTTGTTAAAAGCCTCCACCATACCATTAGCTTGTGGGTGGTAGGGAGTGCTCTTATGATGCTGTATCTGAAATTCCTCCGTAAAGGATTGAATAGTGCGATTCAGAAAAAGTGTGCCTTGGTCACTCATCAAAATGGTTGGACATCCAAATCTACTTATGATGTTTTCAAAAATGAAATATGTAGCTGTAGCAGCATCACAATTCCTTACTACTTTGGCCTCTTCCCACCTGGTGAGGTATTATGTTCTTGTGATGATGTATCTCGCACCAGTTCATTTCCCTAGTGGGTTGATAGGACCCACAAAATCTATAGCCCACTTGGAAAATGCCCATAGCGTAATCTGTGGTCGCAGTGGCATTTCATCTCTTCTCGAAGTTTTTCCTACCCTCTGGTAGATATCACAGCATCTGCAAAACTCCTTAGTGTCTTTATGCAAATTAGGCCACTATAATCCTGTAGTTATAATTTTCTGAGTAGACGGCTTTCCTATGAAATGACCTCCTGCAATACCTGAATGTGCTTCCCTGATAATGGCCTCTTTCTCATGTGGCATAACGCATCTGCGCAGGACTTCATCTGGACCTAACTTGTATAACTGTCCTGCGATCAAAGTGAAGTATGCTGCTTTAACAACTAGCTGTTTCTTTTGTTGCTTAGTAAACTCAACTGGTGCCCACCCTGTAGTGAGAAAGTGAATAATATCTGCGTAGTACGCATCTGCAATCTAGATAGAAGACAATTGTGCATCTGGAAAATTATCCTCTAAATTACTTGGTTCTTCTCCTGATTCTATCCGCGAGAGATGATCAGGTCCGGCATTTAATCTTCCTGGTTTTACAATAATTTCAAAATAATAATCCTGAAATAGGATTAACCATCTGCAAATCCTCCCCCCTAACACTGGCTTATTGACCAAGTACTTTAAAGTGGAATGGTCAGTGAACATCTTGAATGGAGCACCCAACAGGTAGTGCCTGAACTTCTGTAGATCATACACCATAGTTAATCCTTCTCTTTCTATAGTGGTGTAGTTCTTTTTTGCGGTAGATAACTTTCTGCTTGAGTACGTGATAGGGTGATCGATACCCCCTTCTCCTCGCTGTGTTAAGACAATCCCCAGTGCGATGCCAAATGCATCCACATGTACATGAAATGGCTTGTTTCAATCTGGAAATAATAATATGGGTGCTTTGACCATATTCTCTTTAAGAGTGTCTAAGCTTTGCTGGCATTCCTCAGTCCATAGGAATTTCACTTCTTTCTTTAACATCTTTTCCATAGGTGTTGTGATCTTTGCATAGCCTTTGATGAATTTTCTATAATACCCTGTATGACCAAGCACTGTCCTCAATTGCTTGACTAAGTTGGGTGCTGAAATATTTACAATGATGGCAATCTTTGCAGGATCTACCATCAAGCCTTGTCTGCAAACAATATGACCCAACAAAATACCAAATGGTGCATAGAATATACATTTCTTCAAGTTAAGAGAAATATGATATTGCTGACATTTCTCTAACATGAGCCTTAAATATCCTATATGCTTTTTGATTAATCCAAATACAGTCCAATCATCAAAATAGACTTCTAAGAATTTATGGATGTATTCCTTAAAGACAACAACTACTACTCTAGAAAAAATAGCTGGTGCATTTTAAGACCAAAGGGCATTACCATATACTAGACTGAGCCCCATTCTGTCACAAAGGTGGTCTTATGTCGATCTGCTGGATGGATTCTTATCTGGTGATAGCCTGAAAAGCCATCAGTGAATGAGTAGATCTCTTGTCCTCCCACATTTTCTAAAAATTCATTAGTAAAAGGTGTCGGAAATGGGTCATGAAGTGATGCATCATTGAGTTTGCGCAAATCGACACAAATCCTGATTTCTCCTTTAGTTTTCTTTTCCTGAACAACCATGGGACTAACCCATTCGCTCTCTTCTACAGGATCAATGATGCCTGCTTCTAGAATCTTATCAATCTCATCCTTAACTTTTTGTTTATAATGAGGATTTAATCTGTATGGACACTGCTTAACTGGCCTAGCATCCTCTTTCAAAGGTATCGTCATGACTCCCAAATCTCCTACTACTCCCTTCATCTCTATAAACTTAGTGGGAAATAAGTCATAATCTTCATGTAACAAATCTATGATGTGTCCTACTATTTCATCATCCCAATAGTCTCCAATAGAGGTAAACTTTGGTTCTGTTTCTATGCCAATATTGATCTTTTTAATCTTAATAGGCTCTGTGACAGATGGAATCTCTAGTTTTGGTCCATCAACTTTACGAGTCCCTTCTGACTCTAGAATGTTGATACTGCGAGGATTCTCATCCTCATCACCTGGCTCTTCTGGGAAGTTGTAACACTCTAATGCATGTTCTAACTGGATGGACCAATCAGGCAGAGCATACACTGGTAGGGTACAATCATCAAATATCTTAGTCTCTATAATCTCTAGATCCTGATCAATGCTTGGATACTTAGATTCAAAAGCGAAAGTGAGTACAAAGCTGTCTATCATAACTGGCCATGTAATCATTCCTCTGCGCAACTCTATCTCAGTGTACTAGTTCCTTGGGGCTGTGTCTAAAGTGTGAATGAATAGGTGAACACATTCATCCTATGGAATGTTTGAGCAATTCTGTTCACAAATTTTAATATGTGACCTAGGGTCACTTTCTCCTGTATATTTCTGCTGTAAACACTCCTTGTCATTAGAGAATCTGATCGCCATCAATCTCTTAAAATCATCCCATGATGCGATATGTTCTTTATGTGCATACCACCATCTTGCAGGTGTGGCTCTTACTACAAGGTCAATAGTTGCCATCCTCTGCTCATGAGGTATTTCTTTCTCAAACTGCTGTAAAAAGTCATTGACATCTGCTAAGCCATCAAACGACAGAATATCCTTAATCTCTGTTCCAATCCATCGCAGTGACTTAGTCATGAATGCACATCTACGAGCTGAGACTTCATAAAGTCTATTCTGCCAATTTTCTAAACCAACATCCGAATCTGATGCGCATGAGCTATCGCATCACCAACTAATATTTCCTTCTACGGTGGGATTGATATAATCACTCTAGTTAGCAGTCATCTGATAGAAGCTCTCTATATTATGCATCTCTTCCTCTGCTCTGATAGGTTCAATGTACCGAGGACCCTGAAAATGATCCAATGGTGTGATGACTTGAATCTGTTTATCCTCAAAGGTCATTTGTCTTTTCTTCAATTCAATAACAGCCATGTTATCAATTGCCCAATAAATACCTAGTAAAGCTGGATATGGTCTACTATCGCCAATAATTTATATGACTTCAAAATATGCAAAGCTGCGAAATCCATCAATATCAACTGGTACTTGCGGTAATCGACCCAATGACGATACCCTCTGCTGATTGGCTAATCACAGATGGATAGGTGATCTGGCTAACTTAGGGCTACCCATATGTTCCCATGTTTGCTTAGTAAGAACATTTACCTCTGATCCTAAATCTAGGATTACCTCATCCATTTCAAACTCTCCAATTTGCGCTGTGAGTCTCATTTCTATTCCTGTTCTTGTATGGCCCATAATATTATGAACAGCACACTGCGCACTACTCACGGAAGAAGACTACTGATATTGATCCATGATGCATTGAATCTCTCCTATGGATTTCTCATTTCTTACGAGTTTCAAGCAGGTCCGCAGGAAGGATTGTACACTTCCTGTCAACTCATCCTCTTCGCACCTTCCAGATGTGGTAGCCTGCGATATCTACACAGGACTAACGCCAAAAGGTTTCTGCTGTGGTATGCCCCTACAAGGCAATACCTATGATCTTGGTAGTGTAGGGTTAGTAAAGAAAGTTTTAGCTTGCTGAAATGTTTCTTTGTTCTTCTGCAGGTCAAGCGGTGTAGGTTTATCAGTGGATTTACACACCCACTTCGGACCTGTATTCTTTTCGGCATCCTATGATGTCCTACTAGTAGAAGCACCACTGCGAGTCAGAACATTGACTCTTGGTTCTAGTTCTTTCTGCTCAGCAACAATAAGCTGAATATTCTGGTTTACTGCTGGCTTAGGATCCTTAATCCTGGCTATCAAGATAGGACATTCTTCTATAGTATGATCATAGGACTTGCAATACTTACATGTTCTCGTAGGGTTCTGATAGTCCCTAGCATAATGTCCTACAGCTCCATAGTTGTAACAAACAATCGGTCCATGGCCACGGCCAAAGCCTCCACCACGGCCATCATGAGTCGGTTCATGCTGTGGTCCTACTGCTGGTCCTGATGTCTCTGACTGGACTCTATAGAAGTCATGTTTTCTCTCTATCATGAGATCATAAGATCTGCAATTATTTTCATCATGTCCTACTAACTTACATAAGTTATAGTATAAATTCTTAGGAGTTTGTACATACTTCTGAAGTAAAAGGCATTCCTATGGTCTATGTCCTCGTGTTCTACAGATTTCACACCATGGCCCTTGATTCTGTACTAAGGGGTTAGGATCCCCACTTGCTATATACTCAACAAATACTGGACAGTTATCTTTGGTATGGTAATGTCCTTTACACTTTGTACACCATAATTCTTGTTCAACCTCTTTAACTTTCTTAATCTCATGTAGCTGTAAAGTGAGATTGGCTAACTGATTCTGTAAGTTTTTCATACCTGCACTAGTCTCAGCTAGAAGTGAAGCCTCTAGTTTCATTGCCATCTCCAATGTGTCATCCTGTGTATGGAGTTTCTGTTGCATTAGTGGAAGTATGATATGAGGGAGCAGTGCTGCGATGAACCATTCCTTATGCTGCTCCTGCACAAACTCAAAACTAACTTGGTCTATAAGAGCTTTAAATTTCTGATCGAAATCCCATAATGACTCTGTGGGTAACTGTTTAATGTCTTTAAGTTCTATGATACATTGTGACTCAGAATTAGGTTTCTTAAATTCCTTAATCATTGCGGTCCTGACCTCTACGAGTGTTATGTTCTGTGCTGATGTATACTTCATATACCATGTTAAATCTCTTTCTAAGTGTAGTGGCCAACTGGACAAGCTTAGTATTGTCATCCTGGATCTATTTAATGGTCCATACAACTTTAGAAAGGAACCAATGTTGTTCTGGGTCTTCTGCCCCTATACCCCTAAAGGTAGGTAATTTCATGTCATCCCCCATTCTGTTTCTACGAGGTGGATTCTAATTTGTTGTGTTACTACCACTTGGCGGTGTAACTATAGGTGCTGTAGAGGTAGTATGTACTGTGTGTGAACTACTAAATGGAGTTCCTACGGGATTATTCCAAGTCCTGATCGGTTTCTGTGGGGTATAAGGGTGATAAGGGATACCCCCTACTATTTTTTCTCTATTACTTTGACTCTGTTCTCTAGTACTGTCTGAACTATCCTCAAAGAAGGAAGATCTGAAGTCTACTTTATATTTCTTACCGCTACGTGTACATCCAATTTCTTCAATATCACTCTCAAACTCTTGCGACATTACACTTACTTAACTTATTCATCTAAGAATATATCCAGTACTCCTTTTTCATATAATAACATCTTAAGGGAGACATTTAAAGAGTTTAGGTATTGACCGCGATATCCTTTGAAGAAGTACATTTCTGCTTCGCTGAAACTCTTTCTTTGATCAACTGCAAACTCTGTAATGAAACCTTCCAGCAAACTTGCAATCCAGAAGTCTACTGCCCACGAAATGGGATTATCTATTCTCTTCACGGTGTGAATTGGATCCGGTGTCCAGAAAATGTTCCTTTTCTTCTTGAATACATTCCTATCATTCAACTTTGACAACCAATCGTACAACTCATTTGCATAGGTCGCAAAAAATATCTCATGCAGGTCTGTGAAGATATGTTTTTGTAGCCAGTCCTTTGTACTCAAACTAGGACTCTTGTTTTATTTTTCAGCAAATTCTCTCTCCTTAGACTCAACCCACTGGTTAAGTTCTTCTTTAGTAGGATTCCAATAGAATATCAGCTCTTCAATTTGTTCAAAACAGGAAACGGAACCATTTGTTGGTCTTCTCTAGGAAGACTTGGGTTTACTGTAGTGTACCAAAAAAAACCCTAGCTCACTGGCCCTTTCGGTGATAGATCGCAGAACGGCCTGAAGTCTCACTCGAAGTGATCCTAGATGGGGTGGTTGAAGAATCAGGTTTCCTCAACTAGGTTCTGTAGCATCCTAGGTTCTCTTGACTCTAATTAACCAACGGGGTCTCTCAGCAAGGGTTGTTTCTCTCTTCCTAGCTGACTCTGCTATGGGACTGGCTCTTATCGCATCGTAGCTTCTAGGATGATGCGCAAACCTTCTCTTCTCCTTAACTCTTAACCTACAATATCTCACACCGCAGCTCCTCTGACAGTGCGATATCACCTTTATACGTTGGGATATTTCCTACGGTGAGACTCAATATACTCATCAACTCTCAAGGTCCAAAGGATTCTTCCCTAGGTATAATAGCTCAGTTAACCTTAACTAGGATGTTAAACAACTTCACTTAAGCTTCTATAGTTTATCACGCTTAACATCAACTACGCTCTACTCGTTGAACTCATATACAGAATTCACTTAACACTGTAACTGTTAGCTGTCGTGAATCAAGCACTGATAAACTCATATACAAAAAAATCGACACATTCAAATCTCCTTTAACCTTCAATATTACTGTAACTAAAGGATAGCATGCATAAATTCATTGATTGATAAGAAAAGTTCATGTAATAGATAACAAATATCAAATAAGTATAGCACAATCACATGAAACAGTCGCACAACACAGGGATTTTACGTGGTTCACTTCCAGGGAGGAAGCTATGTCCATAGGAACTGTGTTTTATATTATGTCTTGAGAGAGTATACATAGTTTCGCTGCAACCTCTTATGCAGCTTGAGATCTTTTGGGAAACTCCATGCACACAGCTAGGAGCCCTTCTCTCTTATATCTCTCCTCTTCCTCTAATGCTTTCTTCTTACAATATACTTTTTTCTCTCTCTCTCTCTCTCTCAATCCCTGTGGATTGTTACATTCATGCTCAAGGAGCCAGCCACTGGTTACAGTAAGATAACTATACACTTAACAACAGAACCAGGGCTCGACTCCTCCTCAATGTCTTACAATACTGATGACAACTAGAGACACCTAGCTAGCTAACTGTCTAACCTTTCATAATACAAAATACATGCTTAAATAGGTGGCCCGAAGGTCTCACCATGATACAACACTGTGGGCCTATCCCAACAGTAACCCAAAAACCATAACTGTGATAGTCGGCCTATATGTACTTTGAACTACTACTTACTAGTCACACTACAGCTTTATGTGCTCTTCCACGATTTTCGGTGCTGATCGTGGGTATGGGTGTCGCTTCCTCAGTTTCTCCCCTTCTGTCCTTTGTCTTTAATACCTCAGTCCATTGCTCCTTTTCCATTTATGAGGGTAGTTGATCACTCCTGTATTTTCCGTTGTTTTAAATGCAGTGGTTGAGCTCTCTTCTCAGCCACTTCAGGTACTATTTCCTTTGACTTACTTGTCCCGATATAGCAGCTTTTCCTGTATCTGCGGGGCCCTGATCCAACAGTAAGTGTATCATTCTGAACTTAATGAGTTATCTCCAATACAAATTAATTTTACCTATCAGGGATGTATTATTTGTGTACACTATTATTCTTCATTATTCAATGGAAGGATACACTCCAATATTCATCTCTTGATTCATGTGATTCAGTCTCTATTCTTCTCTCTATTTTTTGTCTGTATGCTTCTGAGAATTATCTTAGTAGAAAGATCTATTTCCTGTTCTTCTTCAAGTAGCATCTTTACTCATAGTATTATAGATTCTATTTCTATAATTTGGGAAAATCGATATGATATATTGAATAAGAACTTGCTATAAAATAAAACTTAGCAACCAAAAGCGATGATACGATGACATAGACTAATAAAATCGATAGTAGCAGAGTATGAGTTGATAAGGGTGTAGAACCAATATGTTTAGAGGGATGGATGTATTTCCCAGCTTGTGTTTCTATGATACCCGAGGTCATGGGAGGGCCATGATGAGACATACTCCCCATGTTGTTGTGATGATGATGGTTGGAATCCTTCTAGGAGAGGCTAGGTCTGATGTTCAACTGATGCTATATCTCTCTGGTTCTTATGTGGTTAGGTCACTGAATCTGGTATCCAATTTTGTACTGGCAGAGGAAGGATATGAAGGATGTAGACATAGATTAGGATTGGAGGATATGTTAGTTAATATTGTTGAGGGTTGGGTATTCTTTGATCTTAGATGGTGGTAGTAAGTACCATTTCTTGTACTTGATCGGTGAAACTAATGTAAACATAAAGATAATGATATGAAAGCTTGATGCGTTAAATGTTAAATAACTGAGAATGTTAAAGTACTTATATATATATATGCGTGTTATTTATGCATGGGGGGAAACATTATTATTAGTTAGCAGGTATGCGTAGACGGGATGTCATTTGTTTATAGTACAGATATGACATGTGCATACATTGGTCATGCATGCACTCTTTGCACATGCACTCCAGTATCAACAAATGAATACTAGACATGTTAAATAATTGTATAAGTTGTTATGAATAACTAAGTTAATTGTGCAATGATCCAATAAAGATAATGATATTTTAAGATTGTTAAGTATGTGTGAAAATTGTAATAAACAATTGATTAAGTATATTCAATTACAATATTTGTAAGGAAATTATTGTGCATAAAACATAAAATATTGTTCATTATGAGTAGTGGAATTGTATTGTCTAATTGTTATCATGGGTTTTTAAAACCCTTAAGTTTTGTTTGGTTACAAATACAAGGATGTTGTGGTCGTACTAGGGTACTTATCCGATAAACAAATAAATATTATTTCCATTATTTAACACTAATTTTTAATATTTATTATTATAATTATTATTGTTATTATTATTTAATTAATGTTAATGATGATAGAATTGTCCTCTACCATATAATATTGCAAAGAAACTCGATTATTATAAGGATTATATGGTAAAGCAATTAATCAAAGTATTAATAAAAACAATTGTAAAATTAAAATTATTAAATAAAAGAGATTTTTAAAAGATGAGATAGGATGACATTAAAGGAATAAGTCTTGCTAATTTAATACCATGTAAGACAATTAACCCAGACTCGGTAATACATTTAATACTCACCATTACTGACCTGAAAAGTCAACACTAATAACTATATTATTGTTATTTTTATCCAAACATATTTAATGATAAAACATTTAGTGGCTATAGTAATTAACCCACCGTCACGTGGAAATCCCAAGAGAACATATCAAATAATTACTAATTAATGTGCAACCAACTCACCGAACTAAATTACTTCACATTTATGCCAATGAACCATTTGAGAAAATATATACCAAAAATTATATTATTTTTGGATGGAAATGAATGTTTGGGGGTTGGAATTGAGTTAATAGGGGTAGTGGAGTAAGCTCAAAGTATTATCGAGAGAATAAATGTTTATAGGGAAGATTCAAGGGAGGAGAAAGGGGTTGGACTATTTTATTGAGAAATTTAAAGGAAATGGTGGGAGAGTTTTTGAGTGGAGAAGGAAGTTGAGAACAAAGGAAATACTGGTATGGAATTATTGGTCGGTAGGCTCAGGGGCTAGGAAATCTATTGATTTCCTAAGTCTAGAATGATAACAACTGGTCATTAGGGTGGTTCATCACTTTGGGGGTTGGTAAGTGGTCAAAAGGGAGCTACTCCAAGAAATCTAAGGAATCCATTTACAACCTACTAAAATATAGGTATTCTACTTGTTAATATGAAAATTTTACTTTGTTTTATATTTTTCATGGCTTAAATGATTGAGTGTTGAAATTCACAATTTGATGCAAAAATTCCTAATTGTACTAGAAATTCTAGAATTCCATGATGTTATGCAATGAATATAGAAAAAATTAACTTCAAAATTAAATATATCTTTTGATATAAAATATAATGCATATTATTATTAATATGAGATCTAAATGATCTTTTGTACATAAGATGAACCCTTTTTTCTAGATCTAGTGCCCTCCTAATAGAAGGGAACAACAATTTCAAACAATTTTTTGCTCCACCCAATCTTTTAAATAAACATGAAATCCAAACATGTCATATCTTATATGTAAGAAATAAATTACAAAACTATTTTTATTTTGATTGAACATACCAATTTATGATTTATATTTTTATGAAATTTGTATACAATTTTGTTTTGTGGTGATTAAGCCCTATATTCGAAATTAATAATCATTTTTGTGAATTTCTATATTTATAACTAAATACTAAAGCCAAATGATTGACAATTGTTAAATATAGACTAATTTTGATCTTTATTATTATATGTATTGTTATTTTGAATCAGAATGATCATATTTTATATTTTATGAAAAAATATCAAACAAATTATTATTTATGAGCTTTGTTATATGTGAATTAATGTGGTAAAAAAATATTAGAAAAAAAAAACTTCTATTATTTTCTCCATATAGAAAGTGAAAGAGGATTAAATTTACGTTTTTTAAAATGTTTCTAATTCTCATTAATCACATAAGTGAAGAATATAAATTATAATAAAATATTAATAATGCTATACAACAATCACTATTATTGAAGGTGTTACACAAAATAATAGAATGTTAAGAAGGTGATACAATAGTTCTATCTATATCTCTCTCATGGCCCTATGCCTCCACCCACTCCTGACCCCCACACCTCTCGCTATCTCTCCTCCAAGTATTTAACTCACCTTTTTTCTTTTCCATACTACACCTATAGGCTAACCTACACCTGTTTCTCCCTCATCCAAAGGCCTAACACCCCCCTCTTTCCTTCTCTCTCTCTCCCTACGTTACCCCTATCCTCTCCCACTCTCTCTACATAAATCCCTAAGCTCTATCTCCTACACCTCATAACCTCGAACCCCGATCTCAATATCTCTTAATATCCCTCTTCTCTACTGCAAACCACCCTCCTATATTTTTCTCTCTTTCTCCCCATGCACCCTCCCTTCTCTCTAATTTCCCTCCTCCTTCGCTAACCAATAACCCTCCCAATCTCTATATATTTATCTTCCACAACCACCTTTCTAACTACTAACCTTAATCATCGTCTCTCTCTCTCTCTCTCTCTACCCATTCTTCTCTATAACTTCCCTCTTCCTCTGCAAAGTAATAAACCCCCAATATCTATNCTACCCTTTATCACCCACCATCTCTCTCTCTCTCTCTCTCTCTCTCTCTCTCTCTCTCTCTCTCTGACTTTCTATACCTTTCCTTATGTGCATGCTAACATTTTGACCATTGTGGAATTTATGTTGTGCCAATTTAGATATGAAACGACCTCTTCTTGATATATAATAGAATGATTTTTTTTATTCTATTCCATTCTCCAATGTCAAGAAATTACATTTTAAATGTTGTATTTCTAACTAAATATATGGATGATTAAATATTACAGTAGATGTAAATTTTTTTGATATTTAACAAATCAAGCCAAACGTCAATCCAAATGCAATAAAAAAAATTCAAGTGAATAATACTATAGAAGACTAATTTAATTTCTAATGAATAATGTAAATAAATAAACTAAAAATAAAATGTAGATAATCTAATGTGATGTTCATAGTCATTGTTCATAGGTGATTTTGGTACAATGTAACACTAGTTCATTTAAAATAACATAGACCTAGTGGACCATAATACTCATTGCATGCGCCAACCATTTTTCTATTGTTGCGCCTCGGTGCACTATTGTAAATTCACCACATTATTAAATTTTAAAAATATAGTAGGAATTAATGTTCCCGACAACTTACGTGTGTGTTTACCTTCACTTATTGCACCATTTCTTTTTAATAGTTAGTAAGCATCAATGATTTTTAATAGCCAATAAGAACATATGCTACATTTAGTGTAAATCATTGAGGCATATATTTTTATAAAACACCAATGCCTTTTAATGGTTCATAATCAATAGTGTTACTTTTATATGAGGCATTAATCCAAATATTGTTATAAAGCATCGGTTTAGGTTAAATTTTTGTTGTGCTCCAGTTCTATATTTATTATCAAGCATTAGTGAATATAATGCTTTCAAATATTAGTGTGAACCAATGTATATATTTACTTTAAAATAACTGACACATTTTCCAATTTTTAGCACTGGTGTGTTTGTTTCAACAAAGTGCAACGATAAAAGACCTCTCCAAAATCCTTTGACCACTGAATTATTTTTAGTTATAAATATTTCATTAAAAACCCTTCTAAAACATATGGTACTGACTGCTGAGGTTGAGGGAAATATTTTCTTGAGAATTTTGACCAATCTTGTAACACTAAAACCATCCATATAAACCTCCACTACATGGAATTTCTCTTGTAGATCTATATTTCTCTCAAACACACCCTTACTCCACCTACCACTAACCCCAACCACTCCATCTCTTATCTTTCACACACCTAAAAAATCCATAATTAAGAAAATGATATAGCATATATCTATAGACACATAATTTATGTTCCTATATGCTGCTAATATACATCCATTATAGTTTGGTTCAGTATTATACAAACTTTATTGCTACATGAAAAGTTCTGCAGAGTGGAGGTTAGCTAAGGGAACAAAATCGTCAGGTTGTGGTTAAACCTATAGGTGATATTTTTGAATTACCTTGTTTTGTTTCTATTTAAGCATGCTCATCCCCAAGGCCAAGTTTGGGTATTTTTTGTAAGGATGCCCAAAGATCACATGGAAAACATAGGGGATACCATGTGCATCGTCTTGGTCCCATGAACCTTTAATATGAAAAGCATAGGGGACTCAAGGTATAATATTGAACCTTAATGCTATGTTTAAAAATGTGAAGAGGGATCCAATTTATATCCTTGGTCCTCATGCACATATGCTAATAAATTTCACCTTTATTTCAAAGTGTAATATATATAACCCACTCTATGATTTACCCTATGGGTAGATCTTGGCACAAAGGTTATGATTCTGTAGTTTTAATTGTAGAAATGTTTTTAAAATTTAAATTTTTAATATTTATGGGTACTCTCCATAGTTTAACCTTGCCCCCCAAAAAAATGTTTGGAGGCCATGATTACAATCGGTCGTGAGGTAATGAGGTGATAAAATATTGTACTTGGTATAATTAAGGGTATTAATGAGCTACTTGGCTACGAGTTGACAAGGAAACCATGATTCTATTGCTATTTGAAGACTACACCGTGGTGGTCCACCTGTACCATGTGATTTCTAGGGTTACAAAAAGAGTTAATATGTCGTTTGTTTGGTCCAAACCCTTCATTGTTTTCTTTTTTGGTCTGTGGAAGAACAGAGCCAAGATTTGCTCTGTTAATGTCATTTGTGATGGGGTTTGGGTGTGAAACTTTTTTGTGGTCTTAATGGAGTTATGCCTTGATGCTTGCCAAGATGAACCAGTGGTTTTCATGTCTCCAATGATATCCTATAGCACACTTATTGCACCTCCAACCAACCCCACCACCATTTCAAGCTATAAACACTACCCTTTTAACAAGTAAGAGATTATAAATTCGACTCTACAATTTGATTAGTTAGTTTCAAATTGTTTTAATGTGTTTACTTATAATACACTATTTTTGCATGTTGGCAAAGGAGGGATAACGAAAAAACTGGGGGATCCAACTTGTTACCACCTAAGTTGTACTTAGTGGTTTTTATCAAGTGAGCCTCATGAACTGACAAAGATGATTTGTTCGGACTTCAGAAGACCTTCGGAATTGCTTCTGGGAAGTGCTTGTTGTACTATACCACATGTTCATACCCCCTTGGGGGAGTTGTAATAAAATGTTCTAGCATGGTAGTGTTTGTAAAATAATCGGTCTCTTGGACTTTATTTATCAATCCAATCAGCCCAGAGTGTTTTTTCCCTTGGTTATTATTGGTTGTTGAATAAACAACTAATAATTTCTGAGTTTTTCACTCAATACCTCCAAAGTTGGGGTGGTCAGCTTGGAATTTAGGCCTAGTGAGGTTATTAGAGTCTATGTGTCAATGTATAAACATGCTAGGAATTATTGTCGAGTCATATGAGCATGTGCTAAGTCCCCTTAGTTTTTATTTTATTTTTAATTTTAATTTTTCCACAAAACTTAGGCTATTTTTTAATAGTCTAATTGGAAATATTGGTCTTGTAATAAAAGTGGGGTTAAAAGTCAAATTCAGTCATGGGGGTGCTCATTTTCTAACTCGGAGCACTTGGTAAACCCATAAACCCACTTTTTCCTAAGTTTTGATTGATTTGTCCATCACTCAAGTGAGAGAATAAAAAAAAATCAAATATTAATTAATTTAATTAAAAATTAATTAAATAATGGAGCAAATCCAAATTCCTAAATCAGTGTATTTTTCTATGTTTTGACAGAAGTGAGTCTCATTGGCTTCAGTTTGACTAGGAGTTCACACTCCTTGACTGAAGGCATGATGTGGGTTGAAGAGGAGCTTAACTAGCTCATGCAGATCTAGGGTTGCGCCCTCCTTTTTCTCTCCTCCACACATGTGGATCAAGCTGGGAGTTGTTTGTTGGCTGGTTCAGTTCACTGAGTGAGGTGTCACTCTGATTTGTAGTTCCAATTCAGTTAGAATTAGTTCATTTAGTTAGACTCAGTTCATCATCAAATCAGACTCAGTTTACTAGGTGAGGTGTCACTCTGATTTGCAGTTCTAGTCTAGTTAGACTCAGTTCATCATCAGATTAGACTCAGTTCACTAGGTGAGGCATCACTCTGATTTGCAGCTCTAGTCTAGCTAGACTCAGTTCATCCAACTAGAATCAATTCATCATCAGATAAAACTCAGTTCATCGTTAGATTAGACTCAGCTCACCATCAAATTAGGCTCGGCTTGACTCTTTGTTAGCTTAAGTCTTTCTTTCAGTTAGGCATGCGCCCCCTTTGGGCTAGGGTTTTAGTTTTTGTTATAAATAAAGCACAGTTTTCTCCTTTCCAAGCTAGTTAGAGTTCGATTGAAGAGATGATGCTATTGTCATGTTGCTATTTTTCATTTGAAATAAAGAAAATATTTGGAGGAAATATGGTTTCATGTTATTATGTGTGGATAAGCATTGCCATGTTTCACTGAGGTAACCTGTATCTGTGTTCATAACTTGCTTATTTTGATATTGTGGATCGAGTGCTAAAATATTGATAATAACTTTATTATGATTATGATAGGAAAGGAATATGTTAATAATTTTATTGGATATCTCTTTTTATTTTATACATGTCTAGAGATCTAGATTTAACATGTTTTATAAGTTTATATGCATGCTATTCTAATATCACTGTTTATGTATTAAATGGATCTCAGAAGGATCTTGGCAAGCCTTTGGATTAGTTGCAGGTTCCTAGCTTGGAGAAGGTGCTGATATATTTTTCTTCCTCACTTTATCCAAAACTTTCTCAAAGGCATAGTCCCTCGACATTCCACCGGAAATCTCCATGGTTGATCTTTAAGGCTACAAGCTTGCCTTCTTCTCTTTCTCCTCTTAAATATTAAAATTTTACCTACTTACTTTGTTCACAGATTTGATATTGTTTAGATCTATTATCTTAAATTAAATTTTAACATTTATCTATCTTCTCAAAGCTCATAATTTAAAAGGTTTCATAATCATTTTAGATCTACCTTTAGGGAAATCGTCCTTTTTGCCTGGCATTTTAAAGATAATTTGTAGCTTGCATGCATTAGATTTATATTTTATGTTATAAAATATAAATCCAGCAATAAGTTCACATCATATTGGATGCCTAAAAGGCAAGCCAAGATCCCAAGGAAAGCTTGGTTTCCTTGGTTCCATTTTCACCTTTTTTTAACTAGTTTTAACTTAGCCTTTTTCGGTTAAAAGTAGGCTGACCCAAAGGTACTTTGAAATTGATTTGGGGAATATTTAAGTCTAATAATATTTCTGGTTTTTAGAAGGTATAAAAGAAAAGAGGAGGATATTCTATTCGAAAGTGACTTTTGGGCCATCCAAATCCCCCAAGGGGTCTCCCTTTTTGACTGAAATCTTCAATTTTCGCACTTTGTAAGCTCTTGGTTTCATTATGTATAAGAACCAAGAGGAATCACATCCATTTTTTTATATTTTAACCAGTGGTAATAAAAAATAATCCTCAATAGGGTCTTTCGAGCCCATTCCCCATCCCCCTTGGGGGGATTCACGTCCTTTTTCCCTTTTTTCCCTTTTCTTATTTTTTCCATCTAGATTTGTTTCATTTATGCATAATAGTATACTTTTATTAATTTTATCATGTATTCCATATCATAAGGTCAAATTAACTTTAATACTTACCCCACGAATCACGACTGAGCCGAGAGGTGAAAGAAGATCATAGTAGATTTAATTAGACAACATGTGGTTTGTTTCATTTTTTAATACTTCATTATTCTTTTTCAAGCAATCATTCAAAATCAACCCCCTCCTTGATTCTCCAATTGAGTTCCACTTGGACCGAAAGAGGTTCCTGGAAGGTTTTTCTTTCTAGCAAAAACACATCCTTTAAAATATACTAAAAATTACAAAGACTCTGGTGTGTATGCTCAGTAAAGATACATCAAAAGTAATGTGAATTAATAGATTAATTAGGTTTCACCTTCCCCAATTAACCACCATCAGCTGAAAATTCAATGCCTTGATCAAACCGTAAATGTTGGCAAAATACCCAAAGGAAGTGGGAACTACTAGACAGTGACCTTGAGGCACTGATATCTGTTACACCCTAGTGGGTGTATTATGAACACAGTCTCAGAGACTCCATTCATCCCACACATTCCTTGGGGGTAGCTGTGAAGGTTTTACTTTTGGACATACTCGAATTACCCCTCGGGTATATCTAGAGTCCCCCTTCGCCTAATTTAATCCACTCATTTTTCATATTAACTTAAAACATACCAAGAGATAATTGTAAAACATTCACTCCAAGCACATGGAAGTAAATTTAATTATTTTGTGACTCCATTTTAAGGCATTGGTTATCTATTTAATTCTTTTGATATATATATATATTGTGTGTCAGTATTGTGCTTACTTGTGCTTATTTTTATCTTGTGATCTGTGGTTCTCAATTGTTAATTTCAAACTCCTAAGCAATTTATTCAATCCAATACCATCATACTAAAGTAATTAATAGGGTCTACCTCGCTTGTATTTGTTAGTAGCTGAGCCTAAATGGAGGAGTCAAGAACAAGGTGACATCCTTGACTCGAGACTTTCCCCCAAGGACACACCGAGTGGCTTGAAGATTTCTGTCACGTCCACCCCAGGTGTGTGAAAGGTGACAACACTTTTTGGCGTTGTTGTTGGGGATAAATCTTTTTATTCCTGGAGTATGACTTTTGTTTTCTTCTTTTTTGTTTTTTCTTTGTTTGATGAATGCTTAAAGTAGATCTTTAATTTTCATCTCGCGGCTCCACTGATTTTTTTTTAGTTTTATTTTTAGAAAGAAAAGAAAAAAATAATTTTTTTGAAAGATTTATAAATGGTTATTTTTCTTTTTCACATGGCAACTCCATTGAAGGGTTAAAACCCTTGTTTCTCACAAAAAAAATTGAGATTGATTTTGTGTAGGTGAGCCCATGTAACAGTAAAATTTAAAGCTCAACTCCATTTCTCAGTTCCATACATTCTCCATGATCACTTATTCTTGATATGGATATTAAAAGAATAGAAATTCCTGCTCGAGCTTCCTATGATTTTCCTCCCATTGATTTCTCTAGGATCCCTAGCTTTCCTAATCGTCTCGTTAGTGAAATGATATCTACTTCCCTTCTAGGATTTCGAAGGGATGATAATGATCACTCAGACAGATTCCATGTTATGCTTTTTCTATCACATATGAGTAAAAACAACATTCAACATGAGGATCATATGATGGAGATGTTTTCTCATTCTCTGCAAGGGGACACTTCATGTTGGATTCATTATTATTTTCCTGAGAAATCTATCACTTCCCTTGCAAAATTCTTCGAAATATTTTTGAAGCAGTAGCATTATGATGGAAATGATATTGAATCATTCAATGCTAAATCATTCATTGAGACCAATTTGAAGTACTTCTTTCCTTGTAAATAGTGTCATATGGAATATCCTAAGATATGTAGTATCAACATGGTGTACAACACCCAACATTCAGAAATCCATTATGATCCCATTGAGTTAGTGCATGAAGAGCCATTAGTTGAAAAAATTGTTAAATACTCTCCTCATGTAACATCAAAAGAGGATAGTGATGATTGGGAATGACTTCATGATTATTTTACTGATAATGATCAAATTTGTACTCCAGGTCTACTTAAGGATGAAACCATTGCAGAATCTTATAGTGAAACTTATGATGAAAACCATAATGTGCATGATGCGACTCCTACCTATTCTCCTTATAATGATGAGAGTCTGGAAGGTTTACTGCCTTGTTCCCATTTTTATGAAGAATATGAGTATGAAAATGAGGACAAGTATAACTTGGAGCATGATACAACTGACGAAGACTCCCTCATGTCCAACAAAGATATTGAAGAGGAGTCCTGGACATTCATGGAAAATCTAGTCTATGAGGAAAATAATGAACCAAAATTTTTTGATGGTTTTGTTGATTCTCGTCTCTATGGCTTTGGGAAATTTTGATATGGAAAAGGAGCATGCATTTTATACATATGATCAGTCTAAGCCATATATTAGTATCATTAATGAAGACAAAGAGAAATGGATATTAGAACATGATATCAGTAGTGGAAAATCCATCACATCTGACATAGATGGCGGTGATGACTATTGGAATTTTTGTGAATATATTATTGAGAATCCCATATATGCTATATCCAGCAAGGGGAGTATCTATTTAGAAATTTGTGGAAATCCATTTTACTATACTTCCATAGAGGAAAGAGTGATCTAGAGACCTGGGAAAATCCTAGTATGGAAGGGGAGAATTCAAAAATATTATATGATCATTCAAAGCCATACAAAGGTATCAATAATAAAGACATTGAGAAGTAGTTTTGTGAAAAGACAGATGTGATGTAGCCAATGGAGGGTCATCATGAGCCTGCATTTTCTCATATAGAGGTTCCTTATGATTTGGAGCTACTTGGGGATGTAACGTCCTCGACCCTCCGACTGGCGAAGAGGATGCTACTATACGTCAAATCATCTGGGCATCTAGCCCCATGAACATGAACATACATACATATAGTGCTGAATCATGCTACTTAAAACATAAAACATTTTACGAAGCATAATCATTCATATACACAATGGATGAAAAATATATCAATCCACATTCATGCATATATAGATCAGAATTTAACATGTATATCATCGTTCATTAATGGTAAATATATAATTGCAGGCACAAGTTAGGAAAGAGTACTTATCTTATAGATAACTTGTTCCGCAACTAGCTACGTCGCTGCAACATTCCACCCAACCATAGGCCCACGAGCTCCTTAATCTCTCAGCAATGCTGCCACCCCCAAGACAGGCATGATTCTCCAAGGAATGAGGAACTAACAGGTTTACACATAGCCAAAGATAAAAACACCCCAAGGGTACACAATTTAGCCAAGCCAACACAGTTGGGTTTATCAGGTGAACGACGGATCAGCCAAGCCAACAAATTTGGGTTTATCAGGCGATCCAGGAGCTGGGAAAGGGTAATTTTAAGCTGGTGAGCTCATTGAAGAGCTATAGACACCAAAACCAGAGATATCCTAGCTTCTAGAACACCCAAACACACCCAACAGAAGGAAATCAGTGCCTTCTCTATGGAAATTGAACCCAGTGATAGATTAATTTTACTCACAACAATTAACAATTGATCATGCAAAATCACTCACAAAAGAGACTGAAATTGGAGCTGAACACTAAACTGTATTAACTCAATGTAAAATAGCCAACCCGGTAACATAATAGGTTGCTGAATAAATAAAATACATCAGGTATTTGAATGCATGAGGAGCAATTCGAATCTAGCATAAAGCAGGCTTACTAAAATTAAGCAAATCCCCCATAGGTGTAAAAAGTTGATCCCAAATCTGTCATGGAGCTCACGAATTGGAAAAAAGGCTTAGGAAAGCTAAAGAGTGATGGAATGCCAACTCATACATGCTTTTCCAAGGAGAAAAGAGTGGAGGATTTAGAGGACAAAAAACTAGTTCACCTCACCTAGTCTAGCTTTTCCATTTGTCTTAAAACACTAAAAAAGAAGGCAATAAAGCAGAAAAAAGTAGACGGGCACCTAGGAGGCTAGGAATAAAGCAGAATTGATTCCTTGAGGTTTCCCAAGCACTACATGATTCAAATAAGTCAAGTTTTACCACTATGGATAGGTAAAAGACAACTTGCACAAGGTGGGACACATGAACTAGGCAAATAAGACAAAAATAATTAAATTAATGTCTAAGATAGTAAACTATGGGTTAATTATTCTAAAACCCCCTTAAGCCTGAATTATGAGTAATATATCAAAAAATTATAGGGCCTAGCAACAAGGCTTAGTCACCCTTTTACATACTGCATGTCCATACAACCAAGGAAAGAGGCAAAAACCACATGGGAAAATCCTCCCTTAAACATGGACTGTAAAACAAAATTTGGAAATCTTGTCTTCACTCATGCTTCACAGCATGATCAGCAATCCCCAAAAGTGATTTGATATTGCTGAAGGTCTTCTCACAAAATGATTTGGTGAAGATATCAGCTACTTGTTCTGAAGATGAACAGAAGAGTAGGTGAATGGTGTCATCATGCACAAGCTCTTTGATGTAGTGCATATGGATCTCAATGTGTTTGGTTCTTCTACTTCTGAACTGGATCTTTGCAGATTTGAATGGTACTCTGGTTATCACAATAGATGGTATTTGAGTACTCTGATTCGAAGCCACACTCTCCAAGTAATCCCTGCAACCATAAACATTCAGTTGTTGCATTAACAACTCCTTTGTACTCTGCTTCTATAGATGAGAGTGCAATGGCACTCTGTTTCTTGCTTGACCAGCCGATTGGCCCTTCTGCAAGCATGAACACATATCCTGATGTGGAATTTCTGTCTGTGCTATCACCTGCCCAATCACTGTCAGTAAATCCAATCAAATCAAGATCATATTTTGCTTTATAGAAGATCCCATGTGTCCTTGTTCCCTAAACAAAGTTAAGGATCCTTTTGGCTGATTTCCAATGGATCTCATGAGGCTGATCCATGTATCTAGAAGCCACACTTACTACATAATAAATATATGGTCTAGTATGTTTCAGATACAACAAACATCCAATCAATTGCCTATACAGTGTATTGTTTACCATAGGTGAAGAATCAGCTTCTTCCAGCTTCACTCTTGAAAGGAAAGGAGTTTTGCTTGCTTTGCAATCCTTCATTCTGAATTTTTTCACCAAATCCAAGGAATACTTGGACTGGTGCACCTTTATTCCAGCTTTGGTTTGAGCAATCTCAAGCCCCAAAAATTGACTTAAGAGCCCCAAATCTGTCATGGAGAAGGCTTGGTTCATTGCACCCTTTAAGGAAGCAATCTCATCCTTTGAGGTTCCTGTAATGAGGAGGTCATCAACACATAACACAATGATCATTAATAAACCATTAATTAACTTCAAATAGGAATTTGGATCTGATATGCACCAAACAAAATTCAGTGATAGCAAGAAGCTATCGATCTTGGCATACCAAGCCCTGGGGGCTTGCTTTAGCCCATACAATCACTTTCTCAACCTACACACAAGAGAAGGGTTAGTAGAAAAACATTGAGGCTACTACATATATATCTATTCAGTGAGATATCCATTCATGAAGGCACATTTTACATCCATGTGATGTACCTCCCATTGCTTTGAGGCTGCAATGGCTAGAGCTAGCCTGATGGAATCCATCTTTGCCACTGGGGCAAAGGTCTCATTGTAATCTATCCCATGAACCTATGAGTAGCCCTTGGATACCAATCTAGCATTGTACTTTAGTGATGAACCATCAGCAGAAAATTTGGTCTTGTAGACCCACTTACACTGAACTAACTTCCTCCCTGGGGGAAGATCCACTAGCTCCCATGTGTTGCTCTTCTGGAGTTAGCTGAACTCTTCCTTCATGGATGCTTTCCATCCTGGATCTCCTACTACTTATTCATATGTTTGAGGATCATATTCCACCATAAAATAGCATTTTTTAGAAAACATAGGATCCTTCATGCACAAACCACTCTCAAATTGAGATCTAGTCCTCCTTGGGTCATTGGGATCCCCAGCTAGCTCTCTTGCTGCATGTAGTGTCTTGGCTGCCCATTTTGGCCTTGTAGGGTTGTTAGGGTCTACAATAAACTCATCTCCATCAGAAAAATGAGAATCAACATGTTCAACAAACTCTTCACTTACTTTTAGAGGTTCAGGTGGTGAAGAGGCTTCACCAACTTCCACTGCTGCAAGGGGTTCTTCTTCAAACTAAACAAACCTTTCAATAAAGGATTTGTTTGTGATTAAATTTATCAGCTTGTACCCTTTTGAATCTTTAGAGTATCCAACAAAAATACAATCTTGGATTTGGGGCTGCAAATCCTTCATCTTTTCTGTTGGAATTCTAGCCCAAGCCCTTGAGCCAAAAATCCTAAAATGGGTCACATCTGGCTTGTGCCCACTCCATGATTCAAAAGGAGTCATACCTTCAAGATTTTTATGAGGCACCCTATTCTGGATATAGGCTACATAGTTTATAGCTTCGGCCCAATACTTTGGTGGAAAATTTTTGGCCTCCATCATGCATGTTGCCATCTCCTTCAGTGATCTGTTCTTCCTCTTAGAAACACCTTTTTGCTGTGGTGTGTAAGGGATAGAATGCTGCATATGAATACCTGCATCTGCACAATAATTAATAAACTTAGACTTTAAATACTCACCACCATTGTCATATCTGAGGACCTTGAGTTTCCTCCCAGACTGGTTTTCAACCAAAGCCTTAAATACTTTGAAGAGGCCAAACACTTCAGACTTGTGTTTCAGGAAGTAAACCTAGAAATACCTGGAAAAATCATCTATGAAATTCAATTCATATTTGTCCTAACTCATGGACATATGAGGGAATGGGCCAGAAACATCACTGTGGATCAGCTCGAGGGGTGCAGAGGTTCTCTCATGACTAGCTCTCTCAAATTTGTGCTCTGGGTGTTTTCCTAGGATACAACCTTGGCAGACTCCTTTGGAAAATTTTACCTTGGGCAACCCTATGACCATCTATTTTTCGCTAAGATAAGAAAGATACTTGTAATTTAGGTGGCCAAATATTTCATTCCAAAGCTTGCTTGCTTCATTAGCATGAATCAGAAGAGCAGAGGGGTTTGAGTAGGGTAGGAAGTGTGAGAACATGTATACCTTTTGAGCATGATTCACAACTCCTTTTGCAATGACTTTACCACTTGAGATCTCTGTGATCTAAACTTCATCAGGGGAGAATATGAATTTCTTAGGAGACCCAGTGTGACTCATCCGGTACACTGACAAGAGGTTGGAGGCAAGACCAGGCACATACAACACATTGCTGAACTGACCATGATCAAGCTCAATCCTCCCTTTGCCCAAACTTTCAGTGAGAGAGTCATCTCCCAGTACTATAGGTGGTCCTTTCAACATTTCCAGTGAGGAGAATGCCTCCTTAGTCGAAACCATGTGTCTAGAAGCTCCAGAATCAATGATGAAGCTAGGTGAGCTTGTTGTGCTAGCAACCAATGCACGAACTCTCTCTCTGTCTTCTGAACTTGATCCTCCTTCTCTCTTCTTTGAGCTTTCTAGAAGGGAGATGCCATTCTTCTTCAGGAGTTGGGTCACCATGTCAATTTTCTTTTTTATACAATAGCTTTCAGTGTGATTTCCCTTATTGCAGTATGCGCACTTTCTCATTTCTCCTTTATTCTTCTTCTTTTGGCAGTTCTTCTTGGAACCTTGTGGCTCCTCCGGAGACTGTTTCTTGTCTCTCTTTTGCTCAGGTGTCTTTTTAGCTTTCTTTTTTCTTTTTGAATCCACCTTAGAATCTCTAGCAATCAGAGCTTGAACTTTGGATGGTTTGATGGTTCCCATCATCACCAGCTTGTCTTGTTCTTGTGTGAGAGATTCCATGAAATCTGCAAGGCTAGGCATTTTCCAGGTTCAAGCTGTCAGTTTTGTGGCATAGAAGGTCGAAAAAAAACTGAATAGTCAGGGACAAGCTTTGAGATAATGGCCAAGACCAGCTGATCATCCTTCTTTCCGATCCCACACTGTTTCAGCTGCAAAACTAGTGCTTTGAACTTGGAGAAATATAGCTGCAGGGATTCAAAGCTATTTGGACTCAGAGAAATCAGCTCATTTCCAATTTGATGTCCCCTCATCTCATCTGTCTTTCCAAAAATATCAGCAAGCTTCTCCCATACTTCATTCGGTGATGTCAATCCATCAAGATGGAAAAGGAGGTCTCTGGAAATACTCAGGCACGGGAGACCATAGGCCTCATGCCTCCTGTTGTGCCATTTTATCTTCTCTGCATCTGCATTGGGCTCTGCTTCTGTTGCCATAGTCACCCTATAGAGTCCTTTTTCTCTCAAAAGTATCTCCATCTCTGCTTTCCATTCAAAGAAATTGAAGGGAGTCAAGATAGGTTTTTGTGATTGATCCATAGCTTAGAAAATCTGTCCCGGCTGTCAGTAGAAGGCTCCCAGTCACTGATGTCGAACCTGCAAAAAAATTTTGAAGGAGATAAATTGATATACAATGGCTCTGATACCATGTGGAAATTGAACCCAGTGATAGATTAATTTTACTCACAACAATTAACAATTAATCATGCAAAATCACTCACAAAAGAGACTGAAATTGGAGCTGAACACTAAACTGTATTAACTCAGTGTACAATAGCCAACCCTGTAACATAATAGGTTTTTGAATAAATAAAATACATCAGGGATTTGAATGCATGAGGATCAATTCGAATCTAGCATAAAGCAGGCTTACAAAAATTAAGCAAATCCCCCATAGGTGTAAAAAGTTGATCCCAAATATGTCATGGAGATAATGAATTGGAAAAAAGGCTTAGGTAGGATAAAGAGTGATGGAATGAAAACTCATACATGCTTTTCCAAGGAGAAAAGAGTGGAGGATGTAGAGGACCAAAAACTAGTTCACCTCACCTAGTCTAGCTTTTCCATTTGCCTTAAAACACTGAAAAAGCAGGCAATAAAGAAGCAAAAAGTAGAAAGGCACCTAGGAGGCCAGGAATAAAGAAGAATTGATTCCTTGAGGTTTCCCAAGGGCTACATTAGTCAAATAAGGCAAGTTTGACCACTATGGATAGGTAAAAGACAACTTGCACAAGGTGGGACACATGAACTAGGCAAATAAGACAAAAATAATTAAATTAATGTCTAAGATAGTAAACTATGGGTTGATTATTATAACATTCTCTATGACGCAGTCCATCAGACCCTGATCTCCCTTCCAGTGCTATTCAGGGGTTGTGGAGAAGAAATCCAACTCAGTAGCTCTGTCTGTGTCATTCTCAATTCACTAGGTTTATTAAGCACCTCAGGTCCTCATTCACCACTCCAATGAAGTCCGAGGACAAAACCACTACATGCAAGTAGCCAAATAGTTATTCAAGATTTTATAGGGGAGAAACACAATCGAACGAAATGCAGGTACTCATAGTAGTCCTTCAAGCGATACCACCACAAAAGGGAAAAACACAGTCAAACAAATCATGGCAAATGACATCCCACGATGAACCCTAAGCCCACAACACACAAATATCACTACAGTCGCTGGTAAAAAATTATACAGAATGGGAATGGAACAGGTCCTAACTTCCAACTATGCGTGAAAGACAAAAATGTAGCCCATAGAACTATATAGAACATCCCATCTACAATTCAATGATGGAACTAATAGGACAATACGTTGTCTGATAATTATGGGAAAAGCACAAACTCTATGTGAATCTCGGGTAAAGAATCAATCCACAATAATCAAATCTATGAGGCAGAGAGAACTATCTTCTACGTGAATGGGGAAGAAAACCCACAGACTAGCAATCCTGAGAGAGAAGGTGAACCCCCAATCATGGAATGTGTATTCCTTTAACTCCCTCGCATGAAGGAACTAAATAGACTCCTGATCGGGGTAGTGGATAGGCCAAATGATGCATCATGGAGAGAGTGCGAGTGGGCATGGGCGTGGTAGTGGCCTTCCTGCCAGCCAATTCACTATCCCAACTAACAATGGAATAACTAAGGGTGGTGATGACACATGGCTCCTCCCCCAAAACTCAATGTTGAACATTTCTCTTCCTTATCCTTTGGAAATCATGCCCCTTCTCAATTTAGTTTCCACAAACATAGCTGGTTGGGTTATTTAATTAAAATGCATGTTTACATGATGCCACAATTAAATATATGCCGTATGTCCCGATATACCATCGGTGACAATTCAAAATCTGAAGCACAACATAACCAAATCGATGGTGTGGCCTTGGCCTTTAGCTTCGAACCATGATTATTTACAATATATGTGTGATGTATATTTAATTCAACTGAGGTTAAAACCCAGGTATTACATTCCCCTCCCCCTTCAATAGCACTATCCTCAGTGCTTTACAAAATTTGAACAAAATGCTACACTAGTACCACCTCAGTGTTCCGCAAAATCGAAAAAAAATGGATGTGCCAATCTCATGGCATCTTTCAGCTCCCATGTATCCTCTTTAGGTCCGTAGTGCTCCCACTGCACCGTTACCTTCCCTATAGATCAGTTCCGGAGCATTGTGACCTTCCTGTCAAGGATGCGCATTGGCTCGATTTGGAACTCTCCCTTGGGTTTGTTGAAATATTGTAACTTCAAAGAATATTCTATATGTATCTTTTTTGGTCCCCGATGGTCCTATCAAGAGAACCACTTGTATTATCTTGTACCCTAATGCTTCTAATCGGAACAACTAATAAGAGTCATGAGGTTGTCCCCTCTAACTGTAAAGGTGGGTCATTAGCACCACAGTGTGGTTACTTGATCCTACATGTGTAACTCGAGCCTACATGATTAACTCGAGCCTACATGTCAGATGAGTTAATTAAAGTGAATGGATGAATATAAATAGAGGTGTAGCTCTCCTCATTTGAGCACACACTCTCACTTGTGTAGCTGTTAACACCCAAAAATGGTTAACTACCTCATCTACCCCATTACATGGCTCATTTGTCCACTTTCCTACCATATCTCCATCAAAAACCCATAAAACCATCTAAAAGGTCACCAAAAAGCTTAAAATGCCTCCAAAAGGCTATAAAATCCTTTTTTCCTCCAAAAATATCCAAAAAGGAATAAAAAATGTAAAATAATGAGGAAAAAGAAGAAACCCTAAATAGCTGAAACCCTAAACAGCTAAAACCCTAAAAAGCTGACCTAAACCACATGGTTTTATAAATAAGTGATGGAGACCCATTATTCCATATCCATTATCATAAGCATCCTACCTCTGCCGAAATTATTCTTGAAACCCTAGCTTACCATTAAGCTATTTTCACCATTGAGAACTCTTTTTGGCCCATTTCCACCACCGGAGAAAGGGAAGAGGCAGCTTGGAGCTCGAAGACACCGACATCGGACCAGCGCAACGGACTCTATCAACCTCCTCATTGGAGGTAACATCAATAAAGATCATTATTTATTTCTTTACTGTTTCTGCTTTATATTATTTACTTTTCACCGTATTGCTTCATGTTATTTACTTCTTACTGTTTTAGCTTCATGAATGTCTAGATTAGCTTTTATTTCCGTTTAACATTATTTAATTCATATATCATTGAACTGCTACTAAGGAATCCATATTCCTTAGTAGGTGCTCATTCGCACAAGCTAGGGTGAAAACCCTAGCAACATCCACATGACAGTACCATTTCATTACTTCAGAGCCTTCTTATTTGCTTTCAGACTCAGTAAATATGAAAGCAACCACGAGCATGTACTGTCATGGGCTCGGAAAATCCACACGACAGTAGCATTTTATATATCCACACTTCTTCTCGTTCCATAACCCATGAAGAAGTCACCCCCCGCCTCTTGCCGCTATGATCGATTCTCTCGGCAGCACCCCCAATCAGGTCGCCTTTGTTCAGAGTGTCCTGCAATTTCCTACCATTTGACCATAGCTTCAGTTTACCTCAACCCAGTCACCCTCAGATCCTATATAGCTATGATCCCTTTACTCCCAGTCAGTTTCATATGCTTCCCGATCATCCCCGCCATCATACTCTGAACAAAGGAAGTTTGAGTCCACCCACTCTACTTGCCCAGTTAGTCCCACCAGTTTATCACTCTTGCCATCAGTACTACCACATTTTCAGTTTTGCACCTCGCGCTCCTGTCAAGGAAACATCATTGCCTTGATAGTTGCAGGTCTCCCTCTGTCAATGACAACTCCTCTATTCCAGATGATAGACCTAGAGACTCCTGCGCCTTGGACCCATCACCATCTGTGGTGAGTGCCTACGGACCATTTTGGGAGGACTCATTATTGCCTCTCCGAATGGTTGTTTCTCACATGTTCGACTTCAGCACCTTAATCGCATCGTTGAGAATCGCGCAGGATTTATATCCATTCCATTATTTGTCGAAGACCCCGGATTTCCCCCGACTCTAGCACATTGGTGAGTCACTTTGGAACGACCAGTTATATGTTCCCGTGGATGTGCGGGCTGCATTGGTGATTGTGTTCGGAAGCCATTCAGTTTTATTCTTCTTTGAGTACCAAGTTCAGTTCCGGATCAGTGTACCATTACGAGTGTGACCCGTGTCACTCTGATCCAGCAGCGCATCAATTCCTTCAGAACCACAATCAGTAGCACTGCTGCCATTCCAGTGTATCAGTTTTTCAGCTCAGACATGATCAGCTCAGCAGTATGTTCCAGATTTGTGTCCCTTCCAGGCCCTCATGATATACACAGTGATTATCTACTACAGGTCCCCCTTTTCGGGCCTCACAGTTATTTTTATGTATCTTGATACGAGCATGGGAATGCCCGCCTCGTCCATATATTGAGATTTTTTCCTCATCCAGTATTTGAGGACCATTTATATTGCTATGTTATATTCTGAAGCGATCATGGGAATGCCTGCCTCGTCCATATTATTAGATGATCCCTCATCCATTATTGAGGTTATGTACTTTTCAGTCCTTGCAGGTGGTTCGAGATCGGTGTCCCGGACTTCAGTTGCTTCCTTCTCTTCTCCACGCCCCAAGAAAAACCAAATATGACTCATGATGTCCATCGGCCATACGATGAGCTCCTACCCTCACACATCAGGGGGAAATCTGTTAACACCCAAAAATGGTTAACTACCTCATCTACCCCATTACATGGCTCATTTGTCCACTTTCCTACCATATCTCCATCAAAAACCCATAAAACCATCTAAAAGGTCACCGAAAAGCTTAAAATGCCTCCAAAAGGCTATAAAATCCTTTTTTCCTCCAAAAATATCCAAAAAGGAATAAAAAATGTAAAATAATGAGGAAAAAGAAGAAACCCTAAATAGCTGAAACCCTAAACAGCTAAAACCCTAAAAAGCTGACCTAAACCACATGGTTTTATAAATAAGTGATGGAGACCCATTATTCCATATCCATTATCATAAGCATCCTACCTCTGCCGAAATTATTCTTGAAACCCTAGCTTACCATTAAGCTATTTTCACCATTAAGAACTCTTTTTGGCCCATTTCCACCACCGGAGAAAGGGAAGAGGCAGCTTGGAGCTCGAAGCCACCGACATCGGACCAGCGCAACGGACTCTATCAACCTCCTCATTGGAGGTAACATCAATAAAGATCATTATTTATTTCGTTACTGTTTCTTCTTTATATTATTTACTTTTCACCGTATTGCTTCATGTTATTTACTTCTTACTGTTTTAGCTTCATGAATGTCTAGATTAGCTTTTATTTCCGTTTAACATTATTTAATTCATATATCATTGAACTGCTACTAAGGAATCCATATTCCTTAGTAGGTGCTCATTCGCACAAGCTAGGGTGAAAACCCTAGCAACAGCAGCGCATTAGTGGAGAAGAGAAGTAGTTGGAGAAGGAGGAGGATCAGGCTTTGATCTCCTAGCTAGTTTTATCTTTTATGTTTTTGGGGACATCTATATTGAGGAAGCTTTTGTTGGGTTTTTCCCTTTAGGGTTTTCCCAGGATAAATATTTGTGTTCCTTTTGTATGGTTTTGCTTGTCTATCTTTCAGTGATCCTATTTATATGCTTTTGTTATGAAAATGAAATGAAATACTGATGTCTTAGTTAAGCATATGAAAATTTAACATGGTATCAGAGCCACCCTGAAGGAAGACATTGTGCAGCTACAGCATCTAGGGCTTCTCACTTTTTGGTTCTCTCTCCACAATCGATTAGCAAAAGAAGGCTAGGATGACTCTCCATTGAAGGGCGCATCTTTCTGTCAAAGCGGAATTCAATTCCGAGCATTTTCAGTTTTCGGTGCGGGAAATTAGGGCTTCTTGCAGAAGAATAATTTTTTAGTGATACCAGCATAGGATTTCTCTCCTCATCAAAATCGAATTTTAGAGACCTAGATCAATACTTTTGGTTGGGTGAAACTCCAGGAAATTCAAACCCTAGTTTGACCCTGAGCTAGAAAAACCCTAAATACTAAAATTCCTAAGTTTTGGTACTTTTTCTATATTCTTATATTGGAGAAGGATCAAGCGCTGAAAATTTCAAAGGCTGAAGATAAAATCCTTATGTACACTATGTCCAAAATTCAGCCTCATATTCTCTATATTCTTGGAGATATGATCCCTCCAAGTTATGGTTCCAGCCTCTTCCAGAATTCATCCATAAACACGACACCTGGGGAGAACTGCTATATCTTGGTATAAAAAGGTCCAAATGGAATACATGAAGATGTTCCAAAAACATCACGGAATTTAATTTCTATGTTATGAATTTCAGAACCAGAAGATGAAATAGTGACACGTGGCAGGCCATACAACTTTGTTGTTCTGAACAGTCCTGTAACAGGTCACCTTGGGAAAACGATCATAAATACAAATTGGTGAAACCAATTTTGATGAAACCTATGGTGTTTGATCAGGGACATACTAGGTTACCTCATTGCAACATTACAGACACAGAGGGGTAGTATTTATAGAGATATCATAGAAACAATGAGAGGAATTTATGCAGAAGCTGAATCATCTGATTTGAAAGATTGAGATTACCAGAATCCAATTACATCAGTCAACTCACCTCATTCAAACACATCTCCTGGTAAGGTCATTTTCTCATTCCACAAAATTTCAATTTGTTTTGTAATTCTCTAGCGATATGACTTCAAGCACTAAGCTTGAAGACAAGCTAGAAGGCATAGAGAATTTTTGAGCATGGAAATACAGGATTGGTCTCATTCTCCAAGAGAATGATCTTGATAAGTATGTCAAAGAAGAAGTGTCAGAAACTGAAGAAGCTGAAGCCAAGGAGAAGCACAGAAAGGATATGATTAGGGCACAAAGAATTATTACTGACTCCATTAAGGATCACTTGATTCCTCAAGTGTCATCCAATAAGACTCCAAAATAAATGTATGATGCCCTTTCCATAATGTTTGAGGGAAGAAACATCAACAGGAAGATGAATCTAAGAGCTCAACTAAAGAGCATCGAAATGAGTCATGGAGAATCCATCCAAGACTACTTTGCAAGGGTTTCCTAGATCAAAGAGCAACTAGAAGCTATTGGAGATAATCTTGATGAAGATGAAATGGTCATGACTGGTCTCAATGGTCTCACTAGACACTGGGAGTATTTTATTCAGATGATGCATGCCAGAAAAGAAAGCATGAAGTTTGATATTGTATGGGAAGACTGCATTCAAGAGGAGACTAGAGTGGCAAATAGGGAAGCCTTACTAAAAGTAGATGATCAATCCCTAGCCACTCACACTAAAAGAAGAAGAGGCCAATCAAACTTCAAGAGAATAAATTTCAAGGAGTCTCATCCTCCCAGAAGAATCCAAAGGGTAAGAAAAAATCCTTTCTTTAAAGACTATTCTGATTTTGAATGTTTTCATTATAACGAGATAGGAAACATTGCCTAAAATTGTCCTAAAAAGGGGAAAGAATATAGAAAGAGGATCAACAACAACAAAAGGCACCATGCCCATCTATCAGATCAAGAAGAAGAAGAAGAAGAAGAAGAAGAAGGTCACCCAAGAAAACAACCAAGAGAAGAAGATGCAGAAGAGTATGTGCTATTCTCTACACTCTTTGGATCTGTAAATCCTGGAGAAGACACTTGGCTTATTGATAGTGGTTCTTCAAAGCACATAATGGGACAAAAGAAAACTCTATCCAAACTTGAAGAAAAGAGCTCTCCTCAGAAGTTATCCTTAGGAGGTGACTATCAATATCTAATCAAAGGTGTTGGTGAAGCAAGCTACAAACTTGATTCAGGTAATCCCCTAAAAATGAAGGATGTATTATATGTACCTGGTCTAAAGAAGAATTTACTTTCTATCTCAGCTTTAGATAAGAAAGGTTTCAGAGTTGCTTTCATAGATGGCCAAGTAGTCATGTGGCCCAAAGGAAAGAATATTGAAGATGTAATCATTATTGGTGAAGAAGAAGGAGGCTTGTATAAACTAAAGGGGCACTCAGAAACAACCCTAGTGCATGAATCCACTGACCCTAGTGAACTATGGCATAGAAGGATTTCCCATATCAATTACAAGGCTCTACCTCATGTGAACAAAGTAGTGACGGGATTACCAAACATGAAGATCAAGCATGAAGGCATTTGCAAAGGATGTGCAAAGGGAAAGAACATCAAGAATCCATTTCTGAAAAGTGAAACAAAGACAAAAGGTACATTGGAATTGATTCATTCAGATGTATGTGGTCCAATGTATTCTACATATTTAAGTGGATTTGAATATTATATGACATTTATTGATGACTTTTCAAGAAAGACTTGGATATAATTCTTGAAAGCAAAGAGTGAAGTGCTTGAAAAATTCAAGGAATTCAAATCCTTGATAGAGAATCTCTCAGATAAGAAAATAAAGACACTCCGATCGGACAATGGTGGAGAGTATACCTCAAAATAGTTTGAAGCCTTTTGAAAAGACTCCGGAATCAAAAGGGAACTAACCACTCCCTATAATCCTCAACAGAATGGGGTTGCAGAAAGAAACAACGGAACCATCATGGAGGTAGTAAAGACAATGGTTTATGATCAAAATATTCCAATGCATCTATGGGAAGAAGCGGCAAGAACAGTTGTGTATGTACAGAATAGAATATCCCACAGTGCTCTTGGGTTCAAGACTCTATAAGAGGTATTCACAGGAAAGAATCCTGAGGTAAGTCACCTCAAGATATTTGGTTGTCCAGTATATATTCATATACCAAAAGGGAAAAGAACCAAATTAGATCCATCTGGAAAGAAGGTAATATTTGTTGGATACTGTGAGGTATCCAAAGCATTCAGAATATACATTCTTGGATTCCATCACATGAAAATCAGTCAAGATGTGACATTTGATGAAGAGGCATCCCTCAAGATATCTAGGAAATGCCAACATGAAGAAGTGTATGAAGAAGAGACTTCTCCCAGAAATAAATAATCTACATGTCTCCCTGAAGATGAAGCTCCTGAAGAACATGACATAGCAGAACCTCAAGAACCTCCCATAATGGAAATAACAAGAAAGAGAAAGCCTACTTGGACAAGAGAAATTATACGAGAAGTAGAAAGGTATGGAGCCCCTGAAGGCTCCACAAGGGAAAGAAAGAAACCTAAGACCTTCTCCAACTATGTATCCTTGATGTGCGATCTTGTAGATCAAGAACCTACAAACTTTGAAGAAGCGGTCCAAAAGAAAGAATCGGTAGAAGTAATGACTGAGGAATATCAATCAATAATTAAGAATGATGTATGGGATATAGTTCCCAGACAAGAAGGAAAGAGTATAGTATCCTCCAAATGGATATACAAAGTAAAGCATGTAGCTGACGGAAGTATCGAGAAATATAAAGCAAGATTTGTAGCTAGAGGATTCTCTAAGAAAGAAGGAATTGATTATGAAGAAACATTTGCCCCAGTAGCACGGTATACTTCGATTAGAACTATCATGGAACTTGCATCCATGATGAAGTGGGATTTACACCAGATGGATGTGAAAACAGCTTTCCTAAATGGAGTGATCGAAGAAGAAGTATACTTAGAACAACCTCAAGGATTTGAAGTTGAAGATAGACATACACATGTATGCAAGTTGAATAAGGCATTATATGGTCGTAAACAAGCTCCTTGAGCTTGGTATGAAATAATAGATGGTTTCTTGTCGAGCATGGGCTTTACCAAAAGTAAAGCTGATCCTAACCTTTACCTAAAGGTTGTAGAAGATGAGCCTGTCATCCTGTTACTATATGTGGATGATTTATTCTTGACAGGGAATGAGAAACAGATTAAGGAAAGCAAGAAGAAACTAGCAGAAGAATTTGAGATGAAAGACCTTGGGTTAATGCACTATTTCCTAGGTATGGAAGTATGGCAAAGTTCAGAAGGAATCTTTCTCAACCAGGGAAAGTATGCAGTAGAGATATTGAAAAGATTCAATATGTTGGAATGTAAAGCCTTAGCCACCCCCATGGATTCCAACCTAAAGTTTTTAACTGATGACTCATCAGAGTTAGTGGATGTGACTCTCTACAGACAGATCATTGGGTCATTGATGTACTTAACAAATACCAGACCAGACATTTGTTTTGCTGTGAACATTTTAAGTCAATATCTAGTTCAACCTAGATGGGTTCACTTGGTAGCCGCCAAACATGTGACGAGATATTTGAAAGGGACTATAGACTTTGGGCTATACTATGATAATAGCCATGAGTACAGATTATATGGATATACAGATGCAGATTGGGCTAGAAGTATCTTAGATAGAAAAAGCACATCAGGCAGCTGTTATAGTCTGGGATCTGCTATGATTTCATGGTTTAGCAGAAAGCAATCTAGTGTTGCTCTAAGCACTACCGAAGTAGAATATATAGCAGCTTGCTCTACTAGTTGTGAAGCCATATGGATTTGGAAGTTTTTGTCAAGATTATTCAATCTAGAGTTGGACACTACTATAATTCTATGTGACAACCAAAGCTATATAAATATGACAGAGAACCATGTGTTCCACGACAGATCAAAGCACATAGAAATTAGGTATTTCTACATTTGAGACATGATGCAGAAAGGAGCCATAAAGCTCCAGTATGTGAGTACTGATGAATAGGTTGCTGATGTGTTGATGAAACCTTTGTCCTGAGTGAAGTTTGAATACTTTCAAGACAATATTGGTGTGGTTCGAAAGGGTCTTCCACGAAAGGGGGAGTAATGATGTTGCAGTGCGATTGTATCATCATTGGGCACTTGCCCTAAAGTTATCCGGAGGCCTCGGTCCTAGAGAATGAAGAAGGATTGTATCATCCGGGGACATATTTCTAGAAGTGATCCAGTGAACTTCATCAAGAATGTGGCAAGATTGTATCATCCTTGAACTTTGGTTCAGAACGGATCCGATGAACTTCGGTCATCGAGAAGGTGGCAGGATTGTATCATCCTTGAACTTCAGTTTAGAACAGATCCGGTGAACTTCGGTCATCGAGAAGGTGGTAGGATTGTATCATCCTTGAACCTCGGTTCAGAATATATCTGGTGACTTCAGTACTCGAGAACATGTGTTGATCACATAATTCCAATAGGAAGGATTGTCTGAGTTCCACAACAGTGTTGATCCAGTAATTCCGAAAGGAAGGATCATTGACTTGATCCCATAATTCCAATAGGAAGGATTGTCTGAGTTCCACAGATGTGTTGATATCATAATTCCGAAAGGAAGGATCATTAGTAACTTCGTAAATACCTAAATCCCGTAATTCCAAAAGGAAGGATCATTGGTAGCTCTATAAAGACTTGATCCCGTGATTCCAACAGGAAGGATTGTTTGAGTTCCACAACTATGTTGATCCCATAATTTTGAAAGGAAGGATCATTAGTAACTCTGTAAAGATATAAATCCCATAATTATGAAAGGAAGGATCATTAGTAACTCTGTAAATACCTAAATCCCATAATTCCGACAGGAAGGATCGTCTGAGTACCAAAGACATGTTGATCCTATAATTTCGAAAGGAAGGATCATGTTGATGTTTTGATGATGATGATGGTGATGTTTTGATGATGTTGATGTTTTGATAATAATGATGTTTTGATGATGATGATGTTTTCATGATGATGTTTCTGATTGAAAGATCAGAGTATGATGATGATGATGTTCCTCATCAAAATATCAGAGTATGATGATGATGTTGTTGCTGTTCGAGATGTCAGAGTGCTGAAGAAGATGTTATGGATTTAAGGGTCAAAGTGTTGAAGATGATGTTGCTGATCGAAAGGTCAAAGTGCTGAAGATGATGTTGCTGATCAAAAGGACAAAGTACTGAAGATGATGTTGTTGATCGAAAGGTCAAAGTGCTGAAGATGATGCTGATCGAAAGGTCAAAGTGCTGAAGATGATGTTGCGGATCCAAAGGTCAAAGTGATGAAGATGATGTTGCTGATCGAAAGGTCAAAGTGCTGAAGATGATGTTGCTGATCGAAAGGTCAAAGTGCTGAAGATGTTGTTGATCGAAATAGTCAAAGTATTAATGATGATGAAGACTAAAGATTGAATATGAAGACTACATAATGTTGAAAATCTTCCAATGATTTATAGATGTGTTACCCTAATGATGCTCATGATGTCCTCTATCTCTCTCCTACTATTGTTGTTGCTGTAGAATACCCTTCTCGTTAAGGGGAAGTGTTGAAATATTGTAACTTTGAAGAATATTCTATATGTATCTTTTGTGGTCCCTGATGGTCCTATCGGGAGAACCACTTGTATTATCTTGTACCCCGATGCTTCTAATCGGAAGAACTAATAAGAGTCATGAGGTTGTCCCCTCTAATTGTAAAGATGGGTCATTAGTACCCCAGTGTGGTTACTTGAGCCTACATGTGTAACTCGAGCCTACATGATTAACTCGAGCCTACATGTCGAATGAGTTAATTGAAGTGAACGGATGAATATAAATAGAGGTGTAGCTCTTCTCATTTGAGCACACACTCTCACTTGTGTAGTGCATTAGTGGAGAAGAGAAGTAGCTGGAGAAGGAGGAGGATTAGGCTTTGATCTCCTTGCTGGTTTTATCTTTTATCTTTTTGGGGACATCTATATTGAGGAAGATTTTGTTGGGTTTTTCCCTTTAGGGTTTTCCCAGGATAAATCTTTGTGTTCCTTTTGTATGGTTGTGCTTGTCTATCTTCCAGTGATCCTATTTATATGCTTTTGTTATGAAAATGAAATGAAATACTGATGTCTTAGTTAAGCATATGAAAATTTAATACGGTTCCACCTGGATGACATCCCAATTTATCACATGGTTAGGATCATGTACATATTTCTTAAGAAAAGAAACATGAAAAACATTATGAGCTCCAGTACTAGTGGGTAATACAAGTCTATATGCAACAAGCCCTATTCTTTCAAGCACTTGAAATGACCCATAATATCTAAGTGAAAGCTTGGCACAAATTCCAAGCTTCAAGGAACTCTTGTTTGGTTTCACTCTGAGGTAAACATGATCCCAAAAATTGAACTCTCTATTCATCTTATGCTTATCTGCATAGCTTTTCTGTCTGTCCTGTGTTGCTTTCAGATTATTCCCGATCTTTACAATGTCTTGCTCCATTTCCTTGAGCAATTCTAGTCCAAGCACAAATCTATTCACTTGGTTGTCCCAAGTCACTAGTGTCATGCACCATCTTCCATACAAATATTCATATAGACTCATCCCCAAGGATGCCTGCTATCCATTGTTGTAAGCAAACTCTACCAAGTGTAAGTAATCTTCCCACCTTGTTGGTTTTTCCATCACATACATGTGAAGCATATCTTCAAGCACATGATTAACTCATTTTGTCTACCCATCCATCTAAGGATGGTATGCAGTGCTGAAGTTTAACTTTATGCCCAAATATGCAAACAACCCCTTCCAAAAATTGGAAGTGAACTTGACATCTCTATCAGAAACTATTGCCTTTAGCAATCCATGCAATTTGAAAAACTCCTTCATGAATATCTTTGCAATGTCATCAATCTTATGTGTAGAATTCACTGGTATAAAATTTCTGCCTTTGTCAACTTGTCTACTACAACTATGATGGAATCATTTTGTCTCCAAGTCATCGGCAATCCTGTAATAAAATCCATGGAAATAACTTCCCATTTCCATTCCGGAATTTGAAAAGGATGCAACAAACCTACTGGATGTTGATGCTCAACCTTTACCTGTTGACATTTCATGCACCTTGAAATGTATTCAGCCATGTCCTTTTTCATTCCTGGCCAAAAGTATTTCTTTCTAGCTGTAGCAATTATCTTCTGATATCCTGGGTGACCAGAATACGGATCTTGATGGATTTCATCCATAACAACTCTCCTCAAATATGCTACATTCATAATATAAACTCCTCCTTTAAAAGTGAGAAGTCCATCTTCTTCCAATTTATATCCCTCATACTTCTTCTCAAGACTATGCTACTACAATTTGTCTTTTACCTATTCATACAATTCATCTCTGGCAACATGATTAACAATCTATTGCCTCAGTTCTGATTGGAAAACACTAAGAGATGCCACATGCATTTCCTATACCTTCCTACTGATTGCATCAGCTACCTTGTTTTCTTTTCCTTTTATGTGCTTAATTTCGAAATCAAACTCACATAAGAATTCCAGCCATCTCGCTTGCCTAGCATTCAGAGTAGGCTAATCAAACAAATACTTCAGACCACAATGGTCTGTTTTGAACTCAAATATTCTACCTATCAAGTAATTTCTCGACATCTTGAGAGCATGTACTATGGCTGCAAGCTCTAGATCATGAGTGGCATAGTTCTTCTCATGCTCCTTCAACTTTCTCGACTCATAACATATCACGTGGTTATCTTGCATAAGGAATCCTCCAATCCCTTGTCCACATGGATCGGTACATACCACAAAAGCTTTCTCTAGATTTGCAACCCTTAATACTGGTGCACTGGTGAGAATATTCTTCAACCACTGGAAGCTTTCTTCACACTTAGAATTCCATTCGAACTTTACTCCCTTCTTTTGCAAAGAGGTGGTGGCATGTGCAACCTTGGAAAATCCTTCAATGAATCTCCTATAGTATCCTGCAAGTCGCATAAAATATCTTACATCTCTCACATTTCTTGGAGTAGGGAAATTCATAATGGCTTTGATCTTCTCAGGGTCTACTGATATACCCTCTTTTGAGATAATGTGACCCAAATACTAAATTCTATCCCTGTAGAAGTCACACTTTCTCAACTTTGCATACAACTGATGTTCCTTGAGCACTTGCAATGTCAATCTCAAATGCTCTTCATGCTCTTCCTCATTCTTAGAATAAACAAGAATGTCATCAAGGAAAAAAAGATCAAACTTGTTCAAATACCTACTGAAGACACTGTTCATAAGGCACATAAATGTAGCTAGTGCATTTGTGAGACCAAACGATACCACTACAAACTCATAATGTCCATACCTTGTCCTGAAGGTTGTCTTATGAATGTCTTAATCCTTGATTCTCACCTGATGGTACCCAAAACTCAGGCCAATCTTGGAAAATACCTTTGATCCTCTCATTTGATCAAAGAGGTCATCAATCCTAGGAAAATGATATTTATTCTTCACAGTAACCTTGTTCAACTGTCTGTAATAAATACATAACCTGAGTGTACCATATTTATTCTTCACAAACAGAGCCGGTGCTCCCCAAGGAGACACACTCGGTCATATATACTTCTTTTCCAACAGCTTTTGCAGTTGCATCTTTAACTATAGCATCTCTGGTGTACTCATTCTGTAGAGTAAGAAAGGTATTTTTTCCTAAAGAAAGGTATTTTTGCCTAACATACTTCTTAATACCTGTAAGAAAGGTATTTTTTCCTAGAATACTTCTTAAACTATTTCCACTTCAGTTTTCTCTCGCGGATCCTCTTTAATTGCTTGAAATGTTCCCACCATATGGATGCCCTTCCATTTAGATTGAATATGGCAACTCGTGCCTTCATGTTTCCTGAATAATCCTGCACCTGAAAGTACTTCTTTATCCCAAGAATCCAAGTATCAGCCTCTTGTCCCATCTTTATCTCACCATCAAATGTAGGAGGTTTAGATTTCCTATATTCATCTCGAGAGTGATCCCTATGGTGCTTTCTTCTTTTCCTTTTATGATAAGATGAACTTGTATCTCCACTAGATTCTTTAGAGTAAGATGATCCACTGGAAGTATTTCTTCTTCTCCTCGTGCTGCTCTTATTGCCTTATATCCTTGATGTACCTCATCCATAATCTATCTTTTTCTACAAGTCTATCAAGATTTCCAATATAGAAGCATTCAACTGATGTTTCTCTTCCTGGGCTTTAACCATAATTATCATGGTGGCTTCAACCTCAGACGGTGATCCCTGGAATCTCCTTCCATTAGACTCTATGTCATAATTTCTATTACGAACATTTTTTCCCATGGAATGTTCTACACTTTCATAAAAATCCCGAACATCATACCCATCATGGATTCTCATGAGTGAACCACCTCTTGCTTTACCACACTGTTCTCTTTGGATTATTGCTCTTGAAAATTATCTATAGTTCTGCAAATGTGTTAGTAGTAAACTGTTAGGTGCATAACATTAATATAAATCAAAACTACTTACCTTTTCTTATGGAAATTTTATAAAACAACAATTATGCTAAAAAACAGAATTTTCTCTATTTCTTGTTCAACTCTACGACCGTTGATAATCTAATGAAATCTACTGAAAACCGGTTGAAAACTATTTGAAAAACTACTAAGAAATCTCTTTGAAAAACTCAAATTTTCTTAGGCCCAATTGGACCTCTTCCCATCTATTTTTCCAATTCTACAGGGGTCAAAACAACTAGACCTCCAATTTCTATTGGTGAGCAAAACAACCATGCATTGGGTGCATAGTCCTTTTAGCAGCCGCCACGGTGAAAACTGATCTTCCTACGGTTTTCGTGGGAAAACGTCTAGACTTTTGGTCGGTGATTCGTTGGTCTATTTTCATTAGCAACAGTGGCCAACAATTCCATTATGAATTCTGCGAACAAAATCTTGTCGGCGGTCGGAACGACATCCTGCAGTGGCATCGGACTCTTAGTCCTCTAGGCATCTGCAACTACGGTTTCCACAAGCCCTAACTCTTCTGCAGTGTCACCACTCCCAAGAAGTAAAAAGCACCATAGTATGTTATTGGAACTCAGAGCCATAAAACACCTCGACATCATTGAGTGGGGAGACTAACGCATCGATGGGATAGTTGTCAAGACTTATGCAACGGTGACTCACGGTCTTCCTATGTCTTCCGCAGCCACAAGTCCATCGATGGTCGGAAGCACTAGCTATTGCTGCGTTGGATGGATAGTTGACTAAGCAGTCGCAACGGTGGGTGACCTTCATTGAAATTTTTTTGATCGGTGATCTGATCCACTAACATTTCCCAATGTTCGATGATCTCATGCCTTGGAGAAAAATTGAATTTTCTTCTTGCCTTGTCTTCCACAACATCAACTCTTCCATCTTCTATTTATCGGCGATGTCAACCACTATTCTCCTCCGATGGTTGATAATCTCGTTCATTTTTGAAAATTTTGTGCCATAGGCGGTCAGAGGCTTTACCCATTGGACGCGTAGTTGTCTAGCCATCCACAACGGCGGGCACTTGATCAACTATTTTTCACCGACGTCCATTAGTGGTCTCATCAACTAACTTCTGCCTATGATTTCAACACTTAAACAAAATTTTGAAACTTTCTTCTTCTATCGGCAAAAACTTTCTCTATCTTCTGTTGACTCTGTCAGCTCTATCTCCTTGATTCCTTTACCAATCAAGTAACTACTTGTCACCGCCATAATCCACTAACACCTCAGACTAAAGCATCGGCAGGTTAGTTTGATCAGCAGCTGCAACAACAGCTCATCATCTTCGATCCTTTCTTGATCGACGGTCCAATCTGCTAATGCTTTCCAGTCAATGAACTGACTTTTGACTGGCATCAGCAGTCGCAGATTCTCCTTATCGGAAGACTAGTGCTCTAGGCTTCCACAACGATGGACGCACAAAGCACTATCTTCTTTTGATGCCCGACGATTTTAGGACTTAGAAATTTTTTTCAAACTTTTTGTGTCATTGGCAATCGAATCAACTATCCATTGGGGGCATAGTGGTCTATCCATTCGCAATGGCGGAGGTCAATTGGCTAAGCATTAGAGATCCATCTGTCTAAGTGTCCCAATGTGCCGATGGCCAAGCACTTAAAAATTTACCAAATTTTTTCCTCCACAGCTTTCCGCCGCATCGGCCGTCAGATCAACTATCCGTTGGGTGGCCTTCCCACTAAGTGATTCGATGGCCCGATATTTCTAGCAATTAGAAAATTTTCTAATGTTGAGGTTTTCTGTCAAAAATTTTCTAATTACTGTTGGGCAGAAGGAAACTTGCTTTTGCTATCTGATCCGTCATGGCCCATTCAGGCCCATGCTGCAACTAGAGCTCTGATACCACACTGTAACATCCCCGACCCTCCGATTGGCGAAGAGGATGTTACTATACGTCAAATCATCTGGGCATCTAGCCAATGAACATGAACATACATACATATAGATACATATATATAGTGTTGAAGCGTGATACTTAAAACATAAAACATTTTACGAAGCATAATCATTCATATGCACAATGGAAGTAAAACATATCAATCCACATTCATGCATATATAGATCAGCATTTAACATGTATATCATCGTTCATCAATGGTAAATATATAATTGTAGGCACATGTTAGGCAAGAGTACTTATCTTATCGATAACTTGTTCCACAACCAGCTACGTCGCTGCAATCTTCCACCCAACCATAGGCTTGTGTGCTCCTTAATCTCTCACCAACGCTGCCACCCTCGGGCCAGGCATGATTCCCCAAGGAATAAGGAACTAATAGGCTTACACATAGCCAAGGATAAAAACACCCCAAGGGTACACAATTCATCCAAGCCAATACAGTTGGGTTTATTAGGCGAATGACGGATCAGCCAAGCCAACAAAGTTGGGTTTATCAAGCCATCCAGGAGCTAGGAAATTTTAATGCTAAGCTAGTGAGCTCATTGAAGAGCTACAGACACCAACACTAGAGCCATCCTAGCTTCTAGAACACCCACACACACCCAACACAAGGAAATCAGTCCCTTCTCTGCGATGCAGTCCCTTAGACCCTGATCTTGCTTCCAGGACTATTCATGGGTTGTTGAGAAGAAAGCTAGCTCAATAGCTCTGTCTGTGTGGTTCTCAATCCACTAGGTTTATCAAGCACCTCAGGCCCTCATTCACCACTCCAATGCAGTATGAGGAAAAAACCACTACATGCAGGTAGCCAAACAACTATTCAATCTTTTACAGGGGAGAAACACAATCGAACAGAATGCAAGTACTCACAACAACCCTTCAATCTATACCACCACAAAAGGGAAAACACAGTCAAATAAATCATGGCAAATGATAGCCCACGATCAACCCTCAGCCCACCACACACAAATCTCATTGCAGTCGCTGGGAAAAACTCATACAGACTGGAATGGAATAGGTCCTGACTTCCAACTATGCATGAAAGACAAAAACATAGCCCACGGAACTATCCAGAACATCCCAGCCACAATTCAATGATGGAACTAACAGGACAATACGCTGTCTAATAATGATGGGAAAAGCACAAACTCTGCGTGAATCCCAGATAAAAAATCAATCTGCAATCATCAAATCCATGAGGTGGAGAGAACTATCTTCTGTGTCAACAGGGAAGAAAAACCATAAACTAGCAATCCTGAGAGAGAAGGAGAACCCCTAACAATGGAATGTCGATTCCTTTAACTCCCTCGTGTGAAGGAACTGAACAGACTCCCGATCGGGGTAGTGGACAGGCCAAATGATGCATCGTGGAGAGAGTGTGATTGGGAGTGGGCATGGTAGTGGCCTTCCTTCCAGCCAATTCACTATCCCAACTAACAATGGAATAACTAATGGTGATGATGACACATGGCTCCTCCCCCAAGACTCAATGTTCAACATTTCCCTTCCTTATCCTTTAAAAATCATGCCCCTTCTCAATTTAGGTGCCGCAAACATAGTTGATTGGGTTATTTAATTAAAATGCGTGTTTACATGATGCCACAATTAAATATATGACTTATGTATTGATATACTATCAGTGACAATTCCTAATCCGAAGCACAACATAACCAAATCAATCGTGGGGCCTTGGCCTTTAGCTCCACACCATGATTATTTACAATATATGTGTCATGTATATTTAATGCAAGTGGGGTTAAAACTAAGGTATTACAGGGGCTTATGCAACAAGTTATCATTTGATAAGCCCTAATGATTAGTATGATGATGTATTCAGTCTTCCTCATCTTACTGATTGGTATATCAGTCCTATCTAGTCATGGATAGAAGCACAATGCGCGACCACATACCAGTTTGGGAAGCAATTTGATGAATTATTATATTCTTATGATCTCCCATCCAACCCACCCATTATGGATCATCATGTAGGTTTACATTTCCTGAATAAAGTATCCTTACTTTGGTTGGTAACCAAAGACAAGGCAAAAAAATTTATGTTAATAAAATGCTTAGGTGGTTACATTGGATTTTTTATTACACCTAACCTTTTTATATCACGCTTAGAGTAGGAAAATAAGCTCCTTAAAAGAGAGAATTTACTTTTCACATTTCTGTTTTGTTACTTGTATGTAGCTATAATAAAACTCTTTTTTCATTATTTTGTTTAAATAAATCATCTTAATGGTTCATTTGGTTTTTTGTAAAGCTTGTGCTATTGAGGTTTTCTTGTCAAGTTGAGATGTTTTTACAGGGTTTATAAACCAGAAATTCTAGTGCTCTCGTATCCACTCCTTTCCCTACGACCATATCTAGCACATGTCCCAGAGTTGGTGCTAGATGTTATGACCTATGTTGTACTTAGTGGTTTTTATCAAGTGATCCTGGTGAATCAGACAAAGATGATTTGTTCATACTTTAGAAGACCTTCAAAATTGCTTCTGGGAAGTGCTTGTTGTACTATACCACATGTTCATACCCCCTTGGGGGAGTTGTAATAAAAATTTCTAGCATGGTAGTTTCTATAAAAGACTCGGTCTCTTGGACTTTATTTTTCAATCTGATTGGCCCATAGTTTTTTTCCCTTGGTTATTATTGGTTGTTGAATAAACGACTGATAATTTTTTAGTTTTTCACTCAATACCTCCAACGTTGGGGTGGTCGGCTTGGAATTTAGGCCTATTGAGGTTATTAGAGTCTATGTGTCAATGTATAAACATGCTAGGCATTATTGTCGAGTCATATGAACATGTGCTCAGTCCCCCTAGTTTTTCTTTTAATTTTTAACTTTAATTTTTCCACAAAACTTAGGCTATTTTTTAATAGTCTAATTGGAAAAATTGGTCTTGTAATAAAAGTGGGGTTGAAAGTCAGATTCCATCATGGGGATGCTCATTTTCTAACTCAGAGCAGCCGGTAAACCCATTAACCCACTTTTCCTAAGTTTTGAGTGATTTTTCCATCACTCAAATGAGAAAATCCAAAAAAAATAAATATTAATTAATTTAATTAAAAATTAATTAAATAATAGAGCAAATACAAATTCCTAAATCAGTGGATTTTTCTTTGTTTTGACTGAATTGAGTCTCATTGGCTTCAGTTTGACTGGGAGTTCCCACTCCTTGACTGAAGGCATGATGTGGGTTGAAGAGGAGCTTAACTGGCTCATGCAGATCTAGGGTTGTGCCCTCCTTTTTCTCTCCTCCACACGTGTGGATCAATCTAGGAGTTGTTTGTTGGTTGGTTCAGTTCACTGAGTGAGGTTTCACTCCCATTTTCCATTCTAATTCAATTAGACTCAGTTTATCATCATATCAGACTCAGTTCATCACCAGATCATACTTAGTTCACTGGGTGAGGTGTCACTCAGATTTGCAGTTCTAGTCCAGTTAGACTCAAATCATCTAGCTAGACTCAATTAATCATCAGATCAGACTCAGCTCATCATTAGATCAGACTCAATTTACCATCATATCAGGCTCATCTTGTCTCTTTGTCAGCTTCAGTCTCTCTTTCAGTCAGGTAGGCGCCCCCTCTGGGCTAGGGTTTCAGTTTTTGCTATAAATAAAGCACAGTTTCCTCCTTTACAATCTAGTTAGAGTTGGATTGAAGAGTTGTTTCTATTGTACTATTGCTATGTTCCATTTAAAATAAATAAAAGGTTTGGAGGAAAGATGGTGTCATGTTATTATGTTTGGATGAGAATTGCCATGTTTCACTGAGGTAACCTGTATCTATGTTCATAACTTGCTTATTTTGATATTGTGGATCCAGTGCTAAAATATTGATAATAAGTTTATTATGATATTGATAGGAAAGGAATAGGTTAATAATTTTATTTCCTATCTCTTTTTATTTTATGGATGTCTAGAGATCTAGATTTAACATGTTTATAAGTTTATATGCATGCTATTCTAATATCTCTGTTTATGTATTAACTGGATCTCACAAGCATCTTCGCAAGCCTTTGGATTAGTTGCAGGTTCCTATCTTGGAGAGGGTGCTCATATACTTTGGTTCCTAACTTTATCCAAAAATTTCTCAAAGGCATAGTCCCTCAACATTCCACCAGAAAGCTCCACGGTTGATCTTCAAGGCTACAAGCTTTCCTTCTTTTCTTTCTCCTCTTAAATGTTAAATTTCTACCTGGCTACTTTGTTCACAGCTTTGATATTATTTAGATATATTATCTTAAAGTAAATTTTAACATAGATCTATCTTCTCAAATCTCATAATCTAGATCTTGTTCTTAAAAGGTTTCATAAGCATTCTAGATCTAGCTTTAGGGAAATCGTCATTTTTTCATGGAATTTTAAAGAGAATTTGTAGCTTGCATGCATTAGATTTCTATTTTCTGTTGTAAAATATAAATATAGCAATCATTGCACATCATATTGGCTTCCTAAAAGGAAATCCAATATCCCAAGGAAATCTTTCTTTCCTTGGTTCCTTTTTCATCTTTTTTTAACTAGTTTTAACGTAGCTTTTTTTCAGTTAAAAGTAGGCTGACCCAGTGGTACTTTCAAAGTGATTTGGGGAATATTTCAGTCTGATAATATTTATATTTTTTATAAGTTATAACAGAAAAGAGGAGTAGCTTCTATTCGAAAGTGACTTTTGGGCCATCCAAACTCCCCAGGGGTCTCCTTTTCTGACTGAAATATTTAATATTTGCACTTTGTAAGCTCTTGGTTTCATTTTGTATAAGAAACAATATGAATCATATCATTTTTCTTATATTATAACTGCTTCTAATAAAAAATAATTCCGAATAGGCTCTTTCGAGCCCATTCCCCATCCCCCCTGGGGGGATTCACGTCCTTTTTCCCTTTTTCCCTTTTCTTATTTTTTCACTCTAGATTAGTTTCATTTATGAAAAATAGTATACTTTGATTAATTTTATCATATATTCCATATCATAAAGTCAAAGTAACTTTAATACTTACCCCACGAATCCCGATTGAACTGAAAGGTAAAAGAGGATCGTGGTAGATTTAATTAGACAACCTGTGGTTTGTTTAATTTTTTACTACTTCATTATTATTTTTCAAGAAATCATTTAAAATAAAACCCCTCCTTGATTCCCTGATTGAGGTCCACTTGGGCTGAAAGAGGTTCTTGGAGGGTTTTTCTGTCTAACAAAAACACATCCTTTAAAATCTACTAAAAATTACAAAGACTCTGGTGTGTATGCTCTACATTTTGGATGTCATTCATTCAATCAGTCAAGATACAGCAAAATAAACATGAGTGACTAGATTAATTAAGTTTCACCTTCCCCAATTGACCACCATCAGGCGAAAATCCAACGCCTCGATCAAATCGTAAACGGTGGAAAAATACCCAAAGGAAGTGGGAACTACTGGATAGTGACCTCGAGGCACCGAACTCTGTTACATCCTAGCTGGTGCATTATGAACACAGTCTCAGAGACTCCATTCAGCCCAGACATTCCTTGCGGGTATCCGTGAAGGTTTTACTTTTGGACATACTCCAAGCATCTCTCGGGTATATTTGGAGTCCCCCTTCGCCTAATTTAATCCACTCATTTTTCATATTAACTTAAAAC
>LPNX011019185.1:642762-661625 GCA_001517045.1 Pseudotsuga menziesii | reverse complement strand
GTGTCAACATTGTGCTTTCTTGTGCTTATTTTTATCTTGTCATCTGTGGTTCTCAATTGTTAATTTCAAACTCCTAAGCAACATATTCAATATAATACCATCATACTAAAGCAATTAGCCTTAGTAAGTTAATAGGATCTACCACACTTGGCTTCGTTAGGAGTTGATCCTAAACAAAGGAGTCAAGAACAAGGTGACAGCCTTGACTCGAGACTTGCCCCCAAGGACACACCAAGTTTCTTGAATATTTTTGGCACGTCACCCCCCAGGTGTGTGAAAGGCGGAAACAAAACCCCTAGCCCTCTCTGCAACTCATCTATAGTAATAATTTGAAATTATTAACTTGATTGTACAATATTTCAATTTTTAACATTCTTACAGTATTTAAACTTCATATTCATTCTAACTGAAACTATTAGTTTGGCAGGTCAATATAACTGGTTAGGAAGATGACAGGGTCAGATCCTCCTATTCCCATGCCTTTAAACACCAAGGTAACTAAAGCACAAAACCCTTGTGTTGCTGCTGCAATTGCTTCCCCAAATTTTTTACATTTTAGGGACCCTCCTTCAATTTTTTATTTTAAAAGAATGCCTGCTCTTGTTTCCCAACTCAGTTAAGCCCTCCCTACATACTTATTCTTTCCTAAAAGCTTGAGCATAAAGTTTTTTCCCTAATCCTGAAGTGTGAGTTTGGTAAAACATATTTAGGAATGACCAAGAAACAAGCCTTACAAGTATTTCTGACTTCCAATCAATATCTAAAGGTCCAAAAGGGTTACGTGCAAATCAATGACTCGAAAAGGTGGAAATGAAAAGGGTAGAGGTGGATTAAAGTTTAAACTTTGTAAAAAATTAGACAATCCGACTTTTGATTTCTTCCTTTTAAAAAAGGCAGAAGCAGAAAGGTGGAAGCGGAAGGTTAAGTTTTGAAATTCGTGAAAAAATGATTTTTTGATTTTCGAAAGGCGGAAGCAGAAGGGAAAAGGTGGAAATGCGAAAGAGAAAAAGATGCAAGTTTCTCTTATGAAAATATTACAAATCCAATTTCTAACTTCTGCATATATCCAATAGTCCATAAGGTTTTTGCGCAAATCGACAACTCGGAAAGGTGGAAAAGAAAAGGGCGAAAGTAGAAGATGCAAGTTTTGGTTAAGTAAAGGTTGGAATCCTGATTTTTCATTTTCCACATAAATTGACATTTTAGAAATCCTATGAAATGTTCAATGGCTAAGAAATAATCGAAAGTGCAGCAATGGAAATGCAGAGGTGGAAGGTTAGAGTTTAAACTTCAGAGAAATTGGATAATTTGACTTCCGATTTCCATTTTCTGGAAGGGAGGAAGTGGAAAGGAAGAATCGAAAAGTTAAAGTTTAAAATTCATAGAAATTGGACAATATAACTTTTGATTTCCTCTTTCTAGAAGTGCGGAAGAAAAAATGCGGAGGAAAAAGGTTAAAGTTTAAACCTAGGAGAAATTGGACAATTCGACTTCTGATTCCTGCTTTCCAGAAGTGTAGAGGAAGAAGGTTAAAGTTTAAACTTTGGAGAAATTGGAGAATCTGACTTATGATTTTTGCTTTCTGGAAGTGCAGAAGAAGAATTTTGGAGGCAGAAGGTTAACATTTAAACCTTGTGAAAGATTGATAGCCCCGTTTTCATTTTCTTCTTTTTGGAAGGGTGGAAACGGAAGTAGGAGGCAGAAAAGTATATTTCTAACTTGATAAAATTGACGAACCTGATTTCTACTTTTTGTAAGGGCAGAGGAAGTAGGTGTCCAAATGATACCCAATCCATCTTTGATTTAATTTGAGACGTTCATTTTTTTTTTGGTTTCTGACTGTGAACCATTGGGGAAACTGAGAGATTTTCCTTTGAAATACTAAACTAATAATTTTTTTAGTAGCAATTGAACGCAAAGGACATGAGGCCACATAGCTCACCTGTGGTGGAGTAGTGTCTATAGAAACACTAGGAATAAATAAAGGAAAGACGTGGTATCTAGTTGGTTCAGGAGACAGATCAATAAAATCCAACTGATCGATAGTGACAATTTAATGACCATGATTAAAGTACATCACACGAAATAATGTTGACACCACAGCTTGCATGGCATAGACATAATCATGTTCGAGGAGCATATTGAAGTCCAAGGGGTATTCTATTACCATGAAACCAACTAAGACGGTCTTCGCACCCAAAGTAACAAGTGTTTGAGATAGAATTCCCAAGGCTATAATAGTTCTTCTATCAAATGCCAGTAACTGACTAGATGTCGACACAAGGCTGGGAGATCCCATGCCTTGCCAAGCACGCGCAGACAAGATACTAAATGAGGGTCCTTCATCAACAATACAATGAGCAATCATGTACTATCCAACTTCGACCTTTATCTGGAAAGGTGCATCAGAAGGAAGGTGTGACTCAACTAAGCTATCCCAATCAAAGGAAGCAATCCGAGAGCTTGGTGGGGGTTGATCCGAAGCGAATTTAGTGCCCCATTCTTCAGTAAGTTCTAAACTGGTAGTGAAGAAAATGTGACTAGCAGACCCTTCACTCTCCAAAGGAAGAGTGGGATTGATCGACAATGAAATCTATTTAACCAGTTCATGAAATTCACTCCAAAGGGAGAGTGGGATTGACCAAAGATGGCATTGGTTCAATCACATCAGGCTCACTCTCTGAAAGAAGAGTGGGATCCACCAAAGCTGATATTGGTTCGACCACTTGATCAACCAAAGGTTGAGTAGGTTGTTGAGAAACTATAGGCTATTCAGGAGAAGGAATTTCTTGAGTCTTTGACCACACTCTTCTTACCTCTGCAATAGCAAAACACTGGTGAGTAAGATGATCTCTCTCACATAGCTTACAAGGGAATTAATTTTTCCTTTGACATGACCATTTTTCTCAATGGTGTCAACATGACTAGAATTGGATGATTGTTTTTTATTAGCATGACCTATAGAGGCTTATATTTTCCCCCTAGCATGACCACCATTGGCTAGGTGACTGGGTCCAACATGGCTAAGAGAGACTGGTTGCTGAAAAACATCAGAATGTTCAAAAACAAGATTCCCATGAAGCCAAACCCTTTGCGCGTCCATGATATAAGGGAATTTATAAGTAAGGTGGTCTCCATGACAAAGCTTACAAGGAAACTTGGGCTTGTATTTTGAACAGGTATTCTTCTCAACGGTGTCAACATGACTCGCAGTGGCTGACAAATTGTCTCATCATGACCCATAAAGGATGAGAGATTGGCCCCAGCATGACCTATAGAGTTTGAAAGACTGGGTCCAACATGACCTACAAAGGTTGGATGGGCACCACCAGCATGAACAACAAAGGCTAATTGATTAGGATCAACATGCTTTACAGTAGTTGAGTGTGTTCCCCAAGCATGAACTTCAGATGCTAGGTGGATGGATCCAACATGACTTGTAGAGGTTGGATAGGGAGGTTCAACTTGAACATTAGAGGTTGAATAGGTTCCCTTAACATTAACTGCATAGGATGAGTGACTAGATCCAATGTGAGATGAAAAGGTTGGAAGGATCCCACCATAATGATCAACAGAGGCTGGATGGTGAAGATTAACTTGACTTGTATAGGTTGAGTGCTTAGATCCAACATGACCTGCAGAGGTTGGATGGGTTACCCCAGCATGAACCACAAAATATCAGGGGTGAGGTTCAACTTGAATTGCAGAGGTTGAATGAGTGCCCCCTTTCTTATGTTCCTTCTTCATATTCCTCCTTCTTTTACTCCTTTTAGACTGTTGGTTACTAGTATCAGTACTTTCACCACATAACATAGAAGGAGGAAGAGAATTAACTACATGTGAATGGCAAGCATTTTTTTGATGCCCTTGATATAAGGAGCTTACTTGAGAAGTATCAAAAGCATTCAGGACAGTTGGAGTGGAGAACAACCACACTGGTAGACCTAGGGTGAATCTAAGTAGATTCAAGGTGGCCATCAAAGGAACACAAACATTCCCTGTGAGAGGAATAGTACAAGGAGTTCCCACCATGGGGATCTCTTGGTTGGTGTTCAAAGGGGTGTTATCCATAGTTTCAAATAGTAAGACAAAGTATGAGGTTGACAAGAAACAAAAATTACAAAGCACATACCTGAAGGAAAACTAAGTATAGACAAACCACACAACACTCACTAAAAAATTCCTAAATCCAAACAGGAAAACAAGTATAAGATATGCTTTCCAGAAGAAAGGTAATAGACAGTTACTTGGAACCCTTATAGATTTTATTAGGTACAAGCAGAGGAATCACCCACTACCCTCCTACAACTTCTACTATGGTTACCTTCCAAGCCCGTCCAAGGTCAACCAGAAATAGCCTTCCACTGTACCTATGTATGAACCCTAGATGTCAAAGAGACTAAAGGCTACCTTAACTATATTGATAGTCTGGGGGGATAGTTGCAAGCCTGGTTCATATGCATGGGAAGTGTATCAAAGCCCGAAACCTTGTCAACACCAGGCACCACATGGGGCTAGGAGGGCGATCTTGACAGAAGTCCCTAGATGCGCAAAAACCTTCGTATACTCTTTGGCAAGGAATTGGAGGGTTATCTACTCAGTCCAAGCCTCTACGTAGCCTCATGCTTAACTTCTGTTTGAGAGGATCTTCTCAGATACAATCAACATAGAAGAGGATTTACCTATTGATTTTCCAACTACGTCTGAATTTAAGCACTTCTGAATAGTTGAAACTCCCTAATCCATAGGTCTAGCCTAAGCTAGCTGGTGTAGGAGCCTATAAAATAAAACTTACTAATAATTTTTAAATTATATCATTCATTTCAAAAGGTTTTTTTTAGTCAGAGGGTAAATGGCATGAAACTTATGTGGTGTTTTGACTCAAATCAGAAACAAAATGACGAAGAAAAGAGAAACGAAATGCAAAAAGTAAAAACTATTCTCTTTCTTTTTTCAAATAGAAACTTGAAAGCCACAAAAGAACAATTTATTTTGATTTTTTTCAAAAATAATGATATGTAGTGCATTAAAGACAAAACTCTAATCTACATGCATATTAAACAACTATATGTTCTTTTTCTTTTTCTTTTATAAATGGAAAAGAAAACCTACCTACAAACTAAATGTATGCATATAACAAGAACAAATCAAAAGGAACTTTTCTATACAACCACCAAATAGACTCTAGAATGCCCTAAAGTCAGTATAAACCATACTTGGAAGGAAGGCTTGCATAAGAGACAAGTCAAATATTTTGGCAAGGTGAATTGAACCAACAAAAGAAGAAGGAAACAAAGACCAATAAGCTTCTAAGTTCAAACAAAGATCACTAACAGAGGTTGACCAGAAACATAAGCCAAAATTCATGCCAATCAAAGGGGGTGGGGGGGAAGAGAAAAGAGAAAACTCTAATGCTATAAAAAGGATTACCACATAGATAAAGAACAACCAAAATGTATGAAACCAACTCTATGGAGTCATGCACCTACAGAGGACTCCAAAAGACCTACCAAACAACCCACAACAGTAGAAAAAACTACAAAAATGAAGAAAAAACATTGTTTTAGGGGAACACCCGGGTTGTAATACTGACCGGTCATGTATCATGTGCGGGTTGATAGTATAGAAATTCATGTGTACAAGCACAAGTGGGTTGTAGTATTGACAGGTTGCGTATCATATGTGGGTTGACATCATAGTAAGTCATGTGTACAAACCAGACATAGGATTGTTTAGTCGACAACTCACGTATGGGTGGGAAAAAACACAAAAAAGGTGAAAAAATTCCTTAGGAAGGCAGGGGAGGTGTTCTATCAGACATATAAAGTTTTCCTAAGTGTCAAGAAAGACCTAAAACCAACACAAAATACTGGAACAAATACAGAGAAACCCCAAACAGATAAGGCTCTCCCTAGTGGAGTTGCCAGTTCTGTTGTAAAGGAAAGTTTCTATGGCTAGGGTTTAAGAGCCCATCAACGTACTAGGGTTGAAAGAGAGATGCAAATGGTTCTGTAAGTATATATAAGCAAGATTCAGATATTACAATGGTTCATACCTTGAAAAAGGAAGGTTGATCCAATTATCCCTTCAATCCTCTTCTTTCTCCTCTCGCTCCTGTTTCTCCAAGAGACCTGCAAAACGAATTATGCCTTCCTCAAACCAATATGACCACATATAAAGAAATGATAATCAAATAAACATGAAATAATAATCTAATTAACATCATCATATGATCATAAACAAATATTCAATCACACATTGAACAATGATTTGGGAAAAAGAAGGACATCACATCTTTATTAATCTTGAAAACAAGTACAAATATACCTTCTCTTCAAGTTGGGCACCTCACAAAACCTTGATCTAGTTCTACTGCTTCTCTTCTCCAAGGAACTCAACCTCCAAGATTTGCAACACAAGGAGATGATCACTAGGGCAAAGGTGTTGGAAAAGAGAGTCCCAATTCCTCCAGCATAACAATGCAATGATTCAAGTCTCCTGTCATGGGCCTACCTACCTCTATTTATATGCTTTATGAAGAGATAGGGTTGAAGAAAAATTAGTTACAACTGAAGGAGTCAGTTGCATAACTACCCAAACTACCTGAATTTTGAAAAACGTATTTTTTTGACATTTTCAGGAGAAATATGCGGGTTTCAGAGACAACAGTCGTGTATGTAGAAGGTATACATGAGTTTCAATGTAAATAGTCGCATATTTAGGGCATACACTGGTATTATATATAACAAGTCACGTACAATATGCGGGTTTCCTTAAGTCAACTCGTGTATGCATAAAAAAAATCCTTTTTAGGGTAGTTTTGGGCATTTTCAGACTTTTGTGTATTCTGAAACATTTTAGCTGACTCAGATACCTTTCCAATGGTGCAAATATGAGGTAAAATAGAGTTACAAAACTCAAGATATGGATTATCCAAGTTAGGTATTTTTTCAATGACTTTCATGAAGTGTCGTCACGGAAGTCTCGACATGCGACGGAATCATGGGAAAGCAGTCACATGCAGAGATGTGTCATTTTGAGCTATAAAAGGCCCTTCTAATCAGACTTATCATAATTTAACTCTACATAATGGTGTCCTCTCAGGGATATTTTGTCTGCATATAATACCAACTCAACTCAATTGTCATCATTCTGATATCATGTTCATCATTATGATGAAATCATTTAATCCTGAGCCAAAATACATTGCTGATTCAGCCAACACACTGCTTAGATCTGCTATCATTAGATGTGACATCAAAAAGTGTCATTGTTTACCTACTTTGAAGGTCATTATTTAGTACGGATCTAACGTTCGGTCACCATATTATGGTTGGTGGGGTCTATCTTCTTAGCGACACTACTGATTCTTCCTCTTGCGACGCCATTTCCTCTTGTGCAACCACTTCCTCTTATGCAACCACTTACTCTTGTGCAACGACTTTCTCTTGTGCTGCCACTTCCTCTTGTGCAACCACTCCTCTTACACAGTCGCTTCCTCTTTCTATCTAGTCGTCCCCTTCATTTCACAGTGCCTCAGGTAGTGTGTAGTGTTGTCCCATTAACAATATTAACTACTCCTTATATATTGCTGATTTAAGTATGTCATGACCCTACAACTGTTGCGACAGATCTTCCTTACTATGCTACTGACTCATATGCTTTGAGAAACCATTTTCTTCCACTGTGCCCTTCCTCTGGCTATCTAATCCTCCTATTCCTATTTTTTTCCAGTGCCTCAAGTATTCTATGACTCCTTCGTTATCCTATAGGGCTTCACGCAGCTACCATTCACTAGTTTTGGAAGTATCCCTCCATCTAATTGGTCTAATTGAACACCCCCCCAAGAGGTAATTGAATTAACAAGATATGGACAGATGCTTCAAGAGCTTGCTATCATATACAAGCACCAAATATCCTTCCTAAAAATGTTTTTTCTTGATATCACGATCATGTTAGGCCTTCTGTCCATCCTTCTCGATGCACTCATGGAACTCTGCAATAAAGTGGTCTTCTTCAAGTTGTATCAACTGTGCCATGCGCCCTTCTAGCACTACTTCATTATCCATGCCTATTGCAGCTGCAATGCACAGACTGGAAACAATATACTCCATAGGCATGGCTTTCTCTTCCTTGTATACCAATTTGAATGGTGTTTGCCCTGTTAATATTTTGTAGGTGGTGTGATATGCCAACAATACTACTATAATTTTCAAATCCTAGTCATCTCGATTAGTGTTACATACCTTTGTAAGTGCATGCTCCAACATCTTGTTGAACGCTTCTACCGTCTTGTTCATCTGTGAATGATATGGTGTACTTTTCTTATGATGTATCTGCAACTCCTTTACTAGTGCTCTTACTGTACGATTGATAAAATGGCGGCCTTGGTCTCTCATCAATATCCATGGGAATCCAAATCCCATCTTTTGGGACAAGAAAACCAGACAAGAAAGAAGTCAGCCTGCAATCCAGGAAGAAAAAGTGTGCATGACGAGGAGGAGAGTAAGTCACAAAGGAAGAAAGGGAACCAACACGGAGGAAGGATATAGCATATGCACGAAAGAAGAAAGGAAATCTTGCAGGAGTGCAAGAGGGTAACGGTTAGAAAGAAACAAGTAAAGATTGTGGCTGCTAAAGACAGTGTAAGCCTACAAATAATGCATGTATGAAGGAATATTTTGTAAGTCAAGCCAATAATGCCTTGTTTCAATCCTTGACAGCCGGTAACCATTTTTTATGGCTAATCATGACCTGTAACTGATGAGCAGTATGTAGTCAACCCTATGTAGTCTAGTAGAAGATATAAATAGGAAGAACCCGTTCTGTATAAGGGTTGGACATTCTTCATTATTGAAGGGGGGCATTCGTTAAGGTCCATTATTCTTCCATTTTGTTTATCCAGTTAAAGAAGTTCGGGTAAATAGAAGAAAAGACTTAGAAGAGAGTCTAGTATAAGTAGAAGGCTGTTGATCCGTGGATCATGTAGCTGTGTGCGCAGACCACTAGTAGTAGAAGGAATCTATAGCTGAGTGTACAGATAGTAGGTAGAAGGGTTGATTCATGCTATGTGCAGATTAGTAGGAGTATACAGAAGAATAAACTATTATTCTTGCACATTGATCTAGGAACAAAGCATCAATCGCATCAAAGAATAATCAACAAATAACTCATGAAATGGTGTTAATCGGAACTAGAATGGTTTCCTCTGTGTATATTCAATAAACAATGAATGGTTACAATAACAATGTCAAGCAATAGCTTGAATCCATGCAGAATTCAAATACCTAAGGAGGCAATTCGAAATCAATGAGTGGGTCTGGCTTAACTGACTCTAAGCCATTCAATCACACTCAGTTAACCACTTGACCAAAACCCTAATTGACTCACCAAACCCTAACTGAAGTCAGAGTGCAATAAATGATTGAATCTCAACTGAAGGAGATCAAACACATGTCATAGCAAGCCAGCCATCAAGTGCTAGTACTCCATGACTTCGATGAACCCCAATGAGGTTAACTGAAGCTGAACTGATCATCAAAAGTTGGTGGAGGCACCCCTGTTGACTCCGGATCATTAAATAATAATAAATAATCATTAAATAATATATTTAATGAGAGGAGGCACCTTAACTGACTGGTTGAACTGATTGTAACCATCAGTTAGCAATTAGGTGTATTAATATCACTCAGATCACCCCTGGAGTGCTCCAGTTAGCCTCCTTGACTATAGGAGAAGGCTAAGTTAGCCTCGCTGATTGTAGGTAGGTGTGGGTGTGAATGGATGATGGAAATTAATGCTCCACTGATGTCAATTAATGTCAATTATACTTAGGATAGTGGTTTAACTAGGCCAATTTGACCAAAAAGAGTGTGTATGATGGTAGATGTCTCCAACACCCCCCCTTAAGCTATACTAAGGAAGAATTAGGAAACATAGATGCATAAAAATGATAGGGACCCAAAAACTAAGGCCATAGGTCACCCTATTCAATGCTGAAACTAAAACAATGCTCAAAACAAACTAAGTGAGGAAAAGAGGGAAAACCCTGTGGGAAAACCCCCCCCTCAAGTTGAACACTAAAAGTAGTTTGGATCACCCTGATGAACACACCCCCAATAGTGAACGGAGGTAAGTGAACTTCTTTTCTGAAAATCTCTTCGTGAATATGTTTCCAATCTACTCATTAGTTGAGCAGTATTGCAGAATGATGGTCTTGTCATGCACTAACTCCCTGATGTAGTGCATGTGAATCTCTACATGCTTGTTTCTCTACCTGGTAACTAGATCCATGGATATCTTAATAGCACTCCGGTTGTCACAAAAGAGGATAGTGGACAAAGTACTACCAAGATCAAACTCTGAAAGAATGCCTTGCAACCATACTGCTTGAATGCAAGCATTCACCGCTCCTCGATACTCGGCCTTTGATGAAGATAGTGCTATGGCAGCCTGCTTTTTTCTTGACCAGAAAATAGGGCCACCACCAAACATGAATACATATCTATAAGTTGACTTCTAATCAATAGAATCACCCACCCAATCAGACTCTGTGTATCCAACCAACTCTAGCTCGGAGTCTGCAGCATAGTGAATGTCGTAGGTCCCGGTTCCCTGAATGTATTAGAGGATCCTCTCGGTTTCCTTCCAATGAATATCATGAGGCTACTACATGTATCTTGATACAGCATTCATGACATAACAAACATCAGTCCTAGAATGTGTCAAGTACAACAAGCTACCAATCAGCTGTTGATAGATAGTGCAGTCCATGGGAGGTGTGTGTTTTCCTTCTTCAAGGCTGATCCCTGAAAGGAAAGGGAATGGTCCAGGACTACATTCAGCTATGTTAAACTTGAATAATAGGTCTGAAGTGTATTTTGACTGAGTGACCATAATCCCATCATAATTTTGCTTGATTTCGAGCCCCAAAAATTGTTCACTCATTTCAAAGGCATTATGGAGAGCAGTTTTGATGGCTGAAATGGAGTCAATTGTGCTACCTGTGATCAGTAAGTCATCAAAATATAAAACAATGATAATTATATTACCATAATTCTTCTTTAAATACACATTTGGATGTGATCTACATCTCTAAAAATTTTGTGAGAGAAGGAAGGCATCCATCTTGGAATACCACTCTCTTGGGGCCTGTTTTAACCTGTATAGTGACTTCTTTAGCTTGCAAAACAAAGATGGATCAGTGATGTAGCCCTCAAGCTGCTTCATGTATATATCCTCATGAATATCTCCATGCAGAAAGGCTGATTTAACATCCATGTGATGCACCTTCCAGTGCTTGGATGCTGAAATAACCAAAACAAGGCGGATGGAGTCCATTTTTGCAACCGGTGCAAAGGTCTCATGGTAGTCTACTCCTTGGATATGAGAGAAACATTTTTCTACCATCCTTTCCTTATATTTTTAGGTGCTTCCATCATCATAAACCTTTGTTTGAAACAATGACTTTCATTGAACCAATTTTCTTCCCGGAGGAAGAGAAACTAGCTCCCAAGTAGTGTTTTTCTGAAGAGAATTCATCTCTTCATCCATGGCAACTTGCCATCTCGGATCATTCCGAGCATGGTAGTAGGATTTTGGATCTGAAATAATCATCAAATATCAATTTTTGGAAAAAAAATTATTAGAACAAGAGAGAGCAATACCTACTCTTTGCAAATCAGACCGGGTTCTCCTTGGATCATCCAGATTTCCAATGTTGTCTCCTACGGAGGAGAGTGTCTGTTGGGCCCATGTAGGAATATGATTTTGCACTTCAGGTTCTGATTTAGAATATTATTATTTCTGCACACTGATATATTAAATCATAGGATCCAAATCAGGGTCATCACCCCCAATTTCATCATCCAAATATTCAGTAGAATAGGAAGGAAATTCAACGGTTTTCTCCTTCACTAGTTCCACCTCCTGAAGAGCCTCATCGAACTTGACACCTCTCTTGATGATGATATGTATGTTATTGACATCCAGAATCTTGAATCCTTTGGATTCATCAATATACCCAATAAACATACATTCTATGATTTGCGGTTGCAAAGGCCTTCTTTTATCAAGCGGAATCCGGGCCCATGCAGTGGACCCAAACACCCTGTAGGTTCGACACATCCGGCTTGTGTCTGAAGTATGATTCGAAATGAGTCTTTCCTTTCACTGATGAGTGTGGCACCCTATTATTAATTTATTATATAGCATGCATGGATTCAGCCCACAAATTTGTAGCAATCTTCTTTGACTCCAACATACAGGTGGTCATCTCCTTGAGAGACCGGTTCTTCCTTTCCGCTACTCCGTTCTGCTAGGGAGTGTAGGGAATTGAATGTTGGAGATGAATACCAATTTAGGAGAATATTTACAGCAAATAATTACTGACATACTCCCCTCCATTATTATATCTCAATATCTTGATCTTAAGCTTAGAGGCATTTTCGATCAAGGCCTTTAATTCAAAAAAATTTCACATACTTCTGATTTCTTTTTGAGAAAGAAAACCCATGTATACCTTGAAAAATCATCAATAAAATTAAGGAGGTACCTTGATACATTCATGGATGTGATAAGCATCAGACCACTGATATCAAAATGTATCAGCCTCAATATGCTTGTAGCTCGGTTTTCCTTCCCCCGATCAAACTTGTGCTCAGGGTGTTTTCCAATCACACAGCCCTTGCAAACTCTCGTGGTTTCCTTGATGAATAGGAGGCCTTCAACCATGGTTTTTTTCTGTAATTAGTGCAAATATTTGAAATTAATATGGCCAAACCTCTCATTCCACAACCTACTAACCTCATTTCTATGAGTTAGCAGAGCAGTGGGCTTTGCATCCACAACAAAGTGAGAGAACTCATAGGATTTTGCATGATGATTTGCAAGGCCTTTTGCAATGAGTTTCCTGGATGCAATTTCTATTTTCTCAACATCATTTGGTCTAAAAGAGACTCTCTTAGGCATTCCTATATGTTTCATTTGATAGACACTAAGGATATTTGCTGCTAGAGATGGTACATACAAAACATTAGAGAAAAAACTATTTTCAAGATCTACAGTACCTTGTCCTTTGGAAATGATGGTGGAGTCATCTCCCATGGGGATGGGGATGGATTTTCTGGTTTACAAGGATGAAAAGGATTCTTTTTCATCCATCATGTGATTTGAAGCTCCACTATCAATCAACAGTGCTTTGGACTTCGAAGTGCTTGCCATGAGGGCATGACCTTTCTCATGCTGTGGTTCTTGATCTTGGTGATCTCTCCTCCGAAATCTCTCTGGAAGATTAATGTGATTCCTCTCAAGGAGAGAGGTTGCTTCATCAATATTTTTCTCCATGCAGGCATGTTCAGGGTGAAAACCCTTCCCACAGTAAGAACACTTGACTTTTTATTTCCCATTGTGCCCTTTTCCTTTGTTCTTCCTTGAACTAGAAGATTCATCATGCTGCTGGTTTTCAACTCTAGGCTTGGGAGCATCAAATTTAGTTTTTTTATTTTTCTGCTACTTTCTTTTACCCTTTAGATCTTTGGGCCCCAATACATGGAGGGCTTCATCACGGGAAGATCAGATGATCCCCATCTGGACAAGCTTGTCATGTTCATTAGTTAGGGACTCAATGAAGGAATTGAGTGTAGACATCTTCCATCCGGGGGTTGTGAGCTTCCCCACACGGAATGTAGAAACAAAAACAGAATAATCACCCCCGAGTTTGGAGAGGATGGCAAGGATGAGATGATCATCCTCCTTCTCCACATTGCATTGCTTCAAGAGTAAAACAGTATGCTTTAACTTTGTAAAGAAATAATTCAGAGTCTCGAAATTGGAAGGTTGGAGAGACATGAGTTTATTTTTGAGTTGGTAAAATCTCAAGTCATCATGCTTTATATATAGAGATTCCAATTTTTCCCATATTTCTTTAGGTGTCTTCAAATTCGTAAGATGGAAGAGAAGGTCTTGGGAAATAGAGAGGCACAAGAAACCGAAGGCTTCATCCTTCTTGTTCAATAGTCTTGATTTTTCTATGGCGGATCCAGGATAAACTTCAGTGTCCATGGAAACTCTAAAAATTCCTTTGGAGAGCAACTGAATCTCCATATTACTTTTCCACGAGTGGAAATTTTATGGAGTCAAGAGATCTTCCCAGGAGGCCATCTGAATGTTCTGTAGCGAATGCTTCACCTGTAGAAACCTGAAAATCAAAACAGAAAGGGAAAAATAAGGTCAGACAGCCTACACATTCTAGGATTTCATCACACCCAGCATAGTCAATCAAGCAAGCTTGATCAACAAGTTCTTTACTTAGGATATTGAGTTGTAAGCCTTGGCTTCTGGTGCAGTGCTAGAATTTTGAGCTATTGCTCACTTTTCATGGAAAAATCTGTCAAAAAGCTTGTTTTTGAGAGATAGATCTTCACCCCGTCGTATGCTCTGATACCATATTATTCTTGCACATTGATCTAGGAACAAAGAATCAATATCATCAAAGAATAATCAACAAATAACTCATGAAATGGTGTTAATCGGAACCAGAATGGTTTCCTCTATGTATATTCAATAAATAATGAATGGTTACAATAACAATGTCAAGCAATAGCTTGAATCGATGAGGAACTCAAATACCTAAGGAGGAAATTCAAAATCAATGAGTGAGTCTAGCTTAACTGACTCTGAGCCATTCAATCACACTCAGTTAACCACTTGACCAAAACCCTAATTGATTCACCAAACCCTAAATGAAGTTGGAGTGCAATAACTGACTGAAACTCAATTGAAGGAGATCAAACACATGCCATAGCAAACCAACCATCAAGTGCTAGTGCTCCATGACTTCAATGAACCCTGATGAGGTTAAATGAAGCTGAATTGATCTTCAGAAGTTGGTGGAGGTACCCCTGTTGACTCCAAATCATTAAATAATAATAAATAATCATTAAGTAATATATGTAATGAGAGGAGGTTCCTTAACTGATTGGATGAACTGATTGTAACCACCAGTTAGCAATTAGGTGCATTAATATCACTCAGATTTCCCCCGGAGTGCTCCAGTTAGCCTCCTTGACTATAGGAGAAAGCTAAGTTATCCTCCTTGACTGTAGGTAGGCATTGGTGTGAATGGATGATGGCAATTAATGCTCCACTAATGTCAATTAATGTCAATTATACTTAGGATAGTGGTTTAACTAGGCCAATTTGACCAAAAAGAGTGTGTATGATGGTAAATGTCTCCAACATAAACAAGAGAGCATGAGAGTAGAAGATTGATTTAGAAAGACATATCTTAAGAATAGTCTACATATCGCAGACTGCAAGGTGCTTTTTGGTGGTTTTTCCTAGATGGGCTTCCACGTTATTTCCTATTTTGAATGAGTGATTGTGTTGAATGTTTATGTGAATGATGAATTATTTGCTTACTATATATTTGTTAGTTACATTTGAATGTATGCACTATCTTTTTAATCACTTAATGAATGAAAGTTAAAGGCATTGCAGGAATGTTATCTACAAACTCATGGTTAAATCCCTAAGTTAAAGCATAAGTCGCAACTGTCTGTCGGTACATGGGATCAGCTACATTTCACCAGTTGCACCAGCTATTGAGATTAAGTGTAATGTCTCCTTTTTGGAATTTTATTAAAATGCCCAACTTTCCAAATTTTTCACAATTTTGGCTCTTGACTAGTTTTAGTGTCTTGGTCTTCAAATCAGCCCAATTGCTCCCAAATATTTAGATAAGGTGTATGAATGATATAATGACTTAATTATTATGTTAAGGGATGTGTTATGGTCCTTCTGTTACCACCTAAGTGGTACTTAGTGGTTTTTTATCAAGTGATCCTAGTGAACCGGACAATGATGATTTGTTCGGACTTCAGAAGACCTTCAAAAGTGCTTGTTGTACTATATCACATATTCATATCCCATAGGGAGTTGTAATAAAATGTTCTATCATGATAGTGTCTTTAAAGGACTCGGTCTCTTAGAATTTATTTGTCAATCCAATCAGTCTAAGGTGTTTTTTCCCTTAGTTATTATTGGTTGTTGAATAAACGACTGATAATTTCTGAGTTTTTCACTCAATACCTCCAATGTTGGGGTGGTTCGCTTAGCATTTAGGCCATTTGAGGTTATTAGAGTCTATGTGTCAATGTATAAACATGCCAGGCATTGTGGTCGAGTCATATGAACATGTCTAAGTCCCTCTAGGTTTTAATTTTTTTTAATCTTTTAAGTTTTTTAAAATTTTAATTTTTCCACAAAACTTAGGCTATTTTTTAATAGTCTAATTGGAAAAAATGGTTTTGTAATAAAAGTGGGCTCAAAAATCAGTTTTAGTCATGGGGGTGCTCATTTTCAAGCTCATAGCACCATGTAAACCAATAAACCCATTTTTCCTATGGTTTGAGTAATTCTCCCATCACTCAGGTCAGAAAACCCAAAAAATCAAATATTGATTATTTTAATTGATAAATTAATTAAATAATGGAGAAAACCCCAAATCCTAAATCAATGGGATTTGATCTGATTTGACTGAAATCAGTCTCATCAGCTTCAGATTGACTGGATATGACCATCCCTTAAGATAAGGAGGTGATTTGGGATGAACAGGGAGTGCATTGCTCCATGCAATCTTGGGAATTGTGCCCTCTCTCTCTCCTCCACACGTGTGGGCCCATCTAGATGAGTTTTAGTGGATGGTTCAGTTAGCAGGTTGAGGTGTTAGTTCGATCAGCTCTCTGATTGATAGTTTCACTTAGTGAGACTCATATCAAGCTCAGTTAGACTTAGATCAAGCTTAGATTCACTCCACATGCAGCTACAGTCTCTCTCTCCTTGGGAATTGCTCCCCCCTGGGCTAGATTTCTTGTTTTTGCTATAAATAAGGCTCAATTTTCCTCTTCCAAGGTTTAGAACTGGATTGAGGTGATGTTGCTATTGTTATGTGTACTATTTTGGAATAAATAATATTTGGAGGCAAGATCTACGGTGTAATGCTTTTCATGTGTGGATGGTGATTGTCAAGTGCTTATGCGGTATAATCTGTATTATTGATCTTTGATTTTTGTTGGTTAATTGTTTTCCCTGAAGGAGAGAGCTACCTCTTGTTGGGGTAATATATTATTCTAGTTTGATTTATGATCTTACTATTCACTTGTTTCATATCTCTTGCAGTTGCATGTATTTTAAGTTTTATTGCATGCTTTCTAATTGTCTTTTTCCAGCAACACCCATGATTTAACCATCTGTTTGTGCAAGGATTTCTAGGCTGCAGATGATCTCACTTATATAAGGGGTTGATATAGTTTTCATATTCCTCATATTCAGGACGTTTTGGAGCACATATTCCCTCTGTATTCCACCAAAGTAGACTCCAAATCCCAACATTCCCAGGCTTCCAGCACTCTTTCTCCTCTTCCTCCTAAAAATCAAAAGTTTACCTACTTACATTGTTTACAAGCTTTGATATTATTCAGATATATTATTTTAAAGTAAAACTTAACATATATCTATTGTCTCAAGCTTCATAATCTATATCTCATTCCCAAAAAATTGTATAAGCATTCTAGGTCTAGATTTAGGGAAATCGTCCGTTTTGCATGGCAATTTAAAGAGAATCCATAGTTTGCATGCATTATATTTCTGTTTCTATTTTAAAATATAAAATCCAGTAATCAATGCATATTTCATTGGATTCCCAAACAGAAATTGAAGATCCCGAGGAAAGCTTGCTTTCCTTGGTTCCGTTTTCATTGTTTTAACTAGTTTTAACTTAGTTTTTTTTTGGTTTAAAGTAGGCTGACCCAAAGGTACTTTCAAAGTGATTTTGGGCATATTTCATTCTAATAAGCTCAATTTTTTTTTATCAGGAATAACATAAAGAGGATAATTTTCTATTCGAAAGTGGCTTTGGGCCATCTGAATCCCCCTAGGGGTCTCCCTTTTTTACTATAATCTTTAATTTTGGCATTTTGTAAAGCCTTGGTTTCATTCTATATAAGAACCAAGAGGATTCAGATAATTTTTCTGATATTTTAACCGTTTATAGTAAAAATTATTTCTAAATAGGTTCTTTCGAGCCCATTCCCCATCCCCCCTGGGGGGATTGGTGTCCATTTTTTAGTTTTTTCAATTTCTTATTTTTCTTTTCTTTAGATTAGTTTCATTGATGTAGAATAATATTTTTTGATTAATTTATAATATATTCCATATTACAATATCAAATTAACTTTAATAATTACCCCATGACTTCCCGATTGACCCAAAAGGGGAAAGAGATACGTAGTAGGACTAATTAGGAAACTTGTGGTTTGTTTCATTTTTGCTGCTTATCATTAATCTCTGCAATAAATTTTCTAAAATCAACCCCCTCCTTGCTTCCCCAATTGAGGTCCACTTGGACCGACCGAGGTTCCTGGAGGGTTTTTCTTTCTAAAAACACATCCTTTTAGAAATTTACAAAGACTCCAGTGTGTATGCTCTATGTTTGGATGCATTTCATCCGATCAATTAAGCTGCATCAAAAGCAACATGGTGACTAGATTAATTACGTTTCACCTTCCCGAATTAACCACCATCAGGCGAAAATCCAACGCCTCGATCAAACTGTAAACAGTGGAAAAATACCCAAAGGAAGTGGGAGCCCCTAGACAGTGAACTCGAGGTACAAATCTCTATTACACCTTCATGTGTATTATGAACACAATCTTAGAGACTCCATTCAACCCACACATTTCTTGTGGGTAGCCATGAAGGTTTATTTTTGGACATACTCCAAGTACCCCTTGGATATATCTGGAGTCCCCCCCTGCCTAATTAAATCCACTCATATTCCATATTAACTTAAAATGTACCAATAA
>LPNX011019185.1:605578-641239 GCA_001517045.1 Pseudotsuga menziesii | reverse complement strand
TGTATGTCACCATTGTGCTTTCTTGTGCTCATTTTGTTATCTTGTCATATATGGTTATTAATGTTTAATTTCAAAGTCCGAAACAACTCATCCAGTCTAACATCATCATACTAAATTAATTTTCCTTAGTAATTTAATAGGGTCTACCCCCCTTGGCTTCGTTAGGAGTTTAGCCTAAACGAAGGAGTCAAGAATAAGGTGGCATCCTTGACTCGAGACTTTCCCCTAAGGACACACCAAGTGGATTGAATATTTATGCCATGTCCGTCCCTGAGGTGTGTGAAAGGTGGAAACACCTCCAATCATTTTTGCAAGTCTATATCAAATTCTGAATAAGATAGATGAATTTACTAGCAATTTTGGGGCTCAAATCCCTCCTGGGTAATTGCCGGAATGGATTCCCAAATGTAATTAAAATCAGTCAAATTCTCAAATTGAAGCAGGGGATGTTTAGAAGACATTTTTAGAGACTCATATGCAGAACCAATTGAACTCCCATGGCTTTTATCACTTCCTTCAATCAGATATAAAAAACTAGTTTTTGACCCTTGGGGAAATGAGATGTAGTTTTCCACAAATGCTATGAAATTATACCCAATTGCCACAAATTCTTAGTTACAGACCATGAAAACCATACTATACTTTAATTAAAGTTCATTCATTTATAAATCATCAATGTTTCACACATATATTCGATTCCATCAATATTACAAGAGTTTACAACAAGGTATTGGGGAAATGGCATTGTTTCTTAAATATTGGACAATAATACATGAGATATCTTGGATTTTCGACCTGAGATATTTCTCAAAATTAAATAAAAGATAATTTACATTAGAATACAAAATAATGGAGTAAGATAAGCTCCCTCAAAGAGACGAATAGCTCACCAAGTGCGCCTCACTCCATAGAACTGAAATATGGTGAGAAAACTTGAGATGAATGGAAGAACAAGATGATATTTATATTTCCATGAAATTCCTATAGCTTTCACATACAAATAAAATACCTGAGTTTCCTTTCGAAACACCAACTAGGATGGGAATCTTTCACTCTCGAAATTGGCTTAAGCAACAAAACTAGTCATCCACTAGCTCTCACAATTCATAAATGAGAAAAATCCTCTTTTCATGGATGATCCCTGTATTTTATAAAAATTATTGGTATTCTAAGTTCCAAATCCATCCATAAATTAAATCCAAGTTGAATCGGTGTGGCTTCTCATGCTATGCCATGTGGCCTCTCTCTTCACCTTCCCTCTTCTCCCAAATTTGAGTAGGAGCCTCTTGGCCTTCTCCAACTCCAAAATTCGACCTCTAGGATGCTATATTCAGTCCTGACATGTAATTATGTTAGTATTTCAGCCTTCATATATGACTTGTGTCATAACTATCATAGAATCTCATCATTGGTGTCATAGATGTCATAAATGTAAGGGGAATCTAGACAAGTGTCCATGAAACTCCCATTTGGCTCGTCCTCTCTCACGTAAGTTACAATTCATCCCAAATTCAAACTATTAAGTATATTTACAATTATATTAACCTCATAATCCACCCCAAAACATTATGCTTCCCATAGATTCTAAATTACAAGAGGAGGATACCATTTAACATAGGAATTCCAGCTTGAGTGGGCCCCATAGTCTCCATGTGTCTCCATTCTCCATAGCCATTTCAATTTTCTCTTTTATTTATTTAATAAGATACATTATTAAATATTTATTCTATTCTAATGTGTAAACATCATTTATTATTCCCCTTATTACAAATCTCAAAGCTTCCACCCCCAACCTAGGAAACTAGTGATTTTCCTCGACAATTATTTGACTTTTAGCATCCCTTTGACAACTTTCATCAATATGGAAAATGTGATTTGGCCATTATGACTCAATGAAATTTTTTGGAAATTAAAAATCCTCACTTCCCAATATTGCTTGTCCTCAATCAATTTCAAACATGGTTGTTGAAGAACCTGCTTTCTGTATGATTCTTTGAAGTTGCCACTGAGCTTCCCACCTTGAGTCTTTGAGATTCCATGAAGATTTCAGAGAGGAACCACTATGCTTTCTGCTGTACTACTCTGATTAACATCACCTTTTTAAGTGGGGAATCCATATCCCATACTTCTTCTTTCCCAAACAATTTTAAATCAATGGGACTAAAAACTATCCCAGGGTCCCATTGCTTGCATTGCACTCCAACAATTAAGAGTGCTCTCCAACCCATACCATTTGGAAAGAGAATTATTGGATCCCATTTTCTTGTATGCATTCTTCCAAACATCATGAGTGCATAATATATATCATCAAATTATATAAAAACATAATAATAATGTACATCAAGGAGGTGTCCCACCAAGAAATTTTGAAAGTTCTTATACTTCCTAGTGAGTAGACTACCATTTTCCAAGTACATACATGCTTCATGTGACCAATCAAATCTTCTCCAATGACATAGGTGAGTATCCCATGTCCTATAATGCTTCTCCAAAAGGAAGTTATATGCATCAAAATATTCATCCATGTAAACTTTCATCCAAGAAGTGAATGAAGAATCTCCACTCAAATTTGAACCAAATAGTGAGCAACAAAAACAAGGAGACTTCAAATGACTCAAAGAACTCTTACCCATACATCCATGAATGAGTGAATAATAAATATATAACAATGTATGTGGCTGGTATAAAAAAAATTCTCCTATCATAAGTCTATTCACCCTAGTGTTGGATGAAGTTCCTCCAACATCAAATGAACCAAGTGTTGAGCAATAAAAATTATGAGTCTTCAACTGACTCAAATGTATATCATAGGTGCATCCATGTAGATGTGCATCATCAGAAAGTAACAAGGAATGTTGCTGCAAATTTTAATAAGAATGTGCTCCAAATCATATGTAATGTGCATCAATATAATCATCCATTTTTTCTTTCATCCAATAAGTGAATGGAGAACCTCACCAAAATATGAACAAAATAAGGAACAAGGAAAACATGAAGACTTAAAGTGGCTCAAAGAAGTCTCATCACTACACTCATGAATATGTATATCATCATGTAGAATCAAAGGATGTTTATACTAATAATAATTTTCTTCAATCATATAACTATTCACCCAAGTGTGGGATGAATTTCCTACAACTTCAAATAGACTAGGAAACGAGCAAGGAAAATCATGAGTCTCCAAGTGACTCAAGTGAACATCATAGGTGCACCCATGTAGATGTGTATAATCATAATGTAAACAAGGATGCTGGTGAAAATTTAAATAATATGGTTCTCTAATAATTCCATCATCAAAATGAGAATTAAAATGCCCATTCTCTTCATGTGGCACCATAAAAAAGAAACCTTTCACCCATACTTCATTAGGATGAGTGTTGCAAAATTTAGAAGTGTAGGATGTAGGAGGAAGAAACAACTCACCCAAATGATAAGTAAGTGAAAAAAAATCATAATTTTAAGGATCCATAGGGGTAGGATTATGCACCTCCCTAAAAATGCAAAAATTTCCTCATGGCTTCGTTCCAAGGTGGTGGAGTTATGCACTTCTTCAAAAATTGTGTAACCATTTTCAAGAGGCAACTCAAGTTCCTCTTCCACCATTACTAGTGATTGGATATCATCATTATAATAATGAGTCACATCAAGAACCTACAAATTTTCATGTTTCTCATGATCCATCATGTCATGAGAATCATCCAAGAAATCTACCTTATGAAAATCTAAAACATCGAAGGGAAAAAAAGTGTCTTGTAATTTTTCAAGAAGTTGCTTATTTTGAATTGTGAGCTTATCAATAACTTCATTATTCTTCAAGTAGGATTCATGTAACCATTCAATAATCTCAATGAAATTTTTTCTATCAAAAATCAAATACATGAAATTACCTTTGATGTTGCACATTTCTCTCTGAATCTTCACCACATCTTCATGGAAGGATGGCTCCTCCAAGGAAGTAGCTCTCCAACAAGAATTTGATACAAATGCTTAAGTGTCATGGAGTATTCTTAGGGCCTCTTGGATATTGTTTTAATTAATATTTAAGGACCCTTCAAGAAAACTAGGCTATTTAAAATGAACCTCCCCATATTCTTCCTTCTTTCTTGGAGCAACTTCATGAAGCTCAAGTGGTGATGTGGAAGTTGATCTTGTGTCTTCTTCAACTGCTACAAGGTATTCATTTTCATGTTTAAAGGAATTTTGGATTGCAGAAACAATTTAAAAATTTATCTCTATGTCACCAACATATAGGTGTGAGCACCCATCAGTAGGTACTCCTTCATAGTTCAAGCATCCATCATTAGATTCTCATTGTTTCATTTCCAAGGTAGCATGTGTCTCAAAATTATCTTCAATATTTTCAATAAAAAATTCTTCATAATTATGTGATGTCTCTTAATATTTTTTAGAGTCACCTGGGAGTGAATTTATATCCTATTCATGTAATACTTCTTCTACTTCACCTATTTCAGAACTAGGTGGTTCATGGGTCTCTTCCTTTTGCTCCTTCAAGCAACCTGATGCATTTTTCCCTTTCGTTTTCTTAATATATATATATATTTTTCCCAACTTTGGATAGCCAAAAATTCAAATAATTTAATAATATTCTTTTCCATGTCTTCAAATATAGGTTCCATAATTTTTATAAGCTCCTTACCATCATATGAGGTTCGCTTTTTATCGCTAGTCATAGTTTCCTCAAAACAATTGCCTCCCTCTCCTACCTTTTGTTTGTTTTTTATTCAATAAAAGCACTTTTGGGTTTCAATATATAATTGTGGTCCCTTAATTATTGTACAAATAAATATCAGACCACATCAGGTGCCAAGATCATGCTCTGATACCACTGTAATGTCCCCTTTTTGGAATTTTATTAAAATGCCCAATATTCCAATTTTTTCACAATTTTGGCTCTTTACTAGTTTTAGTGTCTTGGTCTCCAAATCAGCCCAATTTCTCCAAAATATTTAGATAAGGTGTATGAATGATATAATAAATCAATTATTATTTTAATTGATGTATTATCATTCTCCAATAATTTCTTCAAGTCTATATCAAATTCTGAATATGATAGATGAATTTAGTAGCAATTTTGAGGCTCAAATCCCTCCCAGTTAATAGCCAAAATGGCTTCCCAAATGTATATAAACTCACTCAAATTATCACATTGAAGAACTGGATATTTAGAATAAATTATTAGAGACTCATATGAAGAACTATTCAAACTCCCATGGCTGTCATCACTTCCTTCAATCAGATATAAAAAACTAGTTTTGGACCCTTGGGGAAATGAGATGTAGTTTTACTTAAATGCTATGAAATTCGACCCAATGGACACAAATTATAAGTTAAATACAATGAAACCAATAAAATAATTTAATTTAATTTCATTCATTTATAAATCATCAATGGTTCACACATATATTCTATTCCATCAAGATTGCAAGAGTTTACAACAAGGTATTGGGGAAATGGCACTGTATCTTCAATATTGGACAATAATACATGAGATATCTTGGATTTTATACCTGATATATTTATGAAATTAAATAAAATATAATTTAAATCATAATACGAAATACTGGAGCAAGATAATCTCCCTCAAAGAGATGAATACATCACCAAGTGCGCCTCACTCCATAGAACTGAAATATGGTGAGAAAAATTGAGATGAATGGAAGAACAACATGATATTGATATGTCCATGAAATTCCTGTATATTTCAACTAAAAATAATAATACATTAAATATCCATCAAATACCTAAGTTTTCTTTCAAAACACCAACTAGGATGGGAATCTTTCACCCTCAAAATTTGCTTAAGCAAGAAAACCAGTCTTCCACTAGCTCTCACAATTCACAAATGACAATTTCAGAAATGAGAAAAAGCCTCTTCTCATGGATTATACTTGTATTTTATAAAAATTATTAGTCTTATAAGGTTCCAAATCCATCCATAAACAAAATTTAAGTATAATTGGTGTGGCTTCTCATGCTATGCCATGTGGCTTCTCTCTTCACCTTCCCTCTTCTCCCAAATTTGAGTAGGAGCCTCTTGGCCTTCTAAAACTCCCAAATTCGACCTATAAGATTCTATATTAAGTTTTGACATGTCATTATGTCAGTATATAACCCTTCATATCTTATTTGTGTCATAAATTTCATAGAATCTCCATCATTGGTGTCATAGATGTCATAAATGTAAGGGGAATCTAGCCAAGTGTCCATGAAACTCCCATTTGGATCTTCCTCTCCCACGTAAGTTAAAATTCATCCCAAATTAGACCTATGAAGTATATGGAAAAGTATATTAACCTAATAATCCAGCCCAAAACATTAGTCTTCCCATAGATTCTAAATTACAAGAGGAGGATACCATTGAACATAGGAATTCTAGCTTGAGTGGGATCCATAGTCTCCATGTGTCTCCATTCTCCATAGCCATTTAAATTTTCTCTTGTATTTATTTAATAATATACATTGTTAAATATTTATCCTATTATAATTTCTAAACATCATGCATTATCCCCCTTATTCCAAATCTCAAAGTTTCCACCCCTAACCTAGGAAACTAGTGATTTTCCTCGGCAATTATTTGACTTTTAGTATCCCTTTGACAACTTTAATGAATCTAGAAAATGTGATTTGGCCATTGTGACCCAATGAAAAATTTGGGACATTACATTAAGGATAGTGTTATGGTGCATGCGCTGACATATAGTTGTTCCCAGTTGCACCAGAATAGACTCCATCATCCAGTTTCCTTTGTCGAGTGCCTTGGTTGTGCGCCAAGGGACTATAATTCCCTCGCCAACTATGGAAACATGGTTTTGGTAGTTACCCATTAGATATATTAGGTTTTACTATGCCTACCTCACAGGTGTTTTCAGCTAAGCTTTCCCTATAGGTCCGATTTCTTGTTGTTTATTGTTGGTATTGTGGTGTTGTTAAACCACACGTTAAGAGAAGAAGGTGATAGAGGCCAACAAATTGTTCTATTGACGGGACCCATAATCAATTGAGTTGAGGGAAATGGTGTGGAATCTGATGAATAAAGAGATAGAAGACTAGCTGGAGTCTAAGATGCTAGAATTTGCACAAGAGGAGAGCACAGGATCACAGTTGAGTGTAGAAAACTAGGTGGACGAGTACATATATTCCCATATCCACAAGATATTCTTTGTAGAGTTCCCTGTTATACTACATGAGTTGTTTTCAAGATTGGCGACTAGACAGACAAACTTCCAAGGAAGAGACACTATCAAATGGAGTGATCGGTTGGTTCATGAGGTAACTAATGTAAGTAACACCATCTCTAGAGCTATTGATTTTTGGGTTGATAGTATCTTGCAAGGATATATCATTGATCTTATAGTAGGGACTATAACCTCATATAGAAAAACTGAAAGAAATGTTTTTCGAAGACCACAAAGAAGATATTTGTTATCTATCGGTACATGGATTAAGATGCTCATGTATGAGAAGTGTGTATTGCAGTTGATTAGTTGAGTCACATACCAGTGAAGGAGATTATGTCCCCAACTAACTATTAAGAAAATGGGAAAGAGTGAGTTGAGATGTTCCCCGGAAGTACAGAACCTAAACTAGAATTTGGATTCCTAAGGAGTGGAAGGAGATTCACATCAAGGAAAAGAAGAAAGACGGAAAGAGGGCGATGAAATCCTAGTCTGTTCGAGGAGAGTGAACATGAACTTCAGTCGTAGAGAAGTGAAGGATCTTGCAATGAAAGGAGGAATATAGCCCAATCTCGAAAGGACCAGAGGATCCTGAAGATTCTGTAAAGACACCAAGGTCAGGACACAATTACATCACACCAACAATATAAATAGAGGTAAGATCTAGAGTCTCATCCCCATAGAGGACTATTAATACTAATAATGCTAGTATTGTGACTAGTATGCCATAAGGTATACCTCATTTTAATCCTTTACCAGAGAGAACTGATTCCAACTCAATGGCTGGGGTGGAGATTCAGCTACCCACATTCAATGGGAATAGAGCAGAAGATCCATAGGAGCATTGGTTCCTCTATGAAGCAGTTGGGATGGTTCGTTTAGTCCATAATGCACATATAAAGAAGCAGGAGATGATCACCAGTCTAAGGGGTCGTTTGCTAGATTGTTTTATGAATTTCTATGTCACACTGGACGGAACACCGCAAAATACACTTGATGAGATCCAAGCTACAATGATGTCTGAATTTAGAAAACCTAAATCTGAATCATAGTGCATTGCCGAGATTAAAAAGATAAAGTAGGAACTGGAAGAATTAGTATCGGATGTTGACGAGTGGTTTAAAACTTTGGTGGCCAAGGTCAAATTCCAAATTTTGGATGTTCAACATAAAGAGTGTTTTAGTTTTGCGCTATTACCACACATCCAAGGACCATTAATGAAACAAAATATTGAAACGCAGATGGAAGCACTAGAGTTAGCTATGAAGTTAGATGCCTCACCAATTGGCGACGGTGCCGTAAGGATGGTGTAGATTCAGTTGCAGCTGGCTAATCTAACAATACAAGTCCAAGACATCAAGTAGCGTAAGGAAGTACAAAAATATATATGGTGCACAAAATGAAGAATTGATAGAAATACTAAGGATAATTGTTCAACCTTCATGAATTATGTCTCCTTCGGTGTGCCAAACCCACTAAAAGGCCATGGAATACCCTAGTGTCACATATGTCAGTATAGAGGACATCGTGAGGAAGAGTGATTATATTTGCAAAAGTTTGTAAGTACCCCGACAAACCTCTTTTGTAATTTTTGTAAGTCAGTAGCCCATGAAGAGAAAGAATGCAGAGCATACCAACTCTTGAAGGAAAAGGCTGTTGATACCTACTTAATGAAAAATGAGGGGCTCACTCATGTTGAACAGATGCAATCATCGTATCAACCTGCAAAGTTCTTGCCCAATCAATATCAAACTTGGTATTAGCATCAGTATGCACCTCAGTAGCCATACGCACCACATAATCACTAGCAACCGCACTACCAATAGAATTAGTACCTACCACAACATCCACACCTGCAGGGAAGGGGTGGTGGAAAATTCAGAGGAAGAGGTGGAGGAGGAGGTTTACGTAGTGGAATAGGTTAATTTACATGCTATAACTATGGACAACAAGGTCACTATGTCAAAGATTCCTTGGAACCTACAAAGACATGTTCATATTGTAAGGGGAAAGACCATAACATGGAGCAATGTCCTTAGTTGATCACAAAATGGAAATCAAGGACTATCCCAGGACCTATCCCTGTGTAGAACCCAAATCTGAATCAAAATATGAATGTTCAGATGATTATGGTAGAACCATGAGATCCAAATGTCATTGTAATAACAAGAGGAGGCACTGTGACCATAGCTGATTAGGATAAACCGCAAGAACAACCGCAACCGTAGGTACGAATTGCGACATAGAAGAAGGTGTCTTTCAATGTCCATAGATAGAAGGAAGTATTCTTGGATGTGCGACCAAAATTTGTGGATCCAGAAGTACCATAAACTTCTAAAGAAGTCAAGGAGATTCCTGAGTGGTTTCAGTGCACATTTTAGAAGAATCTCCCACAAAAGGTTAGTAAGCTCAAAAACTTACTATCAAGTTTCTTAACACTAATGCAAGATAAATATGTTATTGTAGAAATACAAGCAATGATATAAGAGGTACACATAGAGCCACGACCTCAAAAGAAAGTTAATTAAGTAAGAAAGAAGTTCAAAATAGGCTGCGAGTTAATAATGACTACGTAGATAGGTGATTACGACATGGATTATATCATCTTGGATCTAGGCTCAAATGTTAATATTTTGACACAAAAAACTTGCAAAAGTATGGGAAAGCCACGCTTGGACTGATCCCCTGTCTAGCTACGAATTGCAAATCAACCGAACGTACCCCCAATTGGTAGACTGAGTCAAGTCCCTATCAACATTGAAGGGTTGCACACATTTGCGGACTTTGAGGTCATAAACATTGTGATGACACAAAACCATATCCTGCATTACTAGGGATAGATTGGTCTATAGACAACCATACCATTATAAAATTCAAGAAAAGGATACTCTCATTTGAGGATAATGAGATGAGAGTGGTGCTGCCCATTGATCCATTAGGAGGACATATATATGTTGAGCATGTATACAATGATAGACAGGTTGACTATCTCGACTAGATCTACAATATTACTTCATTACAAGAATACTACATCAATCTAATAGTGGATGGAAAACTAAGATGGAATAGTGCTAGTTCATGCACATCTAACTCAGGAGAGGCTCTAGAGAATTGGAAAAATAGACTACATGAAGTCTATATGTGGAGGTGTGCAAGGGTTACAAGGTCTGTGCGATTGGTGGAGAATGAGCTACGACAAATACCCACCTATGAGGGTTTACCTAACCTTGTGACCTTCTTAAATGAGTTTGAAGCACTTGTAATGGACTCACAACATTTATTGGCACTGAATCATGCGCTAAAAGCTACTCCCACTAGATGGTGGGGTACGCATAAGAAGTCTATAACAAATTGGCCACAATGGAGAAGGTAGATGGAAGTTAGATTCGGTGAAGAGGTCACCCTCGTAAATCACAATCATTCAGGGCTGGTAGACCCTATTGAACATCTAAACCATTGTCATATGGTATTTGTAGAATATCCACGATAGGAGTGGTTCCATCATTTCATACGTAAATTAGAAATGACACCTAGCACTTGGTATACATCTATGGAATTGCGACAAGGAACCCAAGATTGGGAAGGGATCTCTTAGCAGTTTGTGCACACATTCAAATTTTTTGTTGACCACCCTATAGTGGATGTTGCACTTCAAATTATAAAGGAGAAGATATTCGTTGAAATCACTGTTGAAGAGGCCAACTGTCACTAGTGTAGTATGACCATTCAATAGTGGATGGCTTGCTACAATCTAGCCAGAGAACTAGATGATGATCCAACTAACGTAAACATACCAGAATCAGAGGGCATGTAAGAAGTAGAGGGAAGTGGTATTTCAAGTGACCAGTTCCTCAATCCTTTAAAAATTAAGAAAGTAAACATTGGGTCACCAGAGAACCCAAAGTTCGCCAATATAGGATATTATTGGGATGAAGAAATAGTTGCGAAGATCACGAATTTATTGCATGAATATCAGGACCTATTCCCTACCAACTTATCACAAATGAATGGGATAGTGGGAGACCTAGGGGAGATGAAAATACCCCAGTGACCAGATGCTAAACCCAGTAAGCTACGAGCGTATAAGATGAACCCCAAATACAAGGAAAGGGTAAAAGAAGAATTGGATCATATGATTGACACAGGAATCATTGAACATGTTGAGGAGTCAGAATGGATCATCCCTATAGTCATCCAAGATAAGAAAACAATCGACGAAGTAAGGATTTGTGTCAACTTAAGGAAGATAATAGACGCATGCTTGCATGATCCATTCCCAACACCATTTAGAGATGAATTACTTGGAAGCGTCAGAGAGCAAGATATGTATTCATTTACTGACGGATTTTCAGGATATCATCCAGTTAGAATCACGAAGGAGGATCACCATAAAACGACCTTCCTCACAGAATGGGGATGCTATCAGTATACGGTAATTTTCTTTCCACTCAAGAATGCACCTGCTATTTTTTCTAGAATAGTAGTTTATTATTTTAAATATTTTATACAAAAATTTATTGAAGTCCACTTTAATGATTGGAATGTGTTTGGTCTAGTAAGAGACCATATTGAGAGTCTGCGGATGATGTTGGACCATTGTCGCTAGTATCAAATTGCACTTAATTCTAAGAAATGTATTTTCTATGCACCATTTGGTATACTGTTGGGTCACATCATATGTCGTGATGGTATTTTAGTCAACCCAAAAAATATTGCGATTATCCTCGGTCTACCACCTCCTACATCAGTCACGCAACTTAGATCAATGCTAGGACATACAGGTTACTAGTGAAAGTTCATCAAAGGATATGTAGTGATCCCTGTACCAATGGAGAAATTGCTGAAGAAATACACAAAGTTTCAATGGATAGCAGCTTTCTAGAAAAGATTTGACAAATTGAAGACAACAATGGCCACTACGCGAATACTTGTATTCCCTGACTAGAAAAAGGAGTTCCATGTGTATGCCCATGTGTCATCTGTCACACTTGGCATAGTCTTGATGTAACTAGGAGAGGGTGCACTTGAACACCTTATCGCTTTAGCTAGAAAAAAATATCAACAACAGAAAAGAACTACAAAACAACAAAAAGAAAAGGCCTCGCTATGGTCTATGTGCTTCAAAAGTTGCGACACTATTTGTTGGGTGGACATTTTTAGATGTACACTAACCATTCAACGTTGAAATATCTATTCAACAAGATAGTGATGGGGGGGAATATATGTAGATGACTTCTCCTATTTCAGTAATTTGATTTTGAGGTCATAATAAAAGCTGTTTGACTGAATGTGGGGCTAGACCACCTGTCAAGGATAGAAAGTGGTGAAGATCAAACCAACTTGGAAGATAATTTGCTTGACATGCAACTATTTGTGATCCACATGATGGAAGATAAGAACCATGAGTTTAATTCCATCATTCATTTTCTAAGCACAAGATATGGACTGGAAGGAATGTCAACTAATTAGAAGAAACACTTGGTTTCTAGAGTTGTTGATTATACATTGAATATTGGGTATCTATATAAGCTGGGCGTGGATGAAATACTACATCGATGTGTATTTGACTATGAACGACCATGGGTTATGAGTGAAGCACATGCTGGTGTCTTAGGAGGACACTATGCAGTGAAAATAACTGTGCATAAGATATTGCAGGTAGGACTATGGTGGACAACCATACACATGGATACTAAAAGATTCTATAAATGTTGTGATATTTTCCAAATAATTGGAAAGTCATCGCACCGCAACGAGATACCACTTGCACCACAGATAACCCTTCAAGCATTCGACACGTGAGAAATTGATTTTATTGGACCAATAAGCCCACCAAGAAAGAGAAATGGAATGCACTACATTATCACTACGGCAGACTATCTAACCAGATGGGAGAAAGCTGCACCTTTTAAGGATTGTACCACTTTGACTGCGGTAATTTTTTTTTTGAAAATGTAGTAACCAGATTTGGCTGTCCAAATATACTTCTAAGCGACCAAGGTACAAATTTTGGTAACAAAGTGATTGATGAGAGAGTTGTAGAGTTTCAAATCCAACATAAGAAGATGACTCCATATCATCCTCAGGTGAATGGAACGGTTGAAGACTTCAACAAGATCTTGGAGAATGCATTGACTAAGGTCTGCAATATATGGGGAGATGATTGGGATCAGAAAGTATTAGTTGTGTTATGGGCGTATCACACAACATGCAAATGACTCACAGGGAACACTCCATTCATACTAGTATATGGACAGGAAGTTGTGCTACCAATGGAGAACATTGTACCGAGTCTAAGGATTGTTGCACTGACGGAGATTACCAGTGGAGATGATGTTGAACAAAGGTTGTCACAACTTGTTCATATGGAAGAAGAACTCTTCATCATAGGATTTGATCAGACAGTTGAGAAGCAGCGACAAAAAACATGGCATGATCACCATATCAGAGTTAAGCCATTCGAAGTTGGAGGACTTGTGTTTTTGTATGAGAGTAAATTATTCAAACACCCAGGAAAGTTGAGGATGCATTGGATAGGGCCATATGTGATAGCCCACATCACTAACACGGGCACAGTAAAACTGCAGAAGCTAGATGGAACATATCTCATGGCTATGGTGAACAATAGTCACTTGAAACCATACTATGATGGTCATAACATCCCTGGTTAGAGTAAAAAAAAAGAGATGAGAGGCCAAGAGACGTAACCTATTATGTCACATGTCTGTGACAGAACCAACACAAAGCTTACAAAAAAGCACCAAGCGCATGAGAAAAAACAAAAAGCGTAGTAAAAGGTGGTAAGCACTGCAAAAAGTAGAAAATACATTTTGGTTGGAAATAAAGTTAAAATATTCGAATATAAAAGAGAATGTTATGATAGCTAAGACTCATACATTCGACAAGATACGAGGGGAACAACAACGTTCTTTTGGGTCCTCTCAAGCCGCCCTCCGCATAACTACCATAAATTTGCTGACAGGTATATCAAAGCACTTGAGCTACTGAGTTAATGAAGGAGCACATCAACCAAGAAGCCCATATTATCGATTAGACATATGCATGACGACTACAGGACATGCTAATGGGTAAAAGTATAAGGCTTCGCTTTCAAGCATCCTTTTACGCACAGTGAGAGAGAAGAAGAGCTATAGCCAAGTGTTTGTAGAGCCTAATTCTATCACATAGTGACCCAAGAGAAAACCTCATGGAAGAGGACTCACCACCATGCACAGATGTGGATGTTGGGAGAGAATACCAAGACTTCCCATACTATTTTTGGCCTAGGATTTCTCAAGCGGAAGAGCTAACATTTCCGAAGAAAGCACCCACAGTGTTAGTTTCACCCCTGATTCCCAACAAGGTACCCCTACTAAAGAATCTGATACCAAAGATATCCAACTTAACATTTGAATATGTCGACACTTGCTTGCAGTTTTAATTGGAGATAAGCAAATACATGACAACCAAACTCGAACCTACTCACGTGTAGGTCTTCGTACCGATTCAATGGGCTAATGGCATCAATGATGCAGGACTGATGGAATTTATGTTCATGCCGCATTTTCACCACAATATATAGGTGAATACATATGTGAAATAGCTTCTAGTCTATTTCCATAGAGGGTGTTTATGGCTCAATCGAGCATACCCGGTTGGCGTCGAGCTTATTTCTTCCATCACTGATTTTCCAAAGAAAGGGAAAGACCTGATGTCATATTTGAACAACAAATACATTGCCATGATAAAATAGTAGTATAGCCTTCAACATGTGGAAATAAGAAAACACCCCAATAATCTGAACAGGGATGGAGGAATGGAAATCAGCACCAGTTGGCTCCCACCCCTCCTAAACCAAAATAGACGACATTAGTTAACCTGAGCCCCCACCTTTTCTTTTCTTTTAAGACAATTACCTTACTTGAAACCACGCTCAATTTCCACCTTTTGCCTCTAGGTCTTTGAAACCTCGAAATTACTTTATCTTTACTCGTTCTTTTTAGCCAGCCTAAACTTTTAACTTTTTCAAAACTTAGGTTAATAAACTTTTATTAAAAAAGCAAATTATTAATAAGTGAATATTACAAAATAAATTAATATTATAAAATATTACATTATTAAACTAAACCTATTTATGAAACCTATTCTTTTATATTATTATTATCAACTTATAATTAAAAAACAAATTACTATAAAATACTATTATTACTTAAACCTAATTATATAACCTATTCTTAATCCTCATTAAAATTTTCCACGTAAACCTATTCTTAAAAACCCTAATTAAATGTGATCTTTTACAACATAGCTTTTCTGAAAATATTAAGAAATGAATATGAAAGACTTTTTAAAATATTTCCTTGAACTTTTTAATTAACCTTTTCTGAAACCGACATCAAAAAACAAAACCTTACCAAAATTTTACATATGACTCTCTGCAAGTAAGTATTAATAACCAAGACTAAGATCGCCTACTCTTCTTCACATCACACCATCCTGATGATGAGTCCTGTTGTGGACCCGAAACGTCGATATTTAAAATGATATCTGCGGCTATTCCGAATACTGATATTACAAACATGCACCGCAGAAGCCTAGCAACAAACATTGATAACGCTGGTATTGCGAGTAGTACATGAGAAGGTATACCTCCTTTGAATCCTTTACTAGAGAACCCTGATGCCAACTTAATGGCTGGGGTGGACATTCGATTACCCACATTCAATAGGAATGGATCAAAAGTTCCAGAGCAACATTGGTTCCTCTCTGAAGCTCTTTGGATGGTTCGTTTAGTCCATAATGCAAGTATAAAGAAGGCACATATGATCACAACTCTAAGGGGTAATGTGCTAGATTGGTTGATGAATTTCTATGCCACACCATCTAGAACAATGCAAAAGACCCTCAATGAGATTTGAGATGCAATGATCATTAAGTTCCTAAAACCTAAATCTGAATTGCAGTGCATTATCGAGAATCAGTATGGGATTTTGACCAATGGTTTAAAACTTTGATGGCCAAGGTCGGTTTCCAAATGTCGAAAGTTCAACATAAAGAGTAGTTTATTGTTGTGCTATTACCACACATCCAAGAACCATTAATGCAACAAAATATTGACTCACAGATGGAAGCACTATATTTACCTATGAAGCTAGAGGCCTCGCCAATTGGTGACGCTGCCACAGGGATGTTGCAGATTCAGTTGCAGTTGGCTAATCTGACAATACAACTTCAGGACATCAAGAAGCACAAGGAAGCACAAGAATATCTATGGTGCACAATATAGATAACAGACAGACATACTAAGGATAATTGTTTGGACTTCATGAATTATGTCTCCTCCAGTGTGCCAAACCCACTAAATGGCCATGAATTACCTTAGTGTTGGATATGCCAGTCTAGAGGACATTGCGACCAAGAGTAGTTATAGTTGAAAAAGGTTTTAAGTACCCCGAAAAACCTATTTTGTAAATTTTGTAAGTTAGTAGGCCATAAAGAGAAAGGTTGCAAAGAATACCATCTCTTGAAGGAAAATACTGTTGATACCTACTTAATGAAAAATGAGGGGCTCGTTGAGGATGAACCAATGCAAGCATCATATCAACCTGCAAAGTTCGCACCCAATCAATATAAAAATCAATATCAATATCAGTATGCACCTCAGGAGCCATAGGCACCACATAATCATTACAAAATGTACTACCAGCAGAATCAGTACTCGCCACAACAACCACACTCATAGGGAAGGGTTGGTGGAAACTTCAGAGGAAGAGGCAGAGGAGGAGGTTTTGGTAGAGGAAGAGGTCAAGTTACATCCTACAACTATGGACAACCATATCACTATGTCAGAGATTTCCTGGAATCTGCAAAGACATATTCATATTGTAAGGGGCAGGACCATAACGTGGAGCAATGTCCTCAATTAATCGCAAAATGGAAAGAAATGACTATCACAGGACCTATCCCTACGTAGAACCTGAATCCAAATCTGAATATGAATGTTCAGATGATTGCGGTGGAACCACAAGATACAAATGTCGATGTTGTAACAAGAGGAGGTGTTGCAATTGGGGTTGATCAGGATCAACCGCAAGAACAACCACAACCATAGGTACAACCCGTGACATAGAAGAAGGTGTCATTCGATGTCCACAGGAAAAAGGAAGTATTCTTGGACTTGCGACCATAATTTCTGGATCTAGAAGTACCATAAAATTCCAAAGAAGTTAAGGAGTTTACTGAACGGTTTCAGCACATATTTCAGAAGAATGTGCCACAAAATGTTAGTAAGCTCAAAACCTTTGTATCAAGTTGCTTAATAGTAATGCAAGATAATGATGCTGTTGCAGAACTAAAAGCAATGTTAGAAGAGGTACCCATAGAGCCATGACCTGAAAAGAAAGTTAAGCAAGTAAGAAATAAGTTCAAAACTGGCTACGAGTTAAGAATAAATGCGCAAATAGGTGATTATGACATGGATTATATCATCTTGGATCTAGGCTCAGTGTCAATATTTTGACATGACAAACTTGGGAAAGGATGGGAAAAAAATGCTTGGGTTGGTCCCCTCTCCAGCTACGAGTTCCAAATCAAGTGAAGGTACTACCAATTGGTAGACTGAGTGAATTCCTTGTCGACATTGAATGGTTGTACACATTTGCAGACTTTGAGGTCATAAACATTGCAGATGACACAAACCCATATCCGACATTACTAAGGATAGATTGGGCTATAGAAAACTAGATGATTATAAACTTCAAGAAAATGATACTCTCATTTGAGGATAATGATATGAGAGTGGTGTCACCCATTGATCCATTAGAAGAACAGAGATATGTTGAGTCTGTATACGATGACGGATAGGTCGACTATCTCGACCATATCAACAATGTTACTACATTACAAGAAGACTACATCAATCCAACAGTGGATGGAAACCTGATGTGGAAGATTTCTAGTTCATGCACATCCAACTCAGGAGAGGCTCCAGAGAATTGGAAAAACAAAGTGCATGAAGTATCTATGCAGAAGTGCGTAAGGGTTACAAGGTCTGTGTGATGGGTGGAGAATGAGCTGCGAGAACTACCCACCTATGAGAGTTTACCTAATCTTGGGACCTTCTTAACTGAGTTTGAAAGACTTGTAATGGACTTAGAGAATTTATCGACACTGGATCATGTGCTAAAAGCTACGCCAACTAGACGGTGGGGTGCACATAATAAGTCTATAACAAATTGGCCATAGTACATAAGGTTGATGGAAGTTAGATTCAGTGAAGAGGTCACCCTCGTAAATCACAAGTATTCAGGGTCGAAAGACCTTGTTGAACATGTGAACCATTGTCATGTAGTATTTGCATAATATCCATGACAAGAGTGGCTCCATCATTTCATACATACATTAGAAATGACACCTAGGACTTGGTATACATCTATGGAATTGCGACAAGGAACCCAACATTGGGAAGGGCTTGCTAAGCTGTTCACTTACACATTCGAATTTGTAGATGACCACCTTATAGTGGATGTTGCACTTCAAATGATAAAGGAGAAGATATTTGCTGAAATCCATGTTGAATAGGCCAATTCTCACCAATGCAATGCGACCATTGAACAATGGATGTCTTTCTACAATCTAGGCAGAGACCCAGATGATGATCCAGCTAACATAAACTTACCAGAATCATAGGGCACACAAGAAGTGGAGGGAAGCAATATTTCAAGTGACCAGTTCCTAAAGCTTTTAAAAATTCAAAAAGTAAACATTGGGTCACCAGAGAACCCAAAGTTCACTAATATAGGATATTATTGGGATGAAGAAACAATTGCGAAGATCATGTATTTATTGCATGAATATCAATACCTATTCCCTACCAACTTCTCAGAATTCAAGGGGATCATGGGAGACCTAGGGGAGATGAAAATACGCCTATGACCAGATGCTAAACCCAGTAATCAACGGTCGTATAGCATGAACCCCAAATAAAAGGAAAGGGTAAAATCAGAATTGGATCATATTCTCGACGAAGGAATCATTGAACCTGTTGAGGAGTTAGAATGGATCAGCCCTATAGTGATCCAAGATAAGAAAAAAAACAACGAAGTAAGGATTTGTGTCAACTTAAGGAAGCTGAATGACGCATGCTTACACGATCCATTCCCAACACCCTTTACAAATGAAGTACTTAAAAGTGTCAGAGGGAAAGAGATGTATTCACTTATTGATGGATTTTCAGGCTATCATCATGTCAAACTTGTGAAGGAGGATCACCATAAAATGGCCTTCATCATAGAATGGGGATGATATCAGTATACGATAATGCCCTTTGGACTCAAGAATGCACTTGCTATTTTTTCTAGAATAGTAGCTTCTTATTTTAAAGATTTTATACATAAATTTCTTGAAGTCTACTTTGATGATTGGAATGTGTTTGGTCTAGTAAGAGACCATATTGAGAGTTTTTGCATGATGATGGACCGTTGTCGCTAGTATTAGATTGCACTTAATTCTAAGAAATGTATTTTCTGTGCACAATTTGGTATACTGTTGGGTCACATTGTATGTCATGATGGTATTTTAGTTAACCCAACAAATATTGCTATTATCCTTGATCTACCACTGCCTACATCAGTCATACAAATCATATCAGTGCTAGCACATATAGGTTACTAACGAAAGTTCATCAGAGGATATGCAGCGATCATTGCACCGGTGGACAAATTGCTAAGGAAAGATGCAAAGTTTCAATGGATAGCAACTTGTCAAGAAATCTTGGATGAATTGAAGGAAACACAGCCATTGCGCCAATACTTGTAATCCCCGACTGGGAAAAGGAGTTCCATGTGCATGTTAATGCATCATCTGTCATGCTTTCCATAGTCTTGACGTAACCAAGAGAGGGTGCACTTGACCACCCTATCGCTTTTGCTAGCAGAAAACTATCAACAATAGAAAAGAACTACACAACAACAGAAAGAAAAGGCCTTGCTATGGTCTATGCACTTCAAAAGTTCTGACACTATTTGTTGGGTGGACATTTTCAAATGTACACTAACCATTCAGTGCTAAAATACCTAATCAACAAGCCAGCATAGGGGGGGCGAAGATCTGTAGATGGCTTCTCCTATTTCAGGAATTTGATTTTGAGGTCATAGTAAAAGTTGGTTGACTAAATGTGAGGCCAGACCACCTCTCAAGGATAGAAACTGTTGAAGAGCCAACCAACCTGGAAGATAATTTTCCTTACATGCAACTATTTGTGATCCACATGACGGAAGATCAGAACCATGATTTTAATGCTATCATTCATTTTCTAAGCACAGGATATGCACCAAAAGGAATGTCAACTAATCAGAAGAAACACTTGGTCATCAGAGTTACTGATTATACATTGATTGTTGGGAATCTATATAAGCTAGGTGAGATGGAGTATTACATCATTGTGTCTTTGACTATGAACGACCATGGGTTATGAGGGAAGCACATGATAGTGTCGTAGGAGGAAACTACGCAGGGAAAGAAAATGTGTGCAAGATATTGCAGGAAGGACTATGGTGGTGAACCATACACTTAGATACTAAAATATTTTGCAAACATTGTGATATTTTCTAAAGAACTGGAAATCATTTACACTGTGAAAAGATGCCACTTGCACCATAGATAACCCTTCAAGAATTCAAAAAGTGGGAAATTGATTTTGTTCGACCAATTATCCCACTAGGAAAGAGAACTGGCATGCACTATATTATCACTGCGACAGACTATTTAACCAGATGGGAGGAATATGCACTTATTAAGGATTGTACTGCTGTGATTGTAGAAAATTTTTGTTGGGCAGTAGGGCAGACCCGGGTTTAATCCTTATGTGTCGCACCAACAAAAGACCCACTGTGTTGGCCCTTTCGGCAACAACCTACGTGCAGGTTGCAGTCTCACCCGAAACAGCAAGGGGGTGCCACAGAATCATGTTTCTGCACGCAGAGAGGGGTATTACTGTACCTTAGCCTTTAATAAACTTATTAATCAACAATTACTCACTCTGTCATTCATTTATAGATATATATATATATATATATATATATATATTTCGCATATAGATGAATAATCGTGACTTGCTTAACCCACTACAGGGAATTCACAGCGAAGCTTATTACTAGCAGTGATCTATGTTATCAGATGTATACAGTTTTAATGCATAAAATTAGCAGAAATAGAAACAACACAATAAATGACGACACCAAATATAACGTGGTTCACCCCCAATGTAGGGGCTACATCCACAAACTGTGTTTTATTCAAATTGCTACAAAACCACAGTTTGATCTGCGCACTCAGCTGCAGATCCCTTCAGTCCTTAACAGCCGCACACACAGCAGTAGGCCTCTGCGCACACAGCTGCAGATCTTTCTTTCTCTTCTTACAAAATCCCTCTGAGCACACAGCTGTAGAGGTCATCCACGCACATAGCTGGGACTTAACCTTTCCTTACAAAATCAACCTTATCTTCGCCTTATTCTTTCTTACATCATAAAAACCTAACCTATCTTCTTTACACAAGCGCTTATTTATACTGCGCACTTTTACAAAACCATGGTCTTAAACCATGGGCACCCAAAAAACCCTAAACCCTGGATTTAAACCACGGGTTTATTACAAAAAGGGGTTTTGACTTACCCTGACACCCCTAAGACTATTTTGACCCATAACTCCGCTTACCAACAGCCGCAAAGTTACCAAAACTAGTAATCCTTAGGGTACGCGCCCCGACAATTTTTTGTTTGACAACATAGTAACCAAATTTGGTTGTCCAAAGATACTTCTAAACGACCAAAGTAGGAATTATGTTAACAAAGCGATTGATGAGCTGAAACTAGAGTTTCAGATCCATCATAATAAGATGACTCCATATCATCCCCAAGCGAATGGAACGGTCGAAGCCTTCAACAAGATCCTGGAGAATACATTAACAAAGGTATGCAATGCGTGGCGAGATGATTAGGATTAGAAAGTCTCAACTCTGCTATGGGCGTATCACACTACTTGTAAACAACTCACAAGGGACACTCCATTTAGACTAGTATATGGACACGAAGTCATGCTACCAATGGAGTACATTGTACCGAGTCTAAGGATTGCTACGCTGACAAAGATGTTGTTGAACAATGGTTGTCACAGCTTTTTCAGATGGAAGAAGAATGGTTCGTCGCAAGATTTCATGAGATAGTTGAGAAGCAACGACAAGAAGCATGACATGATCACCATATCATAGTTAATCCATTCGAAGACAGAGGACTTGTGTTGTTGTATGACAACAAATTCTTCAAACACCCAGGTAGAAAAGAGATTCTGGCTGGCAGTAAAGTGTGAATATTTAGATATAAAAGAGATCGTTATGGCAGCTAAGACTCATAAATTTGACAAAATATGAGGAGAATGATGACATGATTTTGGGTCTTGTCAAGCCTCCCTTCACATAACTGCCATAACTTTGCTGATAGGTACAACAAAGAACTTGAGCTGTCAAGTTAACGAAGGAGCACATCGACCAAGAAGCCCATGTGATTAATTAGACATATAGATGATGACTACAGGACATGCTAATAGGTATAAGTATAAGGCTTCACCTTCAAGCATCCTTTTACAAATAGTGGGAGAGAAAAATAACTAGAGCTGAGTGTTTGTAGAGCCGAGGTCTATAATAGAGTGACTAGGCATCCATGGTTATAGAAATTCTAAGAGATTGCAAGATTTCCAATTCAAACATTATCTTAGGCTGCCCAATTGAGGAACGGATGGAACTACCTAAGATACACCAACTAGAACTGCAAATGGAGCTCGACCAGATGGTAAGAAAAATGAACAAGCCTGAACAGGTGCTAGCACTTGCCAATGTTCCAACCACTCGAATGCACCCCTCTACCGATCCATGCTCAGAGACAACAAGATGCAACTACACAACCAATCTGAAAGCCAAGGAAGGGTGGTGAATGAGAATTAGGAGAGGTGTCTAGACCACCACCACCATACGAAAGAAAACACAAGGATAAGGTTGTTGTGGATGACCTAGGAAAAGCACCAGTAGAAGAATACCCAGAGGGAGAATACCTCATGGAAGATGATTCACCACTGCACATAGATGTGGATGCTGGGAGAGAATACCAAGACTTCCCGAACTATGTTCATCCCGGGAGAGCTAAAGCGAAGGAGGTAACGCTTCCGAGGAAAGCACCCACAGTGTTAGTTTCACCCTGGATTCCTAACAAGGTACCCCTATAGATGAATTTGATAACAAGGATATCTAACTTAACATTTGAACATGTGGATACTCACTTGCATTTTCGATTAGAGATAAGAAACTGCATGACTACCAAACCTAGAACTACTCAAGCACACATCTTAGTACTGATGTAATGGGCTAATGGCGTCGTTAACGCAGGACTGATGGACTTGTTGTTCATTTCGCATTTTGGCCACAGTCTGCAAGTGAATATATACATGAAACAAATTTTGGTTTGTTTCCATAGAGGGTGTTTATGGCTCGATCAACCATTCCTGATTGACTTCAAGATTATTTCTTCCATCACTAGTATTTCAAAGAAAGGGAAAGACCTGACATCGTGTTTGAATAGCAAAGACATTGCCAGGATAAAATAGAAGTATAGCCTTCAATGTGCGGGAAGGGGATTTCAAATTGATCCCATTGAGGATAGCACAATTCAGTTCACTGCAAAGATCCTCTCTTGAAAACTGTTGCGCAAGGTGAAGTCGACTCAATGTACTACTGGAGCAGTAGAACTTGTAGAATTGTGCAGACAGGGAGTAATTTTCAATTGGTCGCAGTTTCTGCTCAATCAACTGATAGATGATTCAGAGAAGGAATACAAGGAGGATAATCACAAGTTTCACTACTCATGGCTGCTCATTTTGATATTGTTCATTCTATGGTCCATCCCACCAGAATACCAGCAGGTAGATGTCCCACTACATTTCCTCAGCACAAAGTATCAAAAATTATGGGAAAGGAAAAAGAACAAGGACCTCCATACACAAAATAACATTGATTTTTTTCTGCACACTGAGGTGTTTCATGACATTGTCAGGCAAACCTATAGAATCTAGTGCATGACAATGCATAGGTATGAGGGATTCATAAAATTCCAGGTTGATGCACATAATATTATTTTGGAACCCAAGAATGACCCAACAAAGCAAGTACACCATGTTGGATTCATGATCACAGATGAGGACGTGGATGCCATTATTAAAGAATGGCCTAAGGAATGGGGCGACCCACTAGAAAATCCTCTTCCTAAAGACCAGAACCAAGAAGACCCACCAACTCACCAAGGTGTAAATATTGGTTTTGGCAGTGATGTTGGAATTGTCCAAGGAATTGGTCAAGGAAACAATGGAGGCGACGGTCAAGATCATTAGTTATAGGAAGAGGAAGAACAAGATAATCCTTGTGGAAATGCTAGCTCTAATCATAGCAATTTAGAGTACACAACTAATTGGGAGAATGTCATGAACCAAGCATAAACATAGCAATAGGAGCACGGGTCACAACAGAAAAAGAGGAAAGTCGACAAAGTGGCTAACATGAGCACACTGACAGAAGATGATGCACATGAGCTTGCAACTGCTATCTCTAATTTCTAGCAAGACAACCTCACCACTATAAAGAGACAACATGTAAGCATTGCTGACCAAGTTGGGAGCCATTTGAATAAGTTACTAGAATCCATTAATGAGGTTAAAGCCATTATGGAGGCTGAGACATATGGCATCGATCCCAACATTCCATTAACCACACCAGCCTTAGTGCTGCCAATAAAAGTAAATATTATGGGGTGTGTAGTGGAAACAGAAGCAGAGACAAGTGCAACTAATGATAATAGCACTCTATAGATTAACTTCTCTAAGTTGGACTTGAGTGAAGTCTATGAAATTCAGCAGGCAGTTGCGTCAGAAATAAGGCTGAGGGAAATTACTGTTGCTTATTAGGTAACAAAACAAAAAAGGAAGTCAAAGAAGCACAATTCCCTCCTTATGGAGAAAGAGAGAGAACTAGAAGGGCGCAATGCCCTGCTTCTATAGAAGGAACAAGAACTTGTGGCATGCAAGAAAAGTCACGTCGCATTAGCCAATACCATCAAGAGTGCGATCGTAGAGATCCCCCCTGAGGCAGGACAAGAAGATGAGAAATTTGTCACTAAGGTTTCCTGGCTCGCACAAATCATAGTTGAGATAAAGAAACAAGTTGAGGAGATTCATGTGAGACAGGTACTAAGTACACCTCCTTAGGTGCTTGAGGAATGAAGAAGAGAAGTGTTTGAGGTTGCTGGGAAGATCAGAGAAGGAGAAGTACTCTGCGCAAAGGCAGCTGAAGCCATTGCTACAATATGGGGAGCGCTGCTAGAATATGAAACTAGAGAAAACATAATGGAGATTGTGTGAAAGGAAGATGACAAAATCAGCACTGTAAAGGCAGAAATGAAAAAAATACCACTTCAGGAAAAGGTTACTAAGAGCACGAAGATCAAGAGACTGCAGCAAGAAGTCTAGTCTGTTCAAGATCAAGAGCAGACTAGGGAAGCTGAGATTAAGACATGTCAATAAGAAGCATCCCAAATCACAGTCCTTCTTCATCCTATGCAGAAGAAACATCAGCAAGTCATGCAATCCTTAGAGGAAGGACCATCAGAACATATCAGTTTTGAGCATGTAGAAAAGTTGGCCGCACAGGCAGAGGAAATAGTAGGGGAAGTTTCTAAGGTGAAATAGATGGTGAAAGTGTTCCAAGACAAGGTTGGTCCCACCGTGCAGGCTAGGCCTGCTCCAAAGGCATAGATATGCAAGACAAGTAAAATTTTTGCGAAAGAGTTCCTTTTTTATTAGTGGCTCGGGATGAGCCACATGTGAGTGTTGGGGGCCTATTGGTATAGGAAAAGAAGACAAGGAAGAAGCCAGAACACAAGCCAGGAAGGAAAAGCATGCATGACGAGGAGGATAGCAGGTTGCAAAGGAATAAAGGGGACTGACATAGATTAAGTATAGAGAACATGTACAAAAGAGGAAAGGCAAGCTTGCAGGAGTGCAAGTGGGTAATGGTTAGAAATCAACAGGTGAAGATCGTTGCTCCTATAGATGGCGTAAGCCTGAAAAAAATGCATGTATGAAGACATATTTTGTAATTCAGGCCCATAGTGCCTTGTATCAGTCCCTAATAGCCAATAAATGTTTTTTGTGGCTGATCATGACCTATAACTGATGAGCAATATGTAGTCATCCCTATGTGGTCCAGTAAAATATATAAACAGGAAGAACCTGTTCTATATAAGGGTTGGACATTCATCATTATTGATGGGTGACATTCGTTAAGGTACATCTTTCTGTCATTTTGTTTAGCCAGTTAAGGAAGTTAAGCTAAGTATAAGAATAGACTCAGAAGAGAGTCTAGTAGAAGTAGAAGTTTGTTGAGCCATGAATCCTATAGTTGTGTGTGTAGACCACTAGTAGTAGAAGGAATCTGCAGCTGAGTGTGTAGATAGTAGGTAGAATGGTCGATCCAGGCTATGTGTGGATCAGTAGGAGTAGATAGAAGAATAAACCAAAGAGCATGAGAGCAAAAGATTGAGCCAGAAAGACATATCTTAAGAACAGTCTGCAGATCACAAACTGCAAGCTGCTATACACAATTTCTCATGGCAAATGAAGAGAACCTTGGTGTTTTTTCCTAGATGGGTTTTCACATTATTTCCTGTGTTGAATGAATGATTTTTTTCAATGTTTATGTGAACTGTGAAGTATTTTCTTACTGTATATTGTGTATTTATAGTTGAATGTATGCACTATCTTGTTAATCAGTGAATGAATGAAAGTTAAAGGAATTGCGGGAATGTTATGTATAAATTCATGGTTAATTCCCTAAGTTAAAGCATACATCACAACTGTCCATCGGTACAAGGGATCAGCTACATCACACCAGTTGCGCCAGTTGTTGAGATTAAGGACAGTGTTGTGGTGCACGCTCTGACATATAGTTGTGCCCATTCATGCTAGAATAAACTCCATCATCAAGTTTCCTTTGTTGAGTTCCTTGGCTATGCGCCAAGGGACTATAATTCCCTCACCAACTGCAGAAACATGATGCTGGTAGTTACCCATTATATCTCTCAGGTGAGACTATGCCTTCATCATAGGTGTTGCTGGATGATCTTGCTCAGTCAGGCCAATGTATTGTGGTTTACTGTTGGTATTGTGGTGTTGTTGAAGTGTAGGTCGAGAAAAGAAGGTGATAAAGGCCAACAATGTCACGATGTTTTCAAACATAAATATTGCTATTTTCACAACAGTGCAATCCATGACTGGTGTAGCCTCCACCCACCTTGTTAAGTAGTATGTTGCTGTGATTATGTACCATGCACCGGTTCTCTTCCCTGGTGTGTTAATTGGTCCCAAAAAATCCATATACCATTTATCAAAAGGTTGCAAGGTTACTCGGGGAAACAATGGCATCTCATCCCACCATGATGGTTTTCTAGTGTGTGGACAAACATCGCATGTCCACGCATAATCTGTCGCATCATTGTGTATAGTGGTCCACCAAATCCCTGTTCAAAGCACATTTATTTTTGTGGCACAACCCCCATAGTGTCCCCCAACGACTCCTGCATGTGCTACTGCTAAGATTTATCCTTGCTCGTTGGGTAGGACACAATGCCACAAAATTTCATCTAGTCCCAGCTTATATAAGTGTCCGACAATCAACTGGTAATCAGAATATTTAACCATGAACTGCTTCTTTTGACTTGTGGAAAGTTCTTCTGGTGTGACCCATGTCTCCAAAAACTAGATTATTGGAGCATAATAGTCATCTTCCATGTCAACTTTGAATAATTGCACATCAAGCAGTCCGTCTTCAATATTAGTAGGATCCTCGCCTGTCTCTATTATGGAAAAATGATCAGGGCGAGCATTCAAGTGACCCAGCTTCATGACTATTTCAAAATAAAACTCCTAAAAGAGAAGTAGCCAGTGGCATATATTCACCCCAAAACAGGCTTATTAGCTAGATACTTCAACGTAGAATGGTCAGTAAACATCCTGAAGTGACTGCCTAAAAGGAAATGCCTGAATTTTTGTTGTACATAGACTATCACTAGACCTTTGTGCTGTGTGGTCATATAGTTCTTCTCAACAAAGGACAACTTGCAACTGACAAAAGTCATTGGGTGATCCATATCTCCTTCTCTTGGTTGCGCGAGCACTACTTCTAGCACAACAGAAGATGAATCAACATGGACATGGAGCTCCTTGTTCCAATATGGGAATACAAGTATTGGACCCAAAGCCATCTTGGCCTTCAGCATGTCGAAGCTACCTTCACATTCTGAATTCCATACAAAGACAACATCTTTCTTCAATAGTTTCTCCATAGGGGCAGTAACTGCAGCATATCCTCTAATGAATTTGCGATAATACCCAGTCTACCCTAGCATCGCCCGAAGCATCTTCACATTTGTCATCGGTGAAAAGATCAGAATGAGTGCTATCTTCATAGGATCAACTAATAATCCTTGTTTGCACACTTTGTGACCCAACAGTATCCCAAATGGTGTGTAAAAAATGCACTTCTTGTAGTTCAGGGAGATCGGATGATGTTGACACCTTTCCAACATAAGTCGAAGGTTTACGAAATGATATTGGATTAGACCATACACTATCCAATCATTCATATATACCTATAGGAACTTTTGAACGAAATATTTAAATGTCATGACAGCAACTTGGGAAAATATTGCAGGTGCATTCTTCAGCCCAAAAGTCATTACTGTGTATTGGAAGAAGCCCCAGTTGATGACAAATGTCATGTTATGTCAATCTTCCTTGGTGATTCTTATCTAGTGATAACTAGAAAACCCATCTGTAAAAGAGTACAGCTCCTGACCGTGTACTCCTTCCAGTACTTCATCTGTGAATGGTGTCAGAAGTGGATCATGCATACGGGCATCACTTAGTTTTCCTAAGTCGATACAAATCCAAAGTTCACTAGTTTTCTTGTCTTGGACCACCATAGGACTGATCCATTTTGATTCTTCCACTAGTTCAATGATTGCATTGTCCAACATGTTAACACTGGAAAATTACCAAAGGTTGTAAAGGTTATTCCCAGGTAATAGAAAAAACCACTTTTAAAGAGAAAACTGGCTTTTTTCTCTTCTGAGAGGGATCTCTAAAAAAATATTAACAAGGCCAGATATGTATAAGCAGAATTGTTTGTAATTGGTAATATTGGTTGAAACAAAACACATGACCATTGGGATATGGAGTCAAGATATGAATATAGATAAATAGAACTTATGCATGGAAGTTTAACAGAGGCAAGGTAGCTACTCAGTCACTGTCACAATTTGATTTTCTAGTGAAAAAGGAAGAACATGAATAGACCATTAACACAGAGCATTATAAAAATGAATTTTGTATCAAATTTAGAAGAAAGTCTTGGTGAATATCTGAAAAGAATAACTAGAGCATAGTAAATATGAATTATGGCTGTTATACACTCATTTCAGACGTGAAGGAATACATAATGGAAATATAAACTGGAAACAAATTCACATGAGAAAAGAAGTACAGATTGCAACATGAAATAACACAAGAATCTCTAAGAAAATCCCAATTTTGGGCTCTGTAAATTAGAGAAATATTTGAATACAAAAGTTCTCCAAAAGCTCATGGGCTCCAACCCTCACTTCATCAAATGTATGGATACTGATACAATTGCTCCTTGAGCTTAAAAATAACCTAACTGTCTAGCAGTTTAAACCATTTATTACATGTGTCAAAGTGCTTTTCTATTACAAAGCAACTTCGAGATAACAAAATGTATTAACTAAATGAAATTAAAATAACATTTTATCATAAAATTTATCCTTCACTGAAATTCCTTTGTGTTGTCTTCCTTGATATCTTCATGGTTGTAATTTATATTTATTTGATCCATATTGTTGAATAGCTCTCCATTGTTTCTAGCTTAGGAAAATACGGAACAACCATTTCATGTGCTAGAACTCTGAGCTCCATGCTTTCTGCATATGAAATATTAGGGACCTTGGCACATGTGACTTTAAAATTGAACAATAACTCAAACTCTTCAGCCAATTGATCAAACACGACTCTTCCAGACAAAGCTTGTTGCATATCTTGAAACTTACTATGGTCTGACCTGCAATTTACCAAATTCTCAAGATATTCCTCCTGAGAAAATAATGGCCCCATTTCCTCCCAAAAGAAAGGAATTCCCCTGTTTACCAATGGAGTGAATAATTTAGTCACTTATTTGACTCTATGACTTATAATATCAATTTTGTCTTGTACAGTATCCAAAATTTTGTATTTTCCAACCGCTTTTCTAGCCCAAGATGCAATAACGACTTTGTCTTGGATATCAAACCTTCTGACTTGATATTTTGACAAGGAACTTAAAAAGTTGATAACATTCTGAGCTACTTCCATTGGCCTCTTATTTAATCCTTGCTTTACTCTAAAAATATTTTGTCTTGCTGCTTTTAGAGTACTCTCCTAATCTGCAATAAAATCTAAATACATTCTAAAATTATTAGATTCTTTAATAATTTCATCCCAAATCATATGTTTCACTCCTTGCAAGGCCATTTGACCAACCACCTACTTTGTTAGCTTAGTATTCTCATTTATTAACTCTTGAAATCTCTCCTACAGTTTCTTTTTTTCCTCTTCTTTTTTCAGAGATAAATATTCTAGATTCTGGTATTGTTGTTCTAGCCCTATGAGCTCTACATCTTTCAGCTTTACTTGAGACATTGTTTTGGAAAGAGAGGTTACATCTACTTATACAGAAGCAGTAGTAAATTGATTATTGAATTCTTCACATTTCTCCTATAATTCATTATCTTTTGCTACCAGTTTATCTTTTAAGTACTTCTCACTTTCTACCAGAAACTTAGCATCTTTTTCCCACTATTTTTTCCTCTTCAAGCTTTAACATCTTTGCTTTACAATCAGTCAATTCAATGTTTAGTGCTTCTTTCTCCTTCTCAAACTCTGTCCATCCAGAAGTTTGAATAAGCTGAGTGGAAGGAATTTTCAATTTCTTTTTCAGCACTTGAACCTCTTGTTCAGTTTTCTACTTCTTTGTTGTACTAGCAATCTCTGCTTCTTCAGTGTCCATGATATCTGAATGTTCTCTCTTCTTTGAAGTTATTGACAAACTTATTAAGGATGAAATATTACCAGCAACTACAAGTATATTCGAAAGATCCATTGGGGGATAATTATTTCCAGGTAAGGAAGATACAAAGTCTTGTTGCATACTGACATTATCTAGAGCTTTGTTAGGATAATCTTCCCAATTAGCTGCATCCCTGATTCCAGCTACATCAGTATGTTCAAAAGGATTATTATTATTTTCCTGTCTTCTTTTGGAAATTACCTGGTGTGGATCATAGTTGACTGCATTTCCCAAAGAAAACCCCATGCTCTTGAGTATATTATCAATTATGGGTAAAGCGGCTCTACTTCCTGAAGTTTAAGATGTGTTCCTCTTCCAATGTAAGCTTTTTTCTAGGAAATTCTAAAAAGAAGATCATGGTTGTCAGAAAGGCTGGAAGAATATTGTTGTCAGGAATATTGCACCTTCCACGGACAGAAGCCGTTCCTCTAGTCTGAATGGTTCAGATCCAAAACAAATAAGTGAACGACAAAGGGTGAAAACCTTCCATGAATGTTTTAAACACCTAGAATAATGCTTTGATGATGAACTTGTGTACATGCAGAAATTTCAAACAAACTAGAAAATCAAAGCTACCAGAACATTTTTTACACATCCATACTAGTGACTAAGGAATCCAATAACATATACATGTGAGATCAGTACAACAGATATGTGGGACAAATATCAGCTTTGCATTAAGAAATCAATGAAGAAGCTTACAAGCATTTCCTTAGTGTTGACAAACTCCTCCACAAGACAAACACCTCATCCTCTATAGCTCTAACTTGCTCTCTTGTGCTCTCCAATGGATTGGGATAGATAGTCAATTCAACAACATAACATTACCATTCAGTTCTCCCCCTCAACCATGGATATGAGATTGTATTTATAAGACTCAAATAGATAGGTATGGTTGAGAGAATTGTGGGTGAGATAGCTATAAGATCCTACCCAGAGGGATATCAACTCCAACCAACCCATATTGATAGGGACAAGGGAGGACACGAGGCTCATGTTCTAGAAATCTTGACAATCCTCTTTTTTTCCAATTTTACCAAAAGTACCGCTTATATACTTTTATGATAGAGTAGTGTAGGTGAGAACCACTTCAAGAACAAAGAACATACATAGTGGCACCGCTTCTCTATAATAGGACTCAGGAGGTGTTGAACAAGGTATCTCTCATCAGCTAAAGGGAAAAAATGGTGCTAGGGTTTTTCATGTAGAATTGATATCTAGAGCATGTTTCCACTCCAACTTTTGGATTTAGGGAAAACATAGGTATTAAGGATCTCATCACATGTTGGTGACTGGATTTGGGTATAAAAAAATGCCCCCCAAAGCACAAGGATTAGAGGGATATGATAAGCAAGAGATTTGAGAGAACAAGTTGTCACTTCGAGGTAAGAGTCAGCTTGGTCGGAGAGTGTCGTCGAGTAGGCATCTGCAATACATCAATACTTTTGACTCAGAGACAAATGTAACCAAATCATGGCTGCAGACCAATACAAGGAAGATCCATGAGAGGAATAAACAACCATAGCTACTAGAATATATCATAGATCCATGAGATAGAGGACTCAAACTTGGAGATAGCTACCAGACATACAACATAGATCTATGTCATACAGATGTGAATTTGAGCATAGCCATGAACATACAAATGTGGATCCATGCTAGACATACAAAACTCCATCACAACCTGGGGAAGGCAATGAGTGCTAAACAAGTACCCAGGGTCTTCATCTCATTTTCCATAAAGTACAATTCTATCCATGTGATTACAATGTTCTGAATCCAAACATGGTATAAACCACTTGATTACCGGCCAATGATGTGTACCGTTAACAAGTACGAGTGAGATCACCATGTTGAAATATTGTAACTTTGAAGAATATTCTTTATGTATATTTTGTGGTCCCCAATGGTCCAACTGGGAGAACCATTTGTATTTCATTGTACCTCGATGCTCCTAATCGGAAGAACTAATAAGAGTCATGAGGTAGTCCCCTCAAATTGTAAAGGTGGGTCATCAGCACCCCAGTGTGGTTACTTGAGCCTACATGTGTAACTCGAGCCTACATGAGTTAACTTAAGCCGGCATGTTAATTGAGTAAACTTTAAGTGAACGGATGAATATAAATAGAGGTGTAGTGCTCCTCACTTGAGACACACACACTCACTTGGAATAGCGCACTTGTGGAGGAGACGAGTTGCTGGAGAAGGAGGAGAAATAGGTTTTTGATCTCCTTGTTGGTTTTACCTTTTTCCCTTTTTGGGGAATCTATATTGAGGAAGATTTTGCTAGTTTTTTCCCTTTAGGGTTTTCCCAGGATAAATCTGTGTTGTTCTTGTGATACTGTTTCTTTCAGTGATCCTGTTTTATATGCTTTTATTATGAAAAATGAAATGATATACTGATGTCTTAGTTAAGCATATGAAAATTTAACATGGTATCAAAGCTAACGTGAATAGGGCAGATTTCACAAGTTATAGAAGTTAGGGCTTCTTATTTTTTGGTTCTCTCTCCACAATCAATCAGCAAAATAAGCCTAGGCTGACTCTCCTTTGAAGGGTGCATCGTTCTGTCGAAGCAGAATTCAATTCTGAGCATTTTCAATTTTCGATGTGGAAATTAGGGCTTTCTACACAAGAGGAATTTTTGAGTGAGACCAGCATAGGATTGTTCTCCTCATCAAAACTGAAGTTTATATACCTAGATCAATATTTTTGGTTGGGTGAATCTCCATGAAAGTCAAACCCTAGTTTGACCCCGAGCTGGAAAAACCCTAAATATTAAAACTGCTATGTTTTGGAACATTCACTATATTCCGAGATTGGCGAAGGATAAGGATCTGAAAATTGCAGGGGCCGAATATAAAATCCTGATGAACACCGTGTCCAAAATTCATCCTCATATTCACTATATTCCAGGAGATATGTTCTCTCCAATTTAGAGTTCCAGCCTCTTCCAAAATTCATCCCTAAACAGGACACCTGGGGAGAATTGAAATATCTTGGGCTACAGAGGTCCAAATGAAATTATTGAAGATGTTCCAGAAAGGGCACGGACTTTAATTTCTGTGGTATAAATATAAGACTTAGAAGATGAACCAGTGACACATGGAATTCCATACAACTTCCCTGTTCTGAACAGTCCTGTAACAGGTCACCTTGGGAAAAGGATCATAAATCCCAAATGGTGAAACAAATTCTGATGAAAGCTATGGTGGTGGATCCGAGACATGCGAGGTTACCTCAATACAAAATTTCAGACATAGAGGAGCATAAATTTCAGAGATATCATAGAAACAGTAACAGGAATTTATGCAGAAGAAATTGGAAAATTAGGGCTTCCTATTCCGGGAGCTTCCCTCCACTGTTTTCAGAAATGGAGTACATTGGACAGATCCATTTGAAGAGATATATCTGTCTATACAATCAAATCTGAAAGATTCCAAGTTTTAAAATTAGGGTTTCTGTGACAAACCCTAGATCAACCAACTCCAGAACCAGGACAGACACCTCAAATAGGTAAGATCTAATCCTTTGCTATGTTCATTTGAGGTTCTCATTTCAAAGTGATCTATCACATCAGCTTGATGATAAGCTTGGTGAAGTTGACAATTTACAAGCCTAGAAGTATATGATCTCTCTGAATAAAATGTATTGGACACCTACATGAGCATAGAGGTTCCAGTTTCAGAGGGAGATGAGGCTAGAAGCCTTTCACAAGAAGAACTTGGTCAAAGCCCAGAAGATTATTGATGATTCAGTCTCGAATCAACTTGTTCTTTAAGTGTCTTCCCTAAAGACATCGATGAGGTTTGATTCCTTGACCAAGCTATTTGAAGGGAAGAACATAGATCGAAATATGACCTTAAGAAACCAGCTGAAGAAGAAGTGAAGAATGCAGAAGTGGTGATGGCCACCTTGAATGGCCTCCCAGGATCATGGAATTCATTCATTGAAGGAATGTGTTCCAGAAGGAATTGATTACTTTCAGCAGACTTTGGGAAGAAGAATAATCTCGTCTCTGAAGATCAAGCTCTCATCTTCCAAAAAAGATCCCTCAATCAATTAGGAATATGAAGATCTCAACTTTTGAAGAACTTCTTATCCACCTCAACATTTGGATAAGAAACGATGCTATCATGAATGAAGAAGACGATAAAGTTGAAGACTCAAGAAGGAATATACCCATGAAACAAT
>LPNX011019185.1:561267-605247 GCA_001517045.1 Pseudotsuga menziesii | reverse complement strand
CCGAAGAACAAGTGATGACAATTCAAGATTCACTCCAATAAACATGAATCTAAAGCTCCCAAGGTCAGAGACACCATGACAGAAGAAAGAGCTTCAGAGAATGGTAGATCCACCTTGAAGGATGAATACCACCATGGGTACAAGAGATAATTCAAGATGAAGAAAAGAATGCTATCAAAGAAGCTATGATCAAAGAGTAACAGTTGATCATGGGGAATGATGTATACGATATGATGGAACAAGTGTACAAAGAAAGGTTTGTGATTCTCCCTATAAAGAATAGAATATGACATGACATACTCTATTGACCAGTATATGTCAAGCATAGAACCACCTGTACAGAATGAAGAGGGAAGATGATACTCCACTTCAGGGGGAGTGACTATAGAAAATTATATCTGAGTTCGACATGGTATGACATGATGGATATCTTTGTGATGGATAGAGACTTTACCAAGAGTAAAGTAGGTTCCAACCTTCAAGGTTGAATGCAAAAGACTAGGATATGTTGATGACCTGAGAAGAAAAACTCATAGAAGATGTTGTGATACTAGAATGATGTTTGGGATATAGTACTCAAACCAGAAAGTAAGAATGTGGTATCTTCCAAATGGATTTGCAAGATAAGATATGTTGCTGATAGAAGTAAGGTAAGAGTTGTGGCTAGAGGTTTCTATCAGAAAGAGGGAATTAATTTTGAAGAGACGCTTACTTCTGGAAGCAAGGTACATTTCCCTCAAAACTATCACGGTAGTTTCTTCCATGATGAAGTAAAGACAAGCCTTCCTTAATGGTATGATTGAGGAAGAGTTTTACATCGAATATTCATGAGGATTTGAAGCTGAAGACAGAAGGAATCAAGTATGCAAGTTGAAGAAGGCCCTCTATGGCCTGAAGCAAGCTCCTAGAGCTTGGTACGGAAGAATAGATAGTTTCCTGATGAGCATGGGATTTGCCAAGAGTAAAGATGATCCTAACCTTTCCTACAGGGTTGTAGAAGATGTACCTGTCATTCTATTACTATATGTGGATGACTTATTCTTAACAGGGAATGAGAAACAGATCATGGAAAGTAAGAAGAAACTAGCAGAATAATTTGAGATGAAAGACCTTGGGTTAATGCATTATTTCCTAGGTCTGGAAGTATGGAAAAGTTCAGAAGGAATCTTTCTCAACCAGGGAAAGTATGTGGTAAAGATATTGAAGAGACTCAAATGCAAAGTCATGGCCACACCCATGTACTCCAACCTGAAGCTGTTAGCTGATGACTCATTAGAGTTAGTGGATGTGACTCACTACAGACAGATCATTGGGTCATTGAGGTACTTAACAAATACCAGACCAGACATTGGTTTTGCTGTGAACACCTTAAGTCAATATCTTGTTCAACAAAGACGGGTTCACCTAGTAGCTGCAAAACATACTATAGACTTTGGTCTATACTATGATGGTAGCCATGAGTATAGATTGTATGGCTACACAGATGTATATTGGGCTGGAAGTATCTCAGACAGGAAAATCAAATCAGGTATATGCTTTGAGGTCTGCTATGAGTTCATGGTTTAGCAGGAAATAGTCCAATGTTTCTCTTAGCACGGTTGAAGCAGAATACATAGCAGATTGCTCTACTACGTTATGAAGCCATATGGATTTAGAAGCCGATATCAGGTCTCTTTGACCTGAATATGGATACAAAAATGATTCTATGTCATAACCACAGTTGTGATGACAAAGAACCCTGTGTTCCACATAACACGTAGAAATCCAGTATTTCTACATACAAGATAAGATGAAGATAATGATACTGTAAATGCAGATGATGGTGATTTAGTATTTCTATACTGAATATAGAGATGATGATGTTTCAGTATTCCCATATTGAAGATATAGATTATGATGCTTTTAGTATTCACATACTAGAGATACAGATGGTGATAGATCAGTAAGATGATGGTTTGGATGATGATGTCCAGACGAAGCCCCTGCCTCGAGTAGAGTTCAAACACTTTCGAGACAAGCTTGGTGTTGTTTGGATAGACCTTCCTCGAAAGGGGGAGTAGTGATGTTGCAGTAGGATTGTATCATCCCTGGGAATTTTCCCTAAAGTGATCCAAAGACCTCGGTCCTCGAGAATAAAGAGGGATTGTATCATCCCGGGACATCTGTCCATAATAGATCCAGTGACCTTGGTCATCAAGAACGTGATGGGATTGTATCATCCTTGGGCACCTTCCCTAAAGTGATCTAGAGACCTCGGTCCTAGAGAATGAAGAGGGATTGTATCATCCTGGGACATCTGTCCAAAATAAATCTAGTGGCTTCGGTCCTCGAGAATGTGGTAGGATTGCATCATCCTTGGACATAGTCCTAAAGTGATAGGGAGTGATTATCCCGTAATTGTATATGGTGACTTTGGTCATCAAGAATGTGTTAGGATTGCATCATCCTTGGACTCAAGTCCTAAAGTGATAGGGAGTGATTATCCCATAATTGTATCCGGTGACTTCGGTCGTCGAGAATGTGGTAGGATTGCATCATCCTTGGACTCAAGTACTAAAGTGATAAGGAGTGATTATCCTGTAATTGTATCTGGTGACTTCGGTCATCGAGAATGTGGTAGGATTGAATCATCCTTGGACTCAATTCCTAAAGTGATAGGGAGTCATTATCCCGTAATTGTATCCGGTGACTTTGGTCGTCGAGAATGTGGTAGGATTGCATCATCATTGGACTCAAGTACTAAAGTGATAGGGAGTGATTATCCCGTAATTGTATCCGGTGACTTCGGTCGTCGAGAATGTGGTAGGATTGCATCATCCTTGGACTCAAGTCCTAAAGTTATAGGGAGTGATTATCCCGTAATTGTATCCGGTGACTTCGGTCGTCGAGAATGTGGTAGGATTGCATCGTCCTTGGACTTAGTCCTAAAGTGATAGGGACTGATTCTCCCGTAATCAATCCGGTAACTTCGGTTGTTGAGAATGTGGTGGGATTGTATCATCCCTGGACTTAAAGTCCAAAAGTGATCCAAAGACTTTTTGTCTTTGAGTTGTGGATTGCAGGTTGTTGCTGATGATGATGATGACATACTGATCGAAAGATCAGAGTATGATGATGATGACATACTGATCGAAAGATCAGAGTATGATGATGATGATGTACTGATCTAAAAGATCAGAGTATGATGATGATGCATATGATTATGATGTTTCTGATCGAAAGATCAGAGTATGATGATGATGTTTCTGATCGAAATATCAGAGTATGATGATGATGTTTCTAATTGAAAGATCAAAGTATGTTGATGATGTTTCCGATCGAAAGATCAGAGTATGATGATGATGTTTCTATGTTGATGATGTTTCTGATCGAAAGATCAGAGTATGATGATGATGTTTCTATGTTGATGATGTTTCTGATCGAAAGATCAGAGTATGATGATGATGTTTCTGATTGAAAGATCAGAATGTGATGATGATTATGATCGCCAGATCAGAATATGATTATGATGATGTTGCTACTGATTGAGAGGTCAAAGTATTGAAGATGTTGCTACTGATCGAAAGGTCAAGGTGCTGAAGATGTTGTTGTTGATCGAAAAGTCAAAATGCTGAAGATGTTGCTGATCAAAAGGACAAAATGCTGTTGCTGATCGAAAAATCGAAGTGCTGAAGATGTTGCTGATCGAAAGTTCAAAATGCTGAAGATGTTGTTGCTGATCGAACAGTCAAAGTGCTAAAGATGTTGTTGATTGAAAGATCCAAGTGCTGAAGATGTCGTTGCTAATTGAAAGATCAAAATGATGAAGATGTTGTTGATCAAAGACTGAAGATGTTGCTGATGATGAAGATTGAAGAATGAAGATCAAGACTACATGATGTTGAAAAGCTTCCAATGATTTATAGATGTGTTACCCTGCTGATGTTGATGATGTCCCCCATCTCTGCTCTTGTTTTTGTTGATGTACAATACCATTCTCGTTAAGGGGGAGTGTTGAAATATTGTAACTTTGAAGAATATTCTTTATGTATCTTTTGTGGTCCCCGATGGTCCAACCAGGAGAACCATTTGTATTTCATTGTACCCCGATGCTCCTAATTGGAAGAACTAATAAGAGTCATGAGGTAGTCCCCTCAAATTGTAAAGGTGGGTCATCAGCACCCCAGTGTGGTTACTTGAGCCTACATGTGTAACTCGAGCCTACATGAGTTAACTTAAGCTGAAATGTTAATTGAGTAAACTTTAAGTGAATGGATGAATATAAATAGAGGTGTAGTGCTCCTCACTTGAGACACACACTCACTTGGAATAGCGCACTTGTGGAGGAGAGGAGTTGCTGGAGAAGGAGGAGAATCAAGTTTTTGATCTCCTTGTTGGTTTTACCTTTTTCCCTTTTTGGGGAATCTATATTGAGGAAGCTTTTGCTGGGTTTTTCCCTTTAGGGTTTTCCCAGGATAAATCTGTGTTGTTCTTGTGATATTGTTTCTTTCAGTGATCTTATTTTATATGCTTTTATTATGAAAAATGAAATGATATACTGATGTCTTAGTTAAGCATATGAAAATTTAACACACCATTGATGTCAATGATTCCCAAGGTACCCTAGTACTATCTACTGAATATAAATAGAGGTCTTGATGTCGAACACCCAATCAATTCTATCGATCAAAGGTTAATGATGTCAACCTATGTCGAGAGCGAGAGAATATGTCATTGAGGAATACAGATCTCGAGGTACTAAATTTGTTTTAAGACTATTTCCTGGATGATGAGCTGATGTCAACAGGAATAGTCACATCGAAGGAGGGCCATGATGAATCCCACATAGACGACAAAAAACTTGGAACAAAGTTTTGGAATGATGTGAATGATGTAACAATAAGACTGACTCAAGAGGACTGGCACAGAGACTGTTTTGACTGTAGAAGTAAACTTTTTTCAACTTCCTTTTAAACATCGGGCGACACAACAAAAGACTTGGCAGGATGACTAGGCTAGACAAACACATGGTATGATGGTGGACAATGCATTATTTTGAAAAAATCAAAGGAGTGACATGACCCATGAAAGTGGATCATCATGGAAATCGGCTAGATACCCAATTGACTGAAATGATATGTAGACAAGTGCCATGTTCAAAGTTAACAACAAACTTCTATTTATTTCAAAAATTATTCCCATCCCTTAATTCCCCATCATGATTGATGAGTGCCTCTTTTCATTTTTACGAGTTCAAAGAGGGTAACAAACACTCATTGTAGCTTGTCTAAAGACAAGTCAGAAATCATATGTTTTACAAACCTAAGAGAGGAGGGGTTTGTTCCCAAAGGAGGGTCTCTCAATGTTTAATTTAATGAGTCCAATGAAAGTTAACTCGGTATCATTCATGTTTAGAAAGTCTAAGTGACCATGGAAGATGACTCCATATGGTCCTTTTTCATAAATAGTTCATCTAAACCGAAAAGGTGATAACCTACCATTAGATGAACGACTCTATAAGTGCTTTAACGAGCGTGAAGAAGACAAGATTGCTCGACAATCTTTTCATATTTAAAGAGCCCGAAAAGAGTTTAAAGAAGACTCCACTAGGTCTCTTTTCATGATGAGGGGTTTTATGAGTCTGAAAAGAATCAAGAAATGACTCACACCTTTGGTGTTAAGTTTGGAGAGCATGACCAAAGTGTCACAATAAATTCTCATAGACTTTTTCTGTTTTATGGTAGTACAAAAAAGTAAAAACCAAACTACCAAAATTTGTATTGCTACCACTCTTTATCCTGCAACAACTTAAAAAAAAAACTGTTAAACTGTCCAATAAATGACATTAAAGGATCATGACTGATAGATTTTAAAAACAAAACTATGATAGGCCAAAACCTAGAATGCTTATAAAACTTATGTAAATAGTAAAAAACAAAACATTTTACCATTTACCAATAGTGGAGAGCCTTTGGAGAAGTTTCTTGATCAGATTTTATGTTGGTGATTCTAGGAGCGTCTACAGTTAGATTTACACATCTTTAGTTCAAGGTAAAATCCTTAACCTTTCTCTTTCATTTTATGCTTTCATTTTTTATTTTTGGGGGTGTTTTGGGTAGGTTGAGCAAGCCCTAAAACCTTGAATGCAGGCACTACTCTTATCTCTTACGGGATATGAGATACCCCATACGAACCATGCCTAAAATGCTTCAGTTAGGTGGTGCCACCGCCTATCCTCAATGAGACTCAGGAAGTACCTACCGTGGGTAAAGAAAAACATATGTACAAGGCAAAAATAGATGATTTTTGATGATTTAAATGGTTGATGATGTTTCTAACTAGCCTTATGATTGTTTTTGGTAGGTTTCTATTGGTCAAAAATGGTTATTTGGAAAGAGAGGAAACATGACAATGATGATGTATTTGCCGAAAGAAACATGGGATGTATACCTGCGTTGAGGGACTATGCTCTTCTGAATTTTTTTCGCACACCTAGCATGGTGTCACATGAGCATTTTTTGAAGCATATTCTCTCTATGTGGAATTCATAGTAACAATATTTTGAGGTGGTTTCTCATGTATTGACAATTTAAGTAGAAGATATCTACTTCTTGACAAGCCTATCGATACGGGGTGCTCCCATCTCTTTGAATTGTTCCCATGGAGGGGACATCACCACCCAGGAATTAATAAATCGCCATTGTATTCCCAGGACCAGAACATCAAGGAAATTTTTTTCCATCAAAGCAGTGGTGGATGGACCTCTTCACACAGCCTTATTTTCTGTGCAGAGAGTGCCGGGGAGACAATGGGTTCATTAGGCATCTAGAGCGCATATTCTCTATGCTATAGAGGCTATGGCACCCATAGTCTTCAACTAGGCGGAGGCTCTACTACCGGTTTTCAAAGATTAGTTGACCAAGTGTCAGTTGGGAGAGTTGAACCAGTTCAGTTTCAGATCCATTTTAGCATGTTTCATTTTTGAGGGGGTCTCCCAACTGAGACCCCAGGTAGTATTCACAGATTTGATGGCAAGAGACCCTCGCATGCTAAGGTGGGTTCAGATCATGGACCGCACAGGGACAGGTAGAGGCAAGGTGAAGTTCGGAGACCCATTTTTCTGATGGATGAGAGACCATCTCCTCATGGTTGAGGACTACACATACGTGGGTACTGATTTTAGTGGTGAACCTAACCTACCGCTTCCGCCTGGTGCATAGTGGGGTGACATTGGTAAGAAACAACAACCCTAAAATGGCAATTGTGTTTTAATGTTTTAATGTTTTATATTTTTTGTGTAGTAACGAGACTTAGATGTTTTCATGCATATATTAGAGCAACACGACCTGGAGGATCCTCCCCACTAGACAGGCGAGTCGGACCTCATTTTGTTCCATAGGGCGATGATGTGACAGGGGAGCTAGAGGAGAACCTCGAGAGGTTAACTCTAGACATACCAGATGCCTCAATCAATGACCTCTCACAGAGGTACCAGAGGCCCACTACGGGAGTACCAAGTAATTTCAGTAGATTACTATGTCCTGTATCCCGCGTGGTCATGTGTTACCACGAGCATCACTAGATGATAGGCTGCATGATGTATCACTAAAAGATGATAGATAGATTCAGGATTTTTGTATGATGATATTTTTCCTGAAAGCTTGAGTGCTTCAGATGAGGTCTCGTGAACTAGTTTTTTGTAAAACATTATATATATATATATATATATATATATATATATACTTCTACTTTTGTTGTTCTATAAGGGCTGAACCGATTTTACTTGTTATGTACCAACAACACCCCTAACTCACTGGCCCTTTCGGCAACAGACCGTAGAACGGCCTGAAGTCTCACCCAAAGTGATCTTCTGGGTTTGCTAAAGACTCAAGTGGCCTCAACCAGGTTCTGTGGCATCCTAGTGGTCCTTACCTCTTCTTAGCCTGCGGGATCTCTCCGCGAGGTGATATTCTCTCTTAGTTGCTGAATCTGATAGGAGAAGGACTCTATCACATCGCAGCCTTACAGACGATGCGCAACCTTCCCCTCTATTCTCCTTCTGTCCTGTGATATCACACACTGCAACTCCCCCAACGGTGCGATATCACCTTTATGTACTTGCGATATCTCGTATAGTAGGGATTAATACGACTCTTGAGGTCTAAGGGCTTTCTCCTTTAGGTACGCTAGCTGAATTAAACAACCTCACTTAGACTTCTACGGTCTAATATGCTTAACATCGACTATGCGCAATATTGCTGAAGTTGTATACATAAATCACTTAACACTGTAACTGTTACTATCATGAATCAAGCACTGGTAAACTCATACACAGAATACTTAATTCGTTCAACTCGTATGTAAACCTATATGCTACTTGTAGCTAAAATATAGCATACATACATTAACTATAAGCAAAGTTCATGTAATGAATGATAGATAGAAATAAGTAGTCACAATCACATGAATCAATCACACAACACACTGATTTTACATGGTTCACTTCCAGGGTAGAAGCTACGTCCATGGGAACTGGTTTATATATTATAACTTGGGAGAGTAAACAGAGTTCCGCTGCAACCTCATATGTAGCTGAGATCTTCTGGGTAACTCCGCGCACATCACCGGGAGCCCTTCTCTCTTAGATCTCTTCTCTTCTTATATTGCTTCGCTTACAATATACTCTTCCTCTCTCTCTCTCTCTCACACTCTCAATCCCTGCGTATTGTTACATACATGCTCTAGGAGTCAGCTACTGGTTACAGTAAGATACTACAGACTGAATACCAGAACCAAAGCTTGGGTCTTCTATAATACAAAAGGTCTATGAGCTAACAAATCATTGACTGACTAGTTAAATGTTTGAATAGCTAACCTTTTACAATACAAAATACATGCTTATATAGGCGGCCCGAAGGTCTCACCATTACAACACTGTGGGCCTGTCCCAACAATAACCCAAACCCTAACTGTGATAGTCGGTCTATCTGTACTCGAACTGCCACTTTCCGTCACACCACAGCTCTCTGTAGTCTTCCACGCTTCATGACACTGATCATGGGTACAGGCACCGCTTCCTCGATCACTTCCCTTCTATACTTCATCTTCAATACCTTGGCCCATTGATCCTTTTCTATTTATGAGGGTAGCTGAGCCATCCTGTCTACGCCACTGCCTTAAGTGCAGTGGTTGAGCTCCCTCTTCTCAGCCGCTCAGGTATTGTTACCTTTGACTTTCTCGTTCCAAAATAGCATCTTTTCGTATAGCTACGAGACCCTGCTCCAACAGTCCCTTAACACTTACTTGTGGCTCGCCCCTGAGCCACTAACAACTAGTTTCTCTTGCTGTAGTTTCTCCTTGGATTCCTGCGAAGTCCTTGTAAATATCTGTCGAAGTCCTGTGACTTATTTCTCCATAGTTTCGACACACTCTTGTGTCGTTTTAAGCATAGCTTAACTAATTCTTGATTCTTCTGCAAATGTAGTTCATAGGTTTCTCTTATCTTTCCTTCCCTCATTGTCATGCTCTCTCTCTCGTCGCTTGTGAGACCTGATATACTCCAAAGTTTCCTATAGGTTTTCTTTTTCTTGGGTCAGCAACTCTTGGAATGATCTTAAGCTTTTGAGAAGCCTTCCATAGATATCCTTTCCTCTTTATCTGGGTTAGAACTTTTATCACAAAGAAAATAGAAATCTGTATCTTCTAGCCTTCTCAAATAGTTCATTCAGTCTGGATCCTTCCGTACAAAACTATACAGGCCATGAATTCCATTTCGAGAACAAGCCTTTGTCTGCGTGCTGAATTTTTGCTTCATTCCTTTCCCAGTTCCTTTTGTTTTTCTGGGTCTCGGATGTCTGTTTCTTGGTCCCTTTTTCTTTCCGTGAGATCTTTTGGGAAACTCCACACGCATAGCCATCCTAGTTGTCCTTCTCTTTCTGTTTCTCACTTTTACTTTCCTCCTTTTCCTTTTTCTCTGTTCTAAGTTGGACTCTTCTACCATCTGAGCTTGACTCCTCATCCTTGGAATCTGTCTGACCTGTGATGTTCCTATTTTCACACCCTTGCGTAGTGGCATGATAGTAGACATGAGGCCACCACTCTGGAATTCTTTGACAATGTCTTCTAAAGGTTCCGTCTCGGATAGAAACCACTCGGTGCAGTACTCTGGACAGGAAATGGCTGCAAAATTGGGGAAAACCTGCACTCTGTAACTAGAATATATCTGCATAGGGAAAGCTCTTCAAATTGCTTTGTAACTCTCGGAAATCGCAAAAGTAACCCTTATGTATGAATGATCTCTATATTTATAACAAATGCAATAATATTTGAAGCAACGGTCATTTAGACTCGACCCATCGGCAGTATTAATTGCATGGAAAAGACAACAACTGTCGTTTCGATCCTCATTAATTGCTGAAATCTGATCAAATTTCCCTCGAAACATGTGTGCAAGCACCGGTCTCGTCGAAGATTTTACCAAATCTGGAAAAATCATTATACTATTTCCAAATCTAGGGAAACAGATACCTATCGTATCCAGATTAACTGCTTGTCATAAGGCGAAGTGACTGGCCTTCTGTCCTTTTTCAAAAGTGTTGACGTGGCATGAGGAAAGATCACCTTGATGCAATGCCCCACTACATCATCGAAACCAAATGCTGGCGTGAACCTCCTCAACATTTAAAACTCCGCAAGCGTCCTGCGACTTGCGTAACATAAACTTATACTTAGAGATTTTTTTTTTTACCTGTCGGTGTAGACTCATTACCAGTGCGATGCCTCCCTTCAACTACACTGGACATCTGCACTATCATACACTGTCTGGGTTAGGACTGAGAGGTGGAGTGGCTATCACTATAGAGCTTAAGCCTACTGCCATTAATCAAAGTGGGAAGAAGCTCCCCGTTCAGTTTGCTGAGCTGAATGACACCTCCTTCTGTAATTTACTGTATCTGATATGGCCCCAACCAATGCGTTTTGAACTTCCTAGGAAACTTAATAAACTTACTGTCGTAGAGGACCACTAGGTCTCCTATCTAAAAATTCTTACTCTTAATGTGCCTGTCATACCAAGATTTTTCTCGTGCCTTCTGCACTTTCTGATGGAATCCTGCAATGAATCTGTCTTCCTCTAAGGCAAGTAGCTGTGCTAGTCTTTCATTCATTGTGTCTGTATCAGCCATTCCGGTTATTTGAGCAAATCTTAAATTGGGAATAATATATTCCATAGGAATAACAGCCTCTTGTCCATACACCAAGCTGAAAGGTGTGTGCCCTATAATTTTTTTGCATGTAGTCCTATAAGCCCATAATACAACGTTAACTCTGAGGTCCCAATCATTTCTTGGCTGTCACAAATCCTAGTAAGAGCATTTTCTAGAATCTTGTTAAAGGCCTACACCATACCATGAGCTTGTGGGTGGTAGGGAGTGCTCTTATGGTGATGTATCTGGAATTCCTCCATCAAGGCTTCAATAGTGCAGTTCAAAAAATGTGTACCTTGATCGCTCATCAAAATTACTAGACATCCAAATCTACTGATGATGTTTTCAAAAAGGAACTGTGCAGCTGTAGCAGCATCACAATTCCTTACTGCTTTTGCCTCTACCCATCTGGTGAGGTATTCTGTTCCTGTGATCATGTATCTCATAGCAGTTCATTTTCCTGGTGGGTTAATAGGACCCACAAAATCTATAGCCCATTTGTCGAATGCGTGCAGCGTAATCTATGGTCATAGCAGCATTTCATCTCTTCGCGAAGGTTTTCCTACCCTCTGGCAGATATTGCAGCATCTGCAAAACTCCTTAGTATCCTTATGCAAAGTAGGCCACCATAATCCTGTAGTCAAAATTTTCTATGCAGTTATCTTTCCTGCAAAATGGCCTCCTGCGGTACCTGAATGTGCTTCCCTGATAATGGCCTCTTTCTCGTGCGGCATAACGCATCTGCGCAGGACTTCATCTGGACCTAACTTGTATAATTTTCCTGCGATCAAAGTGAATTCAACTGCTTTAACAACTAACTGCTTCGTTTGCTGCTTATTAAACTCAACAGGTGCCCACCCTATAGTGAGAAAGTGAATGATATCAGCGTAGTACTCATCTGCGATCTGAATAGAAAAAAATTGCGCATCTAGCAAATTGTCCTCTAGGTTACTTGGTTCTTCTCCTGAGTCTATCTGTGACAAATGATAAAGTATGGCATTCAATCTTCCTGGCTTTACAATGATTTCAAAATCATACTCCTGAAACAGGAGTAACCATCTACAGATTCTCCCCCCTAACACTGGCTTATTGACAAAATAATCTAAAGTGGAATGGTCAGTAAACATCTTGAATGAGGCACCCAATAGGTAGTGCCTAAACTTCTGTATAGCATACACCATAGCTAATCCTTTTCTCTCTGTAGTGGTGTAGTTATTTTCTGCAGTGGATAGCTTTCTGCTTGAGTATGCGATAGGGTGATCGATACCCCCTTCTCTTGGTTGAGTTAAGACGATCCCCAGTGCGATGCCAGATGCATCCACATGTACATGAAATGGCTTGGTCCAGTCTAGAAATACTAAGATGGGTGCTATAACGATATTTTCTTTGAGTGTCTAGACTTTTTTGGCATTCCTCATTCCATAGGAATTTCACGTCTTTCTTTAATAGCTTTTCCATCGGTGCTGTGATCTTTGCATACCCCTTAATGAATTTTCTATAGTACCCAGTGTGACCAAGTACTGTCCTCAACTGCTTGACTGAGTTGGGTGTTGGAAGATTTACAATGATGGCAATCTTTGCAGGATCTACCATCAAGCGTTCTCTGCAAACAATATGACCCAACAAAATACCAAATGGCGCACAAAATATACATTTTTTCAAGTTTAGAGAAATATGGTACTACCTACATTTCTCTAACATCAGTCTTAAATATCATATATACTTGTCGATTAATCCAAATACAGTCCAATCATCAAAATAAACTTCTAAGAACTTATGGATGTATTCCTTAAATACAGCAACTACTACTCTTGAAAAGATAGCTGGTGCATTTTTAAGACCAAAGGGCATTACCGTATACTGGAATGAGCCCCATTCTGTCGCAAAAGTGGTCCTAGATCGATCCTCTGGATGGATTCTGATCTGGTGATAGCCTGAAAAGACATCAGTGAAAGAGTAGACCTCCTGTACTCCCACATTGTCTAACACTTCATCAGTAAAAGGTGTCAAAAATGGGTCATGAAGTGATGCATCATTGAGTTTGCACAAATTGACACAAATTCAGATTTCTCCTTTGGTTTTCATTTCTTACATGACCATGGGACTAACCCATTTGCTTTCCTCCACGGGTTCAATAATTCCTACTTCTAGCATCTTATCGATCTCATCCTTAACTTTTTCTTTATAGCAAGGATTTAATCTGTATGGGCACTGCTTAACTGGCCTAGAATCCTCTTTCAATGGTATCCTCATTACTCCCAGATCTCCTATGATTCCTTTCATCTCTGTGAACTTAATGGGGAATAAGTCGCGATAGTCATGTAACAAATCTGCAATGTGTGCTACCATTTCATCATCCCAATAGTATCCAATAGAGGCAAACTTTGGTTTTGTGTCTGTGCCAATATTGATCTTTTTAATCTTGATGGGATCTGTGATAGCTGGAATCTGTAGCTTCGGTCCATCAACATCGTGATTCCCTTCTGAATCCAGAATGTTGATACTGCGAGGATTCTCATCCTCGTCCTCTGGTTCTACTGCGAAGTTATATCACTAGAGTGCATCTTCTAACTGGATGGCCCACTCGGGTTGAGTATGCACTGATAGGGTATAGTCCTCAAATATCTTAGTCTGTATGACGTCTAGGGCCTGATCAATACTTGGATACTCAGATTCAAAAGCGAAAGTGAGTTCAAAGGTGTCTATCTTGAGTGGCCATGTACTGGTTCCTCTGTGCAACTCGATTTTTGTGTACCAGTTCTTTGGAATTTGATCTAAAGTATGAATGAATAGGTGAACCCATTCATCCTTGGGAATGTCCAACCAATTCTATTCACACATATTAATATGTGACCTGGGGTCACTTTCTCCTGTGTATCTGTACTGTAGACACTCCTTGTCATTAGAAAACCTGATTGCCATCAATCTCTTGAAGTCATCCCATGATGCGATATGTTCCCTATGTGCATGCCACCATCTTGCAGGTGTGGCTCTTACTACAAGGTTAATGACTGACATCCTCTACTCCTGAGGAATTTCCTGTTTGAACTGCTCTAGAAACTCCTTGACGTCTGCTAATCCATCAAACGATGGAGTATCCTTAATCTCCGTGGCAATCCATCGTAGTGACTTAGTCATAAATTCACATCTGCAAGCTAAGACTTCATAAAGTTTGTTCTGCCAGTTCTCTAGACCAACATCCGAGTCGGATGCGCATGAGCTGTCGCATCGCCAACTAATGTTTCCTTCTACAGTCGCATTGATGTAATCACTCTGATTGGTGGTCATCTGATAGAGGCTCTCCATATTACCCACCTCATCCTCTGCTCGGATAGGTTCAATATATCTAGGACCCTGAAAAGGATCCAACAGTGCGATGACCCAAATCTGATTTTCCTCGAAGGTCATCTGTCTTTTCTTTAAATCGATAATAGCCATGTTATCGATTTCCCAATCAATACCTAGTAGCGCTGGATACGGTCTACTATCGCCAATGATTTGTATAACTCCAAAGTACTCCAAGCTACGAACTCCATCAATGTCAACTGGCACTTGTAGTAATCGACCTAGTGGCGATACCCACTACTGATTGGCTAGTCTTATATGGATAGGTGATCTGGCTAACTGAGGGCTACGCATATGTTCCCATGTCTGCTTAATCAGAACGTTTACCTGTGATCCTAAATCTAGGATTACCTCATCCATTTCAAATTCTCTGACTTGTGCTATGAGCCTCATCTCTCTTCCTATTTTTGTATGTCCCATAATATTATGAACAACACACTGCACACTGTTCACAGAAGAAGACGGCTGACATTGATCTATGATGCACTAAAGCTCTCCGATAGCTTTCTCATTTCTCACAAGTTTTAAGCAACTCTACAGGAAGGATTGTACACTTCCTGTTGACTCATCCTCATCGCACCTTCCTGATGTGGTAGCCTGCGATATCTGTACAGGGATAACACCACATGGTGTTTGCTGCAGTACACCCCTAGATGACAGTACCTGCAATCCTGATGGTGTATGTTCATTAAAGAAAGTTTTAGCTTCCTAAAATGTTTCTTTATTCTTTTTTAGGTCAAGTGGTGTTGATTTTCTAGGAGCTTTGCGCACCCACTCCGGACCTGTATTCTTCTTGTCATCATGCGATGTTGTACTAGTAGAAGCACCGCTGTGAGTCACAATGTTGACTCTTGGTTCTGGTTCTTTCTGCTCAGCAGCAATAAGCTGAATGTTCTGGTTTACTGCTGGCTTAGGTTCCCTGATCTTGGCTAACAAGATCGGACACTCTTCTAATGGATGATCGTAGGACTTGCAATAATTACATGTCGTAGTAGGGCTTTGGAAATCCCTAGCATAATGTCCTACAACTCCACAGTTGTAACAAGTAATTGGTCCATGGCCATGGCCAAATACTTCACCACGGCCAAAGCCTCCTCCATGGCCTCGTCCTATGAATCCTCCTCCACGGCCAATATAAGCCGGTTCATGCTGTGGTCCTACTGCTGGACCTGGTGTCTCTCATTGGACTCTGTACAAGTCATGTTTTCTCTCGACCATGAGATCGTAAGCTCGATAATTATGTTCATCGTGTCCTACTGACTTACAGAAGTTACAGTATAAGTTCTTTGGGGTCTGTACATACTTCTGAAGTAAAGGGCATTCTTGTGGTCTATGTCCTCAGGTTCTGTAGAGTTCACACCATGGCCCTTGGGTCTGTGCTAAAGGGTTAGGAGCCCCACTTGCTATATATTCAACAAATACTGGACAGTTATCTTTCGTATGGCCCTGTCCTTTACACTTTGTGCACCATAGTTCCTGTGCAATCTCTTTGCCTTTCTTAATCTCATGCATCTGTAAAGTGAGATTAGCTAACTAGTTTTGCAGGTTTGTCATACCTGTACTAGTCTCAGCTAGAGGGGAAGCCTCTAGTTTCATTGCCATCTCCAATGCATCATCCTGCATCTGGAGTTTCTGCTGCATTAGTGGTAGTCTGATATGGGGGAGCAGTGCTGCAATAAACCATTCCTTATGCTGCTCTGGTGCAAACTCAAAGCTGACTTGGTCTATAAGGGCTTTGAATTTCTAATCAAAGTCCCATACTGACTCTGAAGGTAGCTGTTTAATGTCTTTGAGCTCTGTAATGCACTGTGACTCAGACTTAGGTTTCTTAAATTCTTTGATCATGGAGGTCCTAACCTATACAAGCGTTCTTGGAAGCACTGAGGTATACTTCATATAGCATGTTAAGGCTCATTCCCTAATTGTGGTGACCAACTGTACAAGTTTAATATTATCATCTTGGATCCCTTTAATGGTCCACATGGCTTCACATAGAAACCAATGTTGTTCCTGGTCTTTTGCCCCTGTACCCTTAAAGGTAGGTAGCTTCATGTCATCCCCCATTCTATTTCTATGTGGTGGATGCTGATTTGGTGTGTGACTACCACTCCGTGGTGTAGATGTAGGTGATGTAGTGGTAGTATGTACTGTATGTGAGCTACTAGATGGAGTTCCTGTGGGATTATTCTGAGTCTCGGTTGATTTCTGTGGGGTATAAGGGTGGTAAGGGATACCCCCTTCTGTTCTTTATATATTACTATGACTCTGTTCTCTAGTATGGTCTGAACTTTTTTCAAATATAGAAGACCTAAAATCTACTTTATATTTCTTTCCACTATGTGTATATCCAAGTTCATTAAAATCACTCTCAAACTGTTGTGACATTACACTTACTAAACGTATTCATCTAAATATATATCGAGTACTCCTTTTTCATGTAATAGCATCTTAATGGACAAATTTAAAGAGTTCAGGTACTTACCACGATATCCTTTGAAGAAGTACCGCTCGGCTTCGTTGAAGCTTTTCCTTTGATCAACTGCAAACTCTATGATGAAGCCTTCTAGCACACTCGCAAGCCAGAAGTCTACTGCTCATGAAGTGGGATTATTGATGCTCCTGATAGTCTGAATAAGTTCTAGTGTCCAGACAATGTTTATTTTCTTCTTGAATATGTGTTTATCAGTCAACTTTGATAACCAGTCATACAACCCATTTCCAAAGGTCGCAAAAAATATCGTATACAGGTCTTTGAAGATATGTTTTTGTAACCAGTCCTCTGTACTCAATGTAGGACTATTGTTTTCTGTCGCAGCAAATTCTTTTTTGGCAGACCCAACCCACTGGTTGGGTTTGTCTTTATTAGGATGCCAACAGAACATTAGCTCTTTAGATTGTTCAAAATCGGCAATGAAACCATTTGTTGGTCTAAACAGGGCAGACCTGGGTTTACTTGTTATGTACCAACAATACCCCTAGCTCACTGGCCCTTTCGGTAACAGGGGAGCTAGAGGATGATGATGATGTGACATGGGAGCTAGAGGAGAACCTTGAGAGGTTAACTCTAGACATGCCATATGCCTCAATCAATGACCTCCCACTGAGGTACCATAGGCCTACTACGGGAGTACCAAGTCATTTCAGTAGATTACTACATCCAGTATCCCACGCAGTCATGTGTTACCACGAGCGTCACTAGATGGTAGGCCGCATGATGTATCACTAAAAGTTGATAGATATATTTGGGATTTTTGTATGATGATATTTTTCCTGAAAGCTTGAGCGCTTCAGATGAGGTCTCGTGACCTACTTTTTTGTAAAACATTATATATATATATATATATATATATATATATATATATATATACTTCTACTTTTGTTGGTCTATAAGGGCTAACACGGTTTTACTTGTTATGTACCAACAACACCCCTAGCTCACTGGTCCTTTCAGCAACAGACCATAGAATGGTCTGAAGTCTCACCCGAAGTGATCTTATGGGTTGGCTAAAGACTCAAGTGTCCTGAACTAGGTTTTGTGGCATCCTGGTGGTTCTTACCTCTTCTTAGCCTGTGGGATCTCTTCGCGAGGCGATATTCTCTCTTGGTCGCTGACTCTGATAGGAGAAGGACTCTATCGCATCGCAGCCTTGCAGATGATGCACAACCTTCCCCTCTACTCTCCTTCTGTCTTGCGATATCACACATCGCAACTCCCCCGATGGTGCAATATCGCCTTTCTATACTTGCGATATCTCCTATAGTAGGGATTAATATGACTCTTGAGGTCTAAGGGATTTCTCCTTTATGTACGCTAGCTGAATTAAACAACCTCACTTAGACTTCTACGGTATAATATGCTTAACATCGACTATGTGCAATCTTGCTAAAGTTGTATACATAAATCATTTAACACTGTAACTGTTGCTATCATGAATCAAACATTGGTAAAATCATACACAGAATACTTAATTTGTTCAACTTGTATGTAAACCTCTTTGCTACTTGTAGCTGAAAGATAGCATACATACATTAACTGTAAGCAAAGTTCATGTAATGAATGACAGATAGCAATAAGTAGTCACAATCACATGAATCAATCACACAACACACTGATTTTACGTGGTTCACTTCCAGGGTAGAAGCTACGTCCATGGGAACTGGTTTATATATTATAACTTGGGAGAGTAAACATAGTTCCGTTGCAACCTCATATGCAGCTGAGATCTTTTGGGTAACTCCGCGCACACCGCTGGGAGCCCTTCTCTCTTAGATCTCTTCTCTTCTTATATTGCTTCTCTTACAATATACTCTTCCTCTCTCTCTCTCTCTCTCACTCTTAATCCCTGCGGATTGTTACATACATGCTCTAGGATTCAGCTATTGGTTACAGTAAGATACTACAGACTGAATACCAGAACCAGATCTCGGCTCTTCTATAATACAAAAGGTCTATGAGCTAATAGATCATCGACTGACTAGCTAAATGTCTGAATAGCTAACCTTTTACAATACAAAATACATGCTTATATAGGCGGCCTGAAGGTCTCACCATTACAACACTGCGGGCTTGTCCCAATAGTAACCCAAACCCTAACTATGACAGTCGTTCTATCTGTGCTCGAACTACCGCTTTCCCTCACACCATAGCTCTTTGCATTCTTCCACGCTTCCATGGGTACAGGCGCCACTTCCTCGGTCGCTTCCCTTCTATACTTTGTCTTCAATACCTCGGCCCATTTCTCCTTTTCTATTTATGAGGGTAGCTGAGCCCTCCTGTCTATGCCGCTACCTTAAGTGCAGTGTTTGAGCTCTCTCTTCTCGGCTGCTCAAGTACTGTTACCTTTGACTTTCTCGTTCCAAAATAGTAGCTTTCCCTGTAGCTACGGGACCCTGCTCCAACAAATTTTGGTGTTTATATGTCTCAAATGGAAAATGTATTTATATGAGTTTTATGTGTCATTTACAGTTTATTTACATTGAACCATGTTTTATTTCCACGTCATGAATGCGAAATATGCCAGTCTAGGATGTAATTTGCTAATGAGTCAGCAACTACATTATCTTCCCTAGGGATATGCCTATAGATAATAGCTTCAAATGACCTCTCCAATAAACGTACCCTCCAAAAGAGACAGAGAATCACTAGATTCCTGATAGTATAGACATGGTTTAAATGACAAACCACTAGTTGTGAGTCCATCAAAAGTACCAAGTTACGAACATCTTTGGAGGCATCTTCAGTCAGAAGACCTATGGCTACTTGATACTCGACGATATTATTGGTAGTGGGACAAATACAAACTGCTCCTGAATTGACCAAATTGTAAGCTGGGGAATAGAGAACCCAAGCAGCTGAGGAAAGATCCAAGGTGTGGTGGCAAGCACCATCAGTGAAGTCATAGAAATCCATCTTCTCTGCATGACCAAAACATGGTATAAACAGATATGGACACTAAACTCAAAACCATATTGAAAATACTTAAGCACACTAAAAATTCAAGTAATATACATATATACAAGGTACTATACAAGAGAGATCTAGGAATAGTACCTCTTCAGGTACAACCCATTGCGAGGTTATCCTAAGGGGATTCCATCATGGTCCACGAGATCATAGTCTCCTTTCTCTAGAACTTTGGAAATAATGAAAGGACCGTACCACATGGATTCAAACTTCCCTTTCCCTAGTTTGTCATGTCTCTGATCATAGGTTAAAACTAGATCACATTCATTAAAGGCATGAGGTTGGACAGACTTGTCATACTACACCTTGACGCGTTTGTTGTGTGCCTCATTGGCTAAGGCAGCATCTCTTCTAGTTTCATTAAGGTTTTTCAAGTAGATAAATCTTTCTTCCTCTATGGAAGTGTCTGGGAGAAGTTCAATGACAAGTTTCAAGGATGGAATTTGACATTGAATAGGCAATACAAATTCTAGTCCATAGACAAGATGGAAGGGTGTAAAACTAGTAGCTGTTTTTACTGTAGTCCTGTAAGCCCAAAGAGCAGATAAAAGAATATGGTGCTATTTGGATTTACAGTCTCCAACCATCCGACACAGCATTGTTTTCAAAACTTTGTTAATGGCCTCAACTTAACCATTAGCTTGCGGATAATAGGGAATTGAGTTTTCATGATGAAAACCTAGCTTGGCACTTAATTCATCCTTTATTTGATTGAAAAAATGTGATCCATGATCCATAACTATGGACTGCAAGACTTTGAATCTTGCTATCACATGATTGAACATGAATAGAGCGGCAGTATTACTATCCTCTACATATGTAGGGATGGCCTCAGCCCATTTTGTAAAATACTCAATGGCTAGGATGATGTAACCATGCCCCCCGGCTGAGGTAGGCTTACAATGCATATAATTGATCCCCCATTTGGTGAAAGGGAGAATGGCAATGATAGGGTGTAACGGAGCAGGGTGGGTGCACCTTTTCAGATAGAAATGTTGGCAGGGTGGGAATTTCTTAATAGCCTCGTGACAATATTTAAATATTGAAGGACATAAATAGCCAGCACAAAGGATTTTCTAGGCTATAGCCATCCCAAATAGATGACCAACACATGCTCCAAAGTGGCAGTCATTCAAAACTTGTTCAACTTCCTCGTGGGTAAGGCGTCGCTAGAGAATGGAATCGATACCACATCTATACAAAGTGTCGTTCAATATGAGTTAGTATTTTGCGTGGTGAATGATACGACAGCAATCGTCATGGGATAGAGTAGGCTGAAATCTGGAGATAAATGAGCAAATCTCCATACCATGGGTCAGTAATGCTTATCAGGAATAGAAATTCATTTGGGAATGAATCATTGGGATCAGATTCTATTGAAGGACATGGAAGATGACACATTAGCTCAGCAAAGACTAAGGATTTATTTGACATAGCATTGGAAAATTCTCGATCAAACTCTTGTAGAATGACTATCCAGCGGGAATACTTGCCCCCGAGCACCTGACGAGTCAATATGTAATACATAGGGTTCTGGTCTTCCAATACGGTGGTTGTGTTGAGAAAAATGTACTGACAAAATTTTTGAACAGCAATGATCATGGCCAACACTAATTTCTCCACACATGAGTATCGAGTTTCAGAATCCATGAGATTCTTACTATCATAGTATATCACATGCTCCTGACCATCGGGATTCTCCTGCACCAAAACCATAGCGATGGTAGTAGTGGAGGCAGCAATGTATAAGAGAAAATACTTTGAATAATCTGGGGGCTGTATCACGGGTGAGTGAGTCAGAACATGTTTGAGATTATCAAAGGCCCATTGGTCTTGGTCATCCCAAAAGAATGGAGTGTCCTTCTTAAGGAGATGCATATAACTGTATGTTTTCTCTACAAAATTGCAAACGAAATGGTAGAGGAATTTTTCCTTCCCTTGCAAACATTGGAGTTATAGAAGGTTGGTCGGGGCTGGTAGGGATATAATAGCAGAAATTTTCAATGGATCTATCCAGATGCCATCCTTACAAACCACAAAACCTAAGAAGTATCACATCTCAAGACAAAAAACACATTTATGAGGATTGAGCTGTATGTTATAATGAGTCCAGCTACTTCAGTATGTTCAAAAGGCTTATTGTTATTTTCCTGTCTTCTTTTGGAAATTACCTAGTGTGGATCATAGTTGATTGTAGTTCCCAAATCAAACCACATAGTCTTGAGAAGATTATCAATTATGGGTAAAGAGTCTCTAGTTCTGACAACATATGGCCCTACCTCCCAGGGAAATTTCATATCCAAACTCTTCCTGAAGTTTAAGATGTGTTCCTCTTCCACTATAAGCTTTTGTCTAAGAAATCCCAAAAATAAGATCATGGTTGTCAGAAAGGTTGGAAGAATATAAGGCTGGTGCACAAACCCATACAATCTTATAGCTATTTTAGACTCTAAAAGGAACCAATATCCTATCATTTTACTAGGGGAAAGATGCAATATTTCCTTCATCTCTGGTAATACCCTGTGCAATATTTCCTGAAAGAAAATGCTGTAAATTTTTTCCATCAAACCATTCATAAAATTGCAATAAATTTGGCTCATTTCATCCATGATTACCAATGCTTGATACTGTAAGATGTCCTCATTATATGATAAGAACATTTTCAGCAAAAAGGGATGGAATCTGAAGACTTTGGTATCATGGAAGTTGACTAACTGAGAATGATTGTTCTCAACTAGGAACTCATCAAATTTAAGGCAACAAGACTGAAAGGAATGACATGGAAGTTCAGACTCAATTTGGAAGGTACTTAATAGTGACTCTATAACATAACCATTAGTGTCTAACCCCAATAATTGAATAGCTAAAGTAATACAAGATTGGGTTTTTTCATTAAACAAAACTTGGTCAATAGGCTAAGATAAACCTATAACCTCATTACCCAGATTCAAACATGACTTTAAAAAGGATTCTTTACTCTCAGTTGTAGACTCTTGGAAGAAATGTATGATATATTTTTCTTTATACTCTTGGGATAAAGGAAAACAATCATCTGGGACAGATAGGGCTTTGCGGATAATAGAGGTTTGAACATGGCAAAGGATCTTAGACTTAGGTTTATTCATAATGACTCCTTCAGGAGCAGCATAGTTATTCACACACCACTTGACAAATTCAGGGCATTGGGGGCCTGGATGACAGAGAAAAAGTAAATGAAATATTTGAAAACACCATGGGTATCACTACCCTGGTCTTTAATAATTTTCAACTTATTCTTAGTTGTCTCAATTGTTTCATTCATCAAAATAGTATCAGAAATTTCAGGATTCTTGTCTTCAAAGGTATTCTCATCCTTATGATAGAAAACCCCTAATTCTTCACTATCTTCCACCTCTACTACCTCTATCTCATCTATTTTATCAATTTTTAGAAGTAATTAGAAAGTTTCAGGATGGCTACCTTGTTAATTAGCACAGTGTTTTTATTCCATCCACATTGGAAATTTGTGCACAATCAGGGTTGTCGTTAATTCCACAGCTTAGAAAAACAAACTTTTGAAACTCCACGTAGATTCTTTTTATAAAATTTTATGTTTCATAAGCATGGTGCACCTCCCATAACCTATACCATATATTTTCTCTTCTTCTAAATCTTATCCATCCATGTGCAAAATATTGACACCAATATTTGAAACTGACACCCTGCACAACTTGATTCGGCAGAACTAATATTAGCCCTCGATATGCAACTTGCCTTCATCAGGACCATCCAACTACAAAAACTTTTAACATTTCGCAAATTATTTCAGAACTAATTTATCAAGCAACTTCCATTCATGGAATGTACCTCATCTGTCGATCCAGGCCTGAGCGTTATTGGAACCATTGATTAACGTGGCCCCCACCACTTTCTGTAGATTTCATCTTAGACTTTCTCCACGGAATTTCTCCCGACTGTAGATCTATCTTCGTTCTCATCCTGTCCATCCAATATTTCCACCTATTAACCCATTCCACGAATTGCAAAACTTCTTTTTATCCTTGCATCTCCGATCTTCGGAATGATTCACCACTAGTGATCTGTAGTGCTTTAAATCTGAGTCGTCACTATTTAACACCTTTCACCTCCATTCCATTGGTGATATGATTTCAATTTCTCCTTCATGTTTCATCAACAAAACAATATACCATCATAGATCACACCATTCTTTTCATCTAATGACCATAATGAAATATCATGCTCTCCCATTAACCTAAGGAGCACTTCCACCAAATTTTAACATAGGAATCATTCTCAAACCTTTCAATTAAAAAATCCACACTTTTCAACTATGGTTCTAATATCTGGCTCCACTAGGGATGTTATCCTTCCTGCAAAGTATCAAAGAGCCACGTAGACCAGTTGCCAAATCCATTGTCAATCTAAATATTTTTTTATTTATTTTGTTTTTCAGAAAGAAAAATAGGAACTAAAACATGGTTACCCTTCTGATCTTATGGCCTTCTCTGCGGGCTTCAAATATTCTAGCTCACCATCTGTACTGATTGAAAGTAAAGAAATATTTACACTATAATACATGAAATTTCCTTTCCCCTTTATTCCAAATAACGTTTTAGAAATCTCCCATTCACTAGACCTCCCTCATACTGAGACCCATCCTGATACTGTAGAATAAAAAAATTATTACCCCTATGTGATACAATAATGTATGGACCTACCCACAAATGATCAAACTTACCATGCTTTCCTTTGTCTTCATGTGGAGTGTCCCATTTTAACACTAAATCATCCACCTGGAAAATGTCTTATTTTAACTTTCTGTCAAAGGTATTCTTCATTCTATCTCGAAGAATTTGTACCTTATCATATGCTTTATCTCTCAGTTCACTTAGCTCAATAATTTGGTTTATTCTCCTTTGCATATGATTAGGTTCATCATGCTGCTCCTGCAACAACTTCATAACTGGTACTCCTAAAGATGCTAGAAAAACTACTTTAGCTCCATACACTAGTTCGAATGGTGACATTCCAATAGCTCTCTTTATACTGATTCTGTCATCCCACAAAGCATATCTCAGCTTCGTATGCCATTCTCTTTTATTATCTTCCCACAACGTCTTAATTATCCTCACCAAGATTTTGTTACAGGATTCTGCCAGCCTATTAGAGGAAATTTCAAATCAAAAAGGGCTTCCTAAGGGAAATTAGTAAAATAATAGTTAAAATTATAAAATAATATTTATTAATTTTGGAGGAACAAAAGAAAAAAAATACTTTTTTGTTCATATTTTCGACATATCTCCCTATTTTTTTACTCAATTTCGATCAGGAGAGATCGTTGGATGTGGAATTAATTTCTGCATCCAAATATTACCCACTCGAAATACTTTTGACGTTCTCGTCTACCACAAAAACAAGAAATACCTGAAAAATGAGATGATGACATCATCATCACATTTTTTTAGGTATTTCTTGTTTTTGAGGTAGTGGGGCCCATAAAAAGTATGCCAAGTGGGTACTCGTTGGATGCAAAATTTAATACCACATCCAATGATCTATCCTGATTGAAATTTGAGTAAAAACACAGGGATATATGATGAAAATCCGAACACAAAAAGTAGTTTTTTTATGATACCTATCCCCAAATTTATATTAAAAAATTGTTTAAGAGGTGCTCCCTTTTTGAATTTTAGAGCATTTTGATTGGCTAATACATGATGACATGGAATTTGTATTATTTTTGGAAGGCCCATTTTAAATTGAAATTTCCTCTAATAGTCCATTATCCTATGGATAATATGCAGTAGAATGATTCAAAATTATATGATACTTATGATAGAAATTTATCATCTTCTTGGACTTAAAAGCAACGACATTATCTATTACAATCCTCTTAGGATAGCCAAATCTTGCCAAAATATTATTCTCCAGGAAATCCATTATTACTGCATCTGTAGCTCTTCTAGTAGGTATTGCTTCAATCCACTTTGTAAAATAATCAATTTCTGTTAAGATCCACTTATTCTGTCCTAAGGAGTTTGGATTTATCTCACCAATGAAATCCAACCCACATTGTTGAAAGGTGCTTCTACTGTGATGGGATTAAGAGGGAGTGGAACCACTTTCATCTTTCCATAAAAAATATGCAACTAATGACATTTGGTGGTTTCTTTATACACATCTAAAAATAATGAAGGCTAATAAAATCTTACCCTAAAATTTTTATTTGCAGTTACCTTCCACAAATGATGTCCCCCAAAATATCCTTCATGGAAATCCTTTGTTATATGTTGAGATTCATTCTAGAGGACACAATTCAATAACACTCCCCTAGGATCCATCCGATAAAGATATTGATTTAAAATACAAAATTTTGCATCCTTCAGCTTCACAGACCTTGCTCTAGTTTTACTTAACCCTACAGGAGGTTGTAAATTTTGCAACACATAAAAAATATCAGCATACCATGGAGAAATAGAAAAATCAGGTATCACTTGCACTTTTGTGTCCAACTGATTTGATTGTGCTGACATAAAGTTTAGCCACAGAGAGTCACCATTAGAGTCTGTCATCATTTTATCCAATCCCTGTCACTTAATCAACTTTGTAGGCCTAATTTCAATGTCATGTTCCAAAATCACTGCAATCCATTTTTCCTTTTTCCCCTCTGGATCTGGCTATGTAAGTATGTTATTTACCACACTGTTGGGAACATATGCAACTATATGTGAATGGATAATGTAAATTCTGAAATTATTTAGGGCCTTAATCAAAGAATATGATCTCTTTTCCATGATATCATATTTTAACTCTCCTTCTCTTAATATCTTACTAAAAATTCTATGGGATGTTCTTCACCTTGATCATTCTTTTGTAACAAAACAACTGCAACAATATGCTCTATACCATATGAGAGTACTAGAAAATATTTGTTAAAATATGGACTTACCAGCATAAGAGCTTTTGAAATATCTTGCTTTATATTTTTGAAAGACTTCTTAGCCTCCACTGTCCATTTTATTCCATGATCCTTTTTCATTATATTACTAATGTTCATCAATATCTTAGCAAAACTAGGAATAAGTCTCAAGAAATTTACCTTCCCAATGAATGACTGTACTTATTTCTTACTTATTGGTTCCTCCAGCTTCAAAATTGCACTCACTCTGTGTTAGAAAAACCCAACAACAAATCCTTGTCGACAGGGGCTCTCAGTCTATCGACACCCAACAAGCGCAGTCTCCCTGAGCACCGGCCTAGACAGGTTTTACCTTACTCAACAACGTCTACTGAGCAGACGAAGTTTCACCCAAGATGTTCAAGGGAGAGCTGTCAGAACTGAGTTTCTGGTAGTGGAGACAGAGGATATGGGGATCCGATGGGGAGACACCATAATTGCTAGATCTAGAGATTTGCAATCAATGTTAAGTCATTTTTACAACTTGCAGAGTGCATCCAGAACTATGCAGTCAATATTGATTCATTTCCACAACATCAAATAGTTGTCACAATATCACTAATACAATAGAATTGTTCATAAAATGTATCAACTGATAGTGTAACAGAACGTAATAGAATTTAAAATAGACCACATCAATATAGAAGAAAGGGACTAAATCACAACAACATCATAATAAAATAGGTCGCAACATCATAATAGATTAGATCCCGGTAGTGATAATAGAAAATATTTGTGAAACAACTATCATATCATATTAATCTTGTGCAAACGAGCCAAATTACACAATTATTCTCCAAAACCAGAGACTGCATACATTAGGAAAACCCAGATAAATCACAAAGACAATAGGAAATTCTTCAAAAACCAAATCACAGTAGATCTTATGGGATAATTATCCTCTAATGCGATTCTCCTATGATGATCATGATCCCTTTTCCTCCTTTTCTACTTGCAAAACTATATCTATAAATAGGCTTGATCCTTTACATTTATGGTCCACTTCTAAATAATGTTTAACCACTAATGACCTATTGCAACAAAAGTTGGTAAAAAAATAGATATAAAATATTCAAAGCAGTTATTCTTCCGCCCATCGCACTGATCTGGCCTTGTGTGGTACCACATGAGCTTGCACAGCTGTCACAATGCTGCACAACTAACTTACCAAAACCCATTCCATCAAGCCCCCAACATAGTATTGTGGGTCGTCCCCGAGCCACGTCAGGTTGACAGGGTATGTGCCAATGTCTGTGCCTTGACATCTTCGAATTGTTGCATAATCTCCCAATCCTGAAGCTGGAATTTGTCTGTAGTACTCTGACAATTAGTCAAAGCCTACTACACTAGGTGCTCTTCTTTGGCCTTGCTGTCGACCATTTTCTAATTCTCTTGTACTTCTTGCATCATGGCGACTGATTTAACAGCCAACTATCCACCGATTTCTTGAAATCATCAAGATGAGCGCAATGCTTTTGTTGGTGTTCCTACACGCGGGTGGCTCCCTGCTATAGGTCCTTCAATTTCTCGGCCCATGTGATCTATACCATCAGTGTCATGGCCCTCAGCTTCTTACACTTGCATAGTTAGATGATCAAGCTGCTTGTCTTGGACAACGTTCTACAAAAACTGTGTTGTCGCCTTTATAATGGTCTTGGTCTCTTGCTCCTTGCTTTCGATCTAAGTTGCAATTTCTTCAATGGAGGAATTCCTCTCCACAACCTACTTCAGTGGTGTCGTAGGTTATACTAGAGCATTGAGAATCAGGTTGGTATCTTGAAGCTGAACAATAGTTTTCCCTAATCACTTGGCCTTTTTTACTGGGGTGAGCTCAGCCTTGTTCTCAAAAATGTGCTGGCAAGCTTCAGAAACACCTTGCTAGACTTTTCTACACCTAGCACACATATGCGCTTGTTCAATGATTAGGTGGTATTGCACCTTTCTTAGTTCAGTAATCTCTTCAACAACCTTTCCCTACATCTCAGCCTGCATAGCTTTCAAGGCATCGATCTCTCGTACTTTTTCTTCTTCCAGCTGCACCCAAACCTGATGCAGCTCGTTTGCCTATTTCTGTAACTTCTCTACTGCGCTCTGTGACTGGACATATCCCTCAATCAACTCTTTCTATCATTTCACCAATTATAGGGTGGAAATGTGATGCAACTCCACTAACTTCATAGTAGACAAATTTTTCAGATCCAAAGCCACACTCTAGATTGGTTGCAGCAGTTGGTGAACTTTCTCATTGCCCGCGATGATCATAGTCGGGGGAACTTGCATGTTCCTATCCCAGGGCTCAGTGCTAATCGACGGGATGTCCTACATCATAGGTATCACAGATGTCTTCCTCAAAAGAATACAAAAAATGGAATCTAATATGTTATCTCCTAAATAAATTAGTCTTCAATAGGTAGAACTCGAAAAATTTATTTTTTTCATAGTGATGAAGATTTCAGGGCACATTATGAAATATTTGTGTCTTTAGTAAATTTTATAATGCCTTCTACCGTGTTTTTTCCATAAAAATCAAATTTTATCTTTTGGTGTCTTAGGTGAACATCTCAATTGTTCATTAGCCACTGAAAGGCCCAGCTTTCAATAGCTTAAAAATTGGATTCAAGACTACCTTAGTCACCGAAAGCTCAAAAAGGGGAAAACGTTTGGCGCATCCATCACAATTAGTCACTGTTAGCATGAAGAGCGCCACTACGAAATTAGTAACCGCCGAAAATATAGGACCTGCAATAAATCATGAGTTGGTAAAGCAGTGGTTGCTATAAAATTGAAGTGACTGATAAAAAACCCAAACCGTCACTGCCCTCCACCTGTCCCGTCACTGTAATCGAACCACCACAAAGCAATGATTTCTAGTTAGAGTGATTACAGCACTGGCTATCTCATGGGTCTCATCAAAATTTATTGTAACCCTTCTCAAATCTCGATTGCCAATCATCCCCCTCAAAATAATCACCCTCTCAATTCATTCCACATTTCCTGCATGCGTCCTCATTGAGCCAAGCCCTCCCTAGATCTATCACTGTAATCTCCTTCCCCAAGGTTTGAATTTTATTTTTTGTAGGTATAGAAGAGCAATCCAGAAAATGAAGAAAGGAGGATAACCTACCCTAAGACAAGAATTGGGTGACATCGGCTACCTCGAATCACACCTAGAGGTGTGCCAAATTTTCAAAGACTCGGGCTGCTACAAGTTTTGTGAAAAAATCAGGGATCCCATCAACAAGTGGTAGAATCCTTTACTCTCTCTATTGATGGCTCTAATGTAATGATTGGCAGAGAATAGCTCCAGGTGGATGAGGCTCTGATAGCACAAGTAACAGAGCTCCCAAGGACTCGGGAAAACTAGTTCAAAACCACTATCACAAAGAATGTGAAATTCAGGTCTTACTTGAATCCTGAGCTCAAGAACATTGTATGGAAGAAGAGAATCCCTTCATCCTGGATTGAGGAGAAATGACAGCATTTGTTGAAAGTAATTATTGTATATATAACTTGTGAGGGCAGGTATAATAGGGTAATGATATACAATTTCAAGTTAATGAACCATTTCACTGGAAGGAGCCTACTGAACCTGCCTTTATACCTACACAAGAGCCTGAACCAAATGGACCATTAGGTTAAATACCAGCCCACCAATATTGTAGGTAGGCTATCCCATCATGGCCTGATCAAGCTAATTGTCCTTCAATTGCTACAAAGAAGGAACATAGCCTAGACCTACTTCCTATTTTGGAATGAAGTTGAGATAGAATTGCATCTAGAAGACAAAAGGAAGTCTTCTTGAAAGAAGTCCTCCACTCCCAAGAGTGGTAAGAGGAAGAGGAGGGTCATCTCTCCAATTGTAGTGGATCAGGCCCCTCCATATCCTAATACCAACAAAGCCAAGAGGAATCTATATTTTAGTGAAAAAGTAGAGGAGATTTCAGCACCAAGCAAACATATTCTCAACCCACCTTACTCAGACTCTGAGGATGAAAATGAACAAGGAACTAACCTAGAAAATCAGGTTACACTAGGGCAAGAGGAGTTTCCATCACCTACAACAAGGGAGGATCAAGATCAACCAGTGGTACAGGCTTCCTCTAGTAAACCTAGATCCCGCAAGATCAATCAGCTGATAAGGCAGGTGTATGAGCTAGAAGTCTTGGGGAGAGAAATCAAAAGAACCAATGAGAGGTTAACTAGGAGGAATGCTGAATTGTATGAGTCTGTGCAGAAGATAAATAGAAAGTATACCAAGCTATAGGAGAGTAATATCATGTTAAGGAAAGAGAAAGTAAGGCTTTGCAAAAAAATCAGCCTTTCCAAGTTGCAAACAAGGAATTTTAGCCCTCAACCTCAATCTCACCAAAAGCTGAAAACCCTAGCAGAAGTGGCAATAAGCATTTTTGTCCTAGAAGCAGCCTGTGATACTGCTACCAACCCAAACCCTTGGTAGGCTACAGAGACATTAAAGGGATATCACTAAAGCCTTAAAACAACAGGGTAAAGTGTGGTGACAATTTTGATTAAAATTTTAAAACAGAGCTTTTGGTGGCTTAGGCAAACACCACAGTTGTTCATTATCGACCAAAACCATAGCTTTTGGAAGCTTACAGACCCATAATTTTTCGTTCTTAGCCACTGAAAGCGCAGAACATTGCAAAAAGGCATAGTTCCACATAGAACCAACTTTTGTTGATCCAAGCACCTTGTGGATGATTTATAAGGTTGAAAAATAATTAAAGGCACTAGTATTTTGACTCTGTTTCAGTTTTGAAGGTTCCAGTGAGGTGAATTAGGTCACAAACCCTACCTACTCTGACAAAGTGTGACTTGTCTACCAAATGGAAAGAATGAGTTCTACTTCAGTGTTCACTACATCTATTAAAGAGTTCGAGGAGTAAGAAAGTTTTGGAGTTAGGTAGATTGGTAGTTAAGATAGGATTTTGACCTATTTTTAACAAACAATTATGATTATCTATTTTTAGTAAATTCGATCCAATTTTTCAGGATCTGAATTAAATTTTGTAAAGGCTATAAATCTTGTGACTAATGTAGAAGAAAAAGTTCAACTTCAGATATTTTTAGACACTTATTGTCTTCAAGCTTCTCATGTGCTTTGTCACTTAATACAAGCTCTTTTGCCATTATATGTTCATCTTTCATCTTTTTTCTATTTTGTACTTTTGCTTGAATGTTTCATTCATGTCTATTCTATTCACTTAATGCAAGATAGCCATCATCCTATCTTTGTGTGGGTTATTGGAATTACAAGTATCTTTTCCTTGTTGTGATCAGCTATTCATATGTGAGTTCCTTATGTGTGAATCTTCCAACATAGTGAGTTCTTCATCTATTCACCATTATTACAAACCCTATAAACATTGATAGTTAGAAGCCTTGTATATTTGATTGAGTATTATGCATGTCTTGAGTGAGTGAGGTCTTATTGGTCATCTGACTTGATCCCTTGAGAAAACCATTAAAAATATTGAAGTTACCAAGATTGTTCGAGCTGCAACCTAGAAGAGTTTCTTGGAGAGCTATAAAATTAGTGCCATTTCCATGGAGAAGAGATTGAAGCTCAACTTCCATGGGGGATGACATACATCCAAATTTGATGATAGACAAAGTTTGCACACTATTTTGGTTGTAATCATCTATCTGGAAACTCCATTGGAATAAGGTGGCTTCGAGAAGACCAATTACCAGAGCAAATCCTCACAGGCCACCAACGACACCTGTGTTAGATCTTGAAAACATTATAAGGAGAGGAAGGGATTCACAAAGATAGACTTCCAGTGCTACAAGGGGAGCTACATCAGGTATTCCCAGAGGTATTTCTGTTGTTGTATCAAATAGGCCTCCTTTTCAATCTTCTTCTACTGAAGAATCTAATTCTCAGATATTTATAAATAAATCAGAAAATTTGAGGGTTGAGGAATCTTCAAGCATTGTTGCTTGTAAATATCCCATCCCTGGAGACTCGAATGAGGTAGATCTACCACAAATACTTTCTCAGCTACCACCCACACCAGTAGCCTCTCCTTCTTCCCTTTCCATACCCACATCCAATATGGCTGCCCCTCTAACCAAGATTGAAAGGATCCTTATTGCCAGATATGCCCCTCTAAATTTTCCTAATCCCCTTTCTGCTATGCCTACTGGAGATTATCTAAAATATATGCCTAATTTTACTGGGGAGGGATATTTCACAGCTGAGAAGCATTTAGAGGCATTCTACAGTTATGCTAAGAATACAAACATTGAACAAGAGGATGTGTGGACTAGGGTTTTTGTGCAGAGTCTATATGGTCAGGCTAAAAAATGGTTCAAAGAGTTACCTGCTAGATCAGTAGCTGGCATTGAAGCTCTAGATGACATATTTTTGAAGCATTGGGGAGAAATAAGAGACCACCTTTACTATATCATAGAATTTAGAAATTTGAGGCGAGAGAATGGTGGGTCTATTTCAAACTTCACAAAAGGATTTAACAAAATGTTCAGCAAGATCTCTGCTGAGATCAAGCCTACAGATACTTGAGCCAAAATAACTTATGCCAATGCTTTTGATTCTGAGTTTTGTCTTCTTCTCAGAGAAAGAAGATATGCTTCTCTATCACTCATGCAAGATGTTGCTCTTGAATTTGAGTCTAATATCGTTGCATCTTAGAAGGTTAAGGGAAAACTAGATAGGAAGAAGCAATCCTTAGATCCTTTAGGGGCTTCTTCATTAGAGAATAAAATGGATAAAATGGCCAAAATGTTGGACAGTTTAAGAGCTGAAATATCTAGACTTAAAGACTGAGGGAAAATACCTGTGAGAGGTAAAGGGCCAAATGATTTTGCTCCCAGAAACCCTAATTTTGTCCCTTACCGAATAAATAACCCACCATCTTAGATCCTCCAAAGAGATAGGAATCCAGCTGAGGAACAAAGAATCAGAGCTCCCTTCCAAAATGTTTTGTTAGAGGAAGAGTTTGCTCAGGAAGAAGGGGAGGCAGAATACAATATCAACTACATTGAAGATGAAGTTTATCTCTCTTTCTTGACACAATCGGATTGTGAGGAATCCCTCATGAATGAGTAGATCACTAAAGAATCCTTATATCGGGAAGATGATTAATAAGGTTATAATTTGAGATCTAGGATTGTTGCTCCTCTGAAGAAGTGTGCTTCCCCTACAAAGCAGTCTGCTCCTCCTGCTAAAAATATTAAAGAAGATGGCTGCTCCTCCAAAATAGCAGCAAAGGCCATTACAACCATTAACCCATGATCCTATTCAGCTCAAAGCACCATCACAAGAGGTAATAACTTCTATCAAATTATCCTATTCTTTCAATCTTGAATCAGAAATTCAGAAACTAAAAATCCCTTTTCCCTTGATAGATCTTATGAAGAATGATTACTTCAATTCATCCATACTGAAATATCTTCAACCAAGGACACCCACAGATGATGACTTTGTGAACTTGCAAGATGATAAGCCCATGGTAATCCTAGGTCCTATGGTTGAAGAACTGGATGAGTCTTGTCCACCTTTCTATGTATCCTTGAACATCCATGACAAGGTCCTTCACAGTTATTTACTTGACTCAGGAGCATCCCACAATATTATGCCAAAAGCAATGATGGATAAGCTTGGTCTCAGGATGAAAAAACCTTACCATGATATTTTCTCCTTTGAATTTAGAAAATTCAAATGCCCGGGCCTAATAAAAGACCTTGTCATAAACCTCTCCCAGCTATCTTCAAAAAGAATAGTGATGGATATAGTAGTTGCTGATATCCCACCCAAGTTTGGCCTCCTCTTGTCTTGTTCATGGAGTAAACATCTAGGTGGTACCCTACAGATGGATCTTACCTATGCTACAATCCCAATGTTTGGAGGATAAACCAAGAGACTATACAGAGAAAATCAGCTTACCTACATTATCAGTAATGCCAAGAATTCTATAAATCATCCCATCTATGCAGTAGACATAGACCTTGGGGAATGTATCCTTCAAATATATGAATCTCAGCTAGTGCCCATATAGCTCACAAAGCCTACCTATCAGCCACCTGAGGAAGTAACCACCTTTATATGGAGCATGTTTTTTGATGGGGCTAGTACTCAAGCCTCACCAGGTGCAGGTGTAGTCCTGACTTCTCCTTCAAAGGAAACTATCCATTTGTCTTATAAGCTTGATTTCAAGACTAATAACAACATAAAATAGTATGAGGCATTGCTGTTGGGATTGAATGCTTCCAAGGAAATGAGAATCATGTTCCTAAATATATTTGGAGATCCAGATCTCATCATATAGTAGGTGAACAATGCTTTTCAAGCAAAGAATGTCAGGCTGAAGGCATACAGAGATGAGGTATGGAAACTTAGGGACTCTTTCATGTTTTTTGAACTCTCCTATTTACCTAGAGCTATGAATCATCTAGCTGATTCCCTTGTTGTCTCCACAAGTACATTCATTCCCTCTTTGCCTCCTAATATGAACTATGAAATCCAAGTCAAGTACAGGCCATCCCTACGTGATAATGTGAAATTATGGAAAGTATTTGAAAATGCTGATGAACTCAGTAAATTCCTCCAGGCCATATATGAATTTTATGATATACATATTGATCAAGAAAACCTAAATATGGAAGAATCTTAGAGGCCCAAATTAAAAGATAAAATAGGTAAACAGAATATTATTCAGTTGCCTAGAAATTATATACCTCAGGGTCTAGTACCCCTTGAAGAGATTTTTTATCATAATGATGTCCCCTTTAAACCTGTGAAAAGGGAGAAAGACCCTATTGTTTATGAGTACAACATAGGTAGCCAAAGTCATCCAAAATTCATAAATTTGTCCTCTGAGTTGACTGTTGATCAGAAGTTAGAACTTTGCAGTCTTATGAAAATTTTTGCTGATATATTTGCTTGGGAATACAATGATATGAAAACATTTGACACAAATGTCATCCAACATAGGATTCCCCTGGAGAAGGAAACCATCCCTTTCAAACAAAAGATTAGAACCATCAGTCCTCTCTTACTTCTCATGATTGAGAAAGAAATCCAAAACCTCCTTAATGCAAAAATCATAATCCCACTCAAGTATTATAAATGGATTGCAAACTTAGTGGTGGTGAGGAATAAAAATGGGGAGATCAGGTTATGTGTTGATTTTAGAAACTTGAACAAATGCTCCAAGAGACATGTTTTTTCTCATATATCTTGATGACATCACTACTTACTTCAACAGCCATGAAGAACATTAATAGCACTTGAGGCGGGTGTTTCTGAAATGTAGGTAGTTTAGGATATCTCTGAACCCAAACAAGTCTCAATTTGCTCTCCAGGAGGGGAAACTTGTAGGTCACATAGTTTCAGAAGAAGGTGTGAAGATTGATCCTATTCGAGTTGAAGCAATCTAGAAGTTGTCCATACCTAGGTCAAAAAAGGATATTCAGTCATTCCTAGGTAAGATAAATTTTGTCAGGAGGTTTATCCCAAATTTTTCTGAGTTGGTAAAATGCATAACCTCTATGTTGAGAAAGGAATCTGAAATCAAATGGATAGAATAGGCAAGAAAATATTTTGAATCCATCAAGAGGGCTATCATGGAAGCTCCCACTCTAATTAGTCTTGACTACACCAAGGGCTTCCACATTTTCTCATTTGCTTCCTATGATACAGTGGCAGCAGTTTTGTTACAGAAAGATGATGAATGCCTTGATCACCCCATTTCATTTTTCAACAAAACATTGAGGGATGATGAATTGAAGTATGATCCTATCGAGAAACAGGCCTATGCTCTCATTAAGTCATTGAAATCCTTCAATATTTACATTATACACACAAAGGTCCTGGCCTATGTTCCTTTAGCTGTTGTGAAGGATGTTTTGACCCAGGGTGATATTGATGGAAAGAGAGCCAAATGGATTGTAAAACTGATTATGTGTCAAATAGAAGTGAATCCCACCAAGATAGTGAAAGGCCAAGTCCTAGATAAGCTTATGGCTGAAGAAAATTGTGATCTGCTAGGCATGAATCTCATTGGTATAAATTCAACTAACTTGAAGACAGAGGCAGCAGCAGAAGAGCAGCATGACAGTCAGTAGGTGGCTGAGAACTTGTCCTCATGTGACTGGTACTTAGGTAATATTCATTTCCTGCAAAGTTTAGAAGTCCCCCCTAAGCTTATCCTGACTCAAGCATGGGCTCTTAAGCTTAAGTCTGTTAAATTTTGTATAATTGATAAGCTGCTGTATTGGAAAGATCCTTCTAGTGTTTTGCTAAGATGCTTATATAAAGAAGAGTAAGGTCAGGTCATACATCAGTTTCATTCAAGCACATGTGGGGGGAATCATTACCAGAAGACTACAACCAAAAATATTATGAGGGTTGGGTATTATTGGCCTATTATTTTCTCTGACGTGTGTACCTTTGTAAAATCCTGTGACAAATGCCAAAGATTCATAGGAAAGAAATAGCTCATATACTTTCCCCTTAGACCTATTGTAGTGAATGGTCCTTTCCAGCAGTGGGATATTGATTTCATAGGTGAGATTAATCCTTCATCAAGTGGTCAGAACAAGTCAATCCTAGTAACCACTGATTATTTCACCAAGTGGATGGAGGTGATCCCCATAAAGAATGCCACTAACCAAGCCATCATGAAGTTTCTATATGAGAACATCTTTATCAGATTTAGCTACCCAGTAAGGCTAGTGATTGATAATGCACCATATTTTAAAGTCAGGGCATTGGTTAACATGTGTGAGTCAATTGGCATTCAATTGGTGCATTATACTTCCTATTACCCTCAAGGAAATGGCCTTGCTGATTCATCCAATAAGATCCTATTTAGAATCATTAGAAAACTATTGGAGAATAATCAGAAGAGCTAGGATCCTAAGCTAAACTTTTCTCTATGTGCTGACAGAGTGACCAACAAAAAATCCATAGGGAATTCTCCTTTCAAGTTGGGTTATGGTATTGAGGCCATTTTCCCCATTCAGCTGGTTCTACCGGTAGAAAAATTCATTCAAGAGGAACAAGATGAACCAAATGACATGGTGAGAAGAATGCTTGATTTGGTTGAGCTGCAGCAAGTCAAGGAATAATTGGTGGAGAAGTGAGAAGCCCACCAAAATAAGATAAAAAGTATTTTTGACAAGAAGGAAAAGGTGAATAATTTTCAGGTTGGAAATTGGGTTCTGAAATGGGATGCTGTCAAGAAAGACAAGGGAAAGTATGGTAAATATGATTTTTTATGGATATGCACTTTGGTGATAGCTCAAGTGCAACAGAACAACACTTTCAAACTGTAAAATCTAGAAGCCGAGGAGGTGTTTTATGGTCCAGTCAATGGACAATTTCTGAAACTCTATTTCATCTAAGGATTCAAAGCCTTGTCATTGTAAAATATCATTTTTACTTTTTGTGCAAAATAACTCCATGCCCAATGGGACAGTAGAAGATATGTTTAGTCTTTGTTTTTCAGGAAAGGCATTTGGTCTATGGTTCTTGGGACCTCATAGGAAGGTTCCCATCCTCGATTATGAGCCAGATGTTATCTCCTAAATAAATTAGTATTTAATAGGCGAGACTTAGAAAATTTATTTTTTGCATAGTGATGAATATTTCAGGGCACATTATGAAATATTTTTGTGTTTAATAAAGTTTGGAACGCCTTGTACTCTTGTTTTTCCATAAAAATCAAATTTTAACTTTCAGTGTCTTAGGTGAACATCTCAATTATTCATTAGCCACTAAAAAGCCCATCTTTCGGTAGCTTAAAAATTGGATTGAGGACTACTTTAGCCATCGAAAGCTCAAAAAGGAGAAAACGGTTGGCACATCCATCACAATCAACCACCGTCAACATGAAGAGCACCACTACCAAGCCATTAACTACCAAAAAGATAGGACCTGCAATAAATCATGAGTTGGTAAAGAAGGGGTCATTATAAAACCGAAGTGACTGATAAAAAACCCAAACCCTCACTGCCCTCCACCTATCCCATGGTTGTAATCAAACCACAAAAAAGCATTGATTTCCAGTTAGAATTATTATAGCACTCGCTACCTCATGGGTATCAGTATAATTTACTGTCACCCTGCTCAAATCCCAATTTCCAATCAGCCCCCTCAAAATCAGCACCCTCTTCTCAATTCATTCCACATTTATTGCATGCGTACTCACTGAGCCAATCCCTCTCCGGATATAACACTATAATCTCCTTCCCTAGGGTTTGAATTTTAATTTTTGCAGGTACAGAAGAGCAATCCAGAAAATGAAGAAAGGAGGAGGACCTGCCCTAATATAGGAATTGGGTGAGATTGGCTACCTCGAATCACACCCAGAGGTATGCCAACGTTTCAAAGACTCAGGATGCTACAGGTTTTGTGAAAAAATTCAGGGATCCCATCAGCAAGTGGCAGAATCCTTGGCTCTCTCCTTTCATTGCTCGAAGGAAGTGATTGGCAGATAAGATCTCTAGGTGGATGAGGCTCTGATAGCGAAAGTAATAGAGCTCCCAAGGACTAGGGAAAACTAGTTCAAAACCACTATCATAAAGAATTTAGAATTCAGGTATTACTTGAAGCCTGAGCATAAGAAAATTGTATGGAATAAGAGCATCCCGTAATTCGGGCTTATGAAGAAATGGCAGCATTTGTTGAAAGAAATTATGGTATATATAACTTATGAGGGTAGGTATAATAGGGTAATGATATACCATTTAAAGTTAATGAACCATTTCACTAGCAATACCCCACTGAACCTGCCTTTCTACCTACACAAAAGCCTGACCAAAATGGACCATCAGGTTAAATCCCAACCCGCCAAGATTGTAGGCAGGCTATCCCATCATGGCCTGATCAAGATAAATGTGCTCGAATTGCTGTAGAGAAGGAACATAGCTTGGACCTACTTCCTATTTTGGAACGAGTTTGAGACAAAATTGTAGCTAGAAGAAAAAAGGAAGTCTTCTTCAAAGAAGTCCTCCACTCTCAGGAGTAGTAAGAGGAAGAGGAGGGCCATCTCTCCAATTGTAGTGGATCAGGCCTGTCCAACTCCTAAGACCAAGAAAGCCAACATGAATCTAGATTTCAGTGAAAAATAGAGGAGATTTCAGCACCAAGCAAAAATATCCTCAACCTACCTTAGGCATTGAGGATGAAGATGAACAAGGAAATTACCTAACAGATTAGGTTACAATAGTGAAAGAGGAGTTTTTGTTACCTACACCAATGGAGGATTAAGAAGAAATAGTGGTAGAGGCTTCCTCCAGTAAACCTAGATCGCACAAAATCAATCAGCTGGTAAGGAAGGTGTATGAGCTAGAAGTCTTGGGCAGAGAAATCAAAAGAACCAATGAGAGGTTAACTAGGAGGAATGTTGAATTGTATGAATCTCTGCAGGAGATAAAAATAAAGTATACCAAGCTGGAGGAGAGTAATCTTAGGTTAAGGAAAGACAAATTAAGGTTCTGCAGGAAAATCTGGTTGTCTAAGTTGCAAACAAGGAATTATATCCCTCATCCTCAATCTCACCTGAAGCTGGAAACCCTAGCAGAAGTGGCAATAATCCTTTTTAGCCCAGAAGAATCCTGTGATACTGTTGCCAACCCAAACCCTAAGCAGGCTATAGAGACATCAAAGGGACAACACTAAAGCCTTAAAACAACAGGGAAAAGTGTGTGGAATTTTTTTATTAAAATTTTAAAAAATACCTTTTGGTGGCTTAGGAGAACACCGTGGTTGTTCATTAGCCACTGAAAATAGAGCTTTCGACAGCTTACAAACCCATAATTTTTCTTTCTTAGCCACCGAAAGCATAGAATAGTGGATAAAGGAATAGTTCCACATAGAACTGACTTTTGTTGATCCAAACACCTCATGGATGATTTATAAGGTTGAAAAATAATTAGAGGAACCAGTATTTTGGCTTTTTTTTAGTTTTGAAGGTGCCAGCGAGGTGAATTAGGTCACAAAACTTGCCTACTCTAACAAAGTGTGACTTGTTTGCCAAATGGCAGGACCGAGTTCTACTTCAGTGTTCACTACAATTATTAAAGAGTATGAGGAGTAAGAAGGTTTCGGAGTTAGGTAGATTGGTAGTTAAGATAGGATTTTGACCTATTTTTACAAAACAATTTTGATTATCTATTTTTAGTAAATTTGATCACATTTTTCATGATCTGAAATAAATTTTGTAAAGGCTATAAAGCCTGTGAGTAATGTAGAAGCAAAGGTTCAACTTCGGATATTTTTAGACACTTATTGTATTCAAGCTTCTCATGTGCTTTGTCACTTAATACAAGCTCTTTTGCCATTATATGTTTAGCTTTCATCTTATTTATGTTCTGTACTTGTACTTTGATGTTTCATTCATGTTTATTCTATTTACTTAATGCAAGATAGTTGTCATCCTATCTCTGTGTGGGTTATTGGAACTACAAGTATCTTTTCCTTGTTATGATCAGCCATTCATATGTGAGTGCCTTATGTTGGAATCTATCAACATAGTGAGTTATTCATCTATTCACCTTGATTACAAACCCTCTGAACATTGATAGTTAGAATCCTTGTCTATTTGATTGAGTATTATGCATGTCTTGAGTGAGTGAGGTCTTATTGGTCATCTGACTTGATCCATTTAGAAAACCATTAAAAATGTTGAAGTTACCAGGCATATTTGAGCTGCGACCTAGAAGATTTTCTTGGAGAGATAACATAATCTATCTCTTACCACACCAAATTATTCATGGTTCAACTCTTGGATCACCTTAGTCACAGCCACAAATGAGTCAGTGACCACTTTGATAAGTCGCTGCAGTTGGTCCTCCATACCTAGCCTATTACCACTACCCACCTCATATTCTTGGCACCATTTGGTGCAAGTTTCCTCCTGCATGCATTGTGCTACATATTCAAGGTCCATTGATGACTGGTTGTCAGAGTTGTGAGTGCTCAACTCCTTCTAGACAGGCTTTTCTAGGGCATCTGCTGGGAACTGTTTAGACAATTCATCTTGAGTCATCGGGTTTTGCCACTTTGTCGACCACTCTTGTACAATGGCATCTAATTATTTGGTTGAGACTTTGTAAGGAAAAGGTAGCCACTGCCAGTCAAGTTCCTATTGCGTCTGAATGTAGATAGAGTGTGGCCCAATGCAAAACTAAAGGATCCACTGATACTTGGCTGCAACATAAGGAGAGACTCAGGGAACTACAATGGCTATGGCTTGCAATGCTTCCCAATAAACCCAAAAGTGAATGGCACAATCTACCTGTCCACTAGGCTCTTCAACCCACCATAAGTTCTAATACAGTGCACCTTGGCGCACCTTTTCTGCATCAATCGCATTTGGTTGGTAGTCTTCAAGTTCCATCCAAGTGATGAGGGCAATAAGAATCAATAAAAAACTATATTAAAATGGCCTCCCAGTCTGAGCAGCAATAGCATATTCAAAAAACTGGTTTAGCAAAAATAAATACCAATTCATTTGCACTCGATCAGCACACTTTTGGGTGCAGGTGACAACACCCAAATTGCATTGGACTGGTCGATTTCCCCGAATGACCTTGCTCACTAGAATCCTTCTGCTGATGTGCACCGCCTATGATTTAATGTTATCAATGTGATAAGCACGACCATCACGATGTAAACCAAAGAGCTCCTTCAGCTACTTGGAAAGTTTTTTGTCAGTATCCCTCCTGTAGATATACAGCGTTGAATGTTCCCTAGCCTTCGGCAAGCCTATAATGGTTGTGATTAAATATACAGTAACTAGGATGGGTGTATTCAACCATAATCTCCCTCTGTGAAAACAAGCCAACTTTTTCTTTACACATGCATGGGCTTCATTCAATCACCCAAAATGAGGCATATTAATGAGCCCCAACAATCCATATTGGTCTAACCCACTTGCCCATGGTTTAGGAATTCACTGAATGGGGGCAGCGGGTGCCATTGGGACTGATTCATAGGGATCATCCCTAAAATATTTGAGAAATAGAAAGTCATGGTCTTCAAATTTCAACTTGATCAATGTAGGGATGATGTCGACTGAGCACGTCATCCCTTCCAGCGGCGACGACAATTTTGGGGGATACTTTTGAATTTTTTGTGGCTGCCTCAGTTGTAATGCCCTGTTTTTGACCCCGTTACATTAGATGTATATGATGTATAAATTGTAAATGATCAGGGCGTGGAGCTAAAGGCCAAGGCCCCACCATTGATCAGTTATGTTATGTTTTGGATTTGAATTGTCACCGATGGTATATCGGGGCACGCGGCATATATTATGATGGTCATCATGTAAATATGCATCTATAATTAAAAATGAATATGACCAGCTATGATCATGGTAACTAAAATGAGAAAGGGGCATGATTTTCACAAGGATAGAGGTGGGGGAAATTATCAACCTTGGCCAATGAGAGAAAAACCCATATGTCTTCTTCCTTTGTTTTATTCCAACCACTTTCATTAAGAAAGGCTGCTGGTGGTTGAGGCAGTTATGGTCTTGGAAGTGGGGTGGTAGGACTATCAATCCTCACCCACATGCATGCTCTACCCACGATTTTGTTGTTCATCCTCTCACGCAGATCTTCTTCTCTCCACGACTGTGCTGAAGGCTCACGCACTTCCAATTTTCGCATCCTTCCTGTTGTTTGTTAATCCACGGACAAAAACGGAGCTGTTTTTCCTCACGCAGGACCTTCATTGTCTGTTCATTCCTCACAGGGTCGAATTGTTTTCCACACACAGGATTTTCCTTGTTTTTATCCACGTATTTTTCCTCTGCTGATCTATGGATGGTTTGGCTGTATTCTTCCCTCACGGACTGATTCATGGGTCCTGCGTTGTCGTTTTCATTCATGCCCAGTGTAGCTAGGGTTTTCACCCTAGCTTGTGCTGATGAGCACCTACTAAGGAATCTGGAATCCTTAGTAGCAGTTCAATGATGTAAACAAAAATAGGCTGAAATAAAGACTAAGCTAAAGCAGTAAAAAGTAAATAACGTGAATCA
>LPNX011019185.1:521580-546550 GCA_001517045.1 Pseudotsuga menziesii | reverse complement strand
GTGTAAGCCTGTTGTTCCCTTATTCCTTGGAGAATCATGCCCAGCTCGGGGGTGGCAGCGTTGCTGAGAGATTAAGGAGCATGCTGGCCTATGGTTGGGTGGAATTTTGCAGCAACGTAGCTGGTTGCGGAATGAATTCATCTTAAGATAAGTAGTCTTGTCCATTTTTACTTATGCAACTATATTTACTGTTAATGAATGTAATGAACATGTCAAATGCTTGTAGAAATGTATGTGGTTTCCACTGTGTATGACAAATGAATGGAATCTGTGCATGTTTCAATGTAATGCATTTCCCTGCAGCACTCTGTTTATGCAATTTTTATCATGTACGTGTTCATGGGGCTCTTAGCCCGCTGTGATTAAATTTTAGGTCGTGTCCTCTACGCTGGTCGAAGGCATGGGGACGTGACATCGGTTTGTCTCCCAGGTGCGTGAGAGCAACATATCCCAAAACTTCATGAATAGAGACACCCCGTGGCGCCATGAACTTAATAGCTCCTAAGCTCAACAACCCAGTCTATGCAGTTCCTTCTCCTTGCATTCTCATTGACGTGCGAGTTTGCCTCTTCTGTGACGGTGTGAGACCAGGATTCTGAGCCTACTGCTTCTACTTGGGAATGTACAATGAGCTGACTGGCATGCTTATAATTTCTTCTTCAACAGCTATGGGTCGAATAGTGGACTCGTACTCACTTGAAATATCAATGGCATCGAGGTCGCTCAGCATGCCTTACGCCCTTAACCTAAAAATGAACTCAATGACACTAACCTTCAGTGCTGCAACCCACTCAATCAGCTCACAACCTACTACACAATTCACCCTTTTTCTCAACATGCTTCTCACTCAATTGAACAATGCCATCTTCCCACATCCTGTACACTTTTTATAGACAACTCTAACTCAAACTCATCATTTCCAAATCTACAATCACCACTATGACTAAATATGGTTATAATGATGCCAAATATGATGGTAATCCTACTCCTCTAATGGTCAGATCAATCATTAATGAGGGCTACTTCAACAAGCGCTGCCAGCCAAATATTTTAACTACCTGCATTTATTACTTGATTTGACCAACCCATAGTCCTGCAACTGTCGCAAGTGATCAACCAGTGATCACTACAAACTCTAATGTTGTGCAGCCTCTTCCTTAGGGCTCTCCTTGCTATTCTAAAATAAAATATTATTTTTTTTTCTCAGTGCCTAAAGTAGTGCGCATCGTTGACCCTGACCTATAGGGTTTCAAGTGACTCCCATTGAAAAGCATCGGTAACACTGTGCCATCTAATTGTTGTAATTTAACTGCACCACTAGAAGTAATGGAATGAACAAGATATGGATCTAACCAGTGCATCTATAAATTACTTAGATGTTTTATAAACTTGCTGTCATATAACAGCACCAAATCTCCTTTCGCAAAGTGTTTTGTCTTAAAGTGGAGATCATGCCACAACTTGTGTCGATCCTTCACAACCTGCTAGTGGAAGCCTGCAATGAAACAATCTTCTTCAAGCTGAACCAATTGCACAACATGCTCTTCTAATTCTTCTACATCATCCATGCCCGTCACCACAATAATGCACTAACTGGTAACAATATACACCATGGGCATGACTGCCTCCTACCCATAGATTAGCTTGAATGGTGTCTGTTCTATTAGCCGCTTGCAAGTAGTGCAATAGGCCCATAGCACTATGGGAATTTTTAGGTCCCATTCATCATGGTTAGCATTACATGCCTTTTCCAGGGCTGTTTCCAAAATTTTGTTGAATACTTCGACAATACCATTCACATGTGGATGGCATGGTGTACTCATCTTATGTTGTATCTACATTTCCTTAGTCAACGCTTTTACTATCCGGTTGACAAAGTGACTACTGTAGTCACTCATCAATATACTAAGAGACCCAAACCGTGTCACAATGTTCTCAAAAACGAACCGTGTTGCTATCGTAGTGGTACAATCTACTACAAGCATGGATTTCGCCCACCTAGTGAGATAGTTGGTTGCAATAATAATGTATCACGCACTACTCTGCTTCCCTGGTGTATTAATAGGACCCAAAAAATCCACAACCCATTTATCAAATGGTTGCATAGTCACCTACGGCACCAATGGCATCTCATCCCACCGTGATGGTTTATCGACCCGCTGGTAGATGTCACAGCTCCTCGCATAGTCTAGGGAATCATTATGCAACATGGTCCACCATATCCCAATGCACAACACCTTCCACATAGTATCCCAACCTCCATAGTGACCTCCCACAATTCTTGCACCTGCTTCTTCAAGAATGGGACCCTGCTCATGCGGTGAAATACACCGTCGTAGGATTTCATCTAGTCCAAGCTTGTATAACTACCCAGCAATTAGTTGAAAATCAGGAGCCTTCACGACTAGTTACTTCTTTTGGCTAGTTGACACATCCTCCAGAGCATTGTCGGTGGCCAGAAATTGAATAATCGGTGCATAGTGATCATATACAATTTCAAACCAAAACAATTACACATCTGGCAATCTATCATCAATATTGGTTGGTTCTTCACCATTCACAATGCATGACAGATGATCTGAACCAGCGTTCAATCTCCCTGGCTTCACAACTATTTCAAAATCAAACTCCTGGAAGAGTAACATCGATCGATACATCTTCCCCCCCAACACAGGCTTATTTGCGAGGTATTGCAAAGCAGAATGATCAGTGCACATCTTGAAATGTCCTCCCAATAAGTAGTGCTAGAAATTTTGCAATGTATAAACCATCACCAAGCCTTCCCTTTCCATCATTGTATATTTTTGTTTAGCAAATCATAGCTTTCTATTGGCATATGCGATTGGGTGATCCAGGTCGCCCTCACCCGGTTGCGAAAGAACGACTCCCAACACAATAGAAGAAGCGTTGACATGCACATCAAATGCCTTATTCTAATCATGAAAAAACAATATTGGCATCGAGGCCATCTTAGCTTTCAAAGTGTCAAAACTTCCTTGAAATTCCTAAGTCCATTCATAAGCTGCATCCTTCTTTACTAGTATCTCCATCGGGGCAGTAATTGTAGCGTATCCTTTGATAAACTTGCAATAGTATCCAATATGCCCCAGTGTGGCCTGAAGCATATTGACATTTGTCAATGGTGGTAACTAAGAATTAGCATGATATTCACCGGATCGACCAACATACCTTCTTTGCAGACTATGTGCCCCAGTAGCATGCCGAATGGTGCACAAAAGATACACTTTTTAGAGTTTAAGGCAATATGATGCTATCGACACCTTTCCAGCATCAGTCATAGGTTTTCCATATGGTCCCTAATTAGTCCATAGAAATTCCAGTCATCCATATCGACCTGCAGGAACTTTTGAATAAAATCTTTAAATACAGCAACAACTACGTGATAGAATACGGCTGGTGCATTCTTCAACCCAAACAACATGACTGTATATTGAAAACAGCCCCACTGAGTGACAAACGTAGTCTAATGGCGATCCTCCTTCACAATCTGGATATGATGGTATCCTGAAAAGCCATCCGTGAAAGAATAAATCTCCTGGTCACCTATGACTTCAATAACTTTGTCTGTAAAAGGGGTCAGGGATAGATCATGTACGCATGCATAATTCAACTTCCTTAGGTTGACACAAATGTGGATTTCTCTAGTCTTTTTATCCTGGACTACAATAGGACTTATCCACTTGGATTTTTCTACAGGATTGATGATCCTAGCATCAAGCATCCTATCTATCTCAGCCTTCACTCAATCCATGTATAGTGGGTTTAGTGGATACGGCCTTTGTTGCACCGGTTTGGCATCTGGTTTCAACATGATTTTCATCTCCCCCATGTCTCCTAAAATTCCCTTCATATCTGAAAACCGTGTCAAAAAAAGGTCCTGGAATTCATGTTGCAGGTCCCTGATCTTGGCCATGGTATCCTTGTCCCAGTAGTATCTAACATAAGCACATTTTGGGTTCTCTGTCGACCTGTTGCAGCTACAACTATTTCCCAAATTTTAAAAAAAATTTGGACCCTCCTTTTAAATTTTATCTTGCCTGGATTTGTTTTCAATTGCTGAACTTTGTTGTCCTCTATTACAAATTTGGATCTTTTTGAGGTTGATTTGAGGTTAAGTGTTTGGAATTTTCGGAAGTTGAATGACTATCTTTGTTGTTGACTTGAACTTGAAGTTTTTTGACTTATGGATGATTTCCTTTTTCACTATTAGAAGTTTTATGAACAGCGAATAGGAGCTGTAATCCTCTCTGCAGTCACCATTGTGGAAGCTAACTAATGAACGTCCCGACGGGAGTCATGTTTTTCACTGATGGTTTATCTCCATTTTAAAACTTTCACTTTTGAATTTCAACATTGTTTTGATTATGATCTGTTGGAGCATTATCCTTATAATTCGCTGCCATTTCGGAGGGTAGATGGTAAATGTTCTGACAGGTTAGTTCTTACCCTTTTTAATTCTATGTTTTATTGCTTTTTCATTACTTCACTATCGAAACGTTTCATGACTTTGATTGAAAGCCATAGTTTGATTGCTTTCCACCATTGCATCTCCTGAGCGAACTAACCATCTAACATGTAGTTGTTTCATTCACCGATGGTTTGTTCTGTTTTTCACCAATGTTTTCTATTGTTATGAAACCCTTAGTCCATGTGTTTTCTGTTGTTACATATCCTCATCGAACTAGTCGTCCGATGCTGTAGTGGTTCCGAGGTCCGATGCTGCAGTTTTTTAGAGTTTATTTCGTCGATGTTTTATTTTTTCGTGGAACCCTTAGGCTGTATGGCTCCCACCATTGTGGTTCTTTGGTGAAATAATCGCTTGATGATTCGTTTTGCACTCATCAATGGAGGTTTTTTCTCACCGAAATTTTTTCACCAGAGGTCTATATATTGGGGTTGGTTATTATTTTATTGTTATCCTTGTAAATAATTCATGCTTGCTCTATCCCTGTTGAGTCGAACTATGCATATGTGCTTAGCTATCAGGATTTCATTTGTTCAAGGTGTTGCAATGGAATTTTTAGACCATCCCGTCGACAACAACTCATTTTCCAGGTAGGCCAACCATGGTTTCTCCTTCCTTTGATTTTATGAGTCATTTTGGGAACTAGGGTCTTTCCCTGGTTGATTTTTCCCACTATTGGGTAGTTAGACATCAAAATTGATGAATTTGTATCCTTATGGCATGAAGTATTGGTCAGTTTCATAGCATTTACGGTGGGGGGTTTGTTTTCTTGAGCTTTTTTTCAAGCCATTATGAAAACTTGATCCCGGTCCAAAGCTTTAGGTAGCTGGTACAGACAAGCATTATGCTATCTACATCAATTTTTGTGGGATTATCTATGGCCATCCGGGGAAGGGAGGTTTCAGTTCTTTTCGTCGTAGGAATTTACCCTATTTTTTTTGGGACGCCAGATGGTTTTATCTTCAGTTAATTTGGGATTCTTACATGTTTTGGATAGTGTTTCACTCTCAAGGACTAGCCTCACTGAAATGGATTTTCGTTTTGCGGTAGAATTAGAATTCATTTCGGTTTAAATGATGTATGTGCTATCTGGGTCATGTTTTAGTTGCAGACAAACTTAGAAATTTTCAGACCTAGTTTGTAGAAGCTCTTTTTTCCTGTCGATTATGCATTAATTTTCTGATAGTTTATCTGTTGAAAATGCATATGGAAGAAGTAATTGTTTTTACACTATTTTTCTTCATTCTTAGAACACTGATTGAAAGCTCTAATAGCCTAAGACCATGTTTGGTCTATTACAGGGAAACTTATTCAAAGGAGATATATCTAAAAGGAAAAAGAAGAAGGCTTTTGTTGCTTAGGGAGAACCAGATGTGAAGATCATTACTAAGCTGGAATATATCTACGAAGACACTAGAGCTACTACTGGGGTAGAGCCAGATTACAAGTGGCATGAGATATATTGGATGATTTCAAATCAGGATGTGCCTGATGCTAGATTTGAAGAGCTAACCATATATGCCAATATCAAGAAATCAACTCTTATGAAGGTAGCCACAAGACCTGATCTTTTCCCATGCTCTGAGGTGATTGGCTTGATCCTGCCTAGGGCAGATGTGACCACCATGATTTTAGAAAATACTGCCAAATAGGGCTATGCTGCATACAGTCTTAGTTATGTCTTACTGGCATATCACCTACCTCCTGCTCAAGTATACTTAACTCAAAGTTGGCTGAAGTAGATAAATTTGGACTTGGTTGAAACAATGAAGAGGATGATGATACCTGGGAAGAACTTATGAACCATGCCATCAGGAGAGTATGATACAGCCACTCTGTGGACTCCTTATAGGTTTATAACATTGATGTTGAATAGAGTGTTTGGTAGAGCTCATGGTAAAATTTTCAAGCTTGGATGGATACCCATTATTTTTTATGTGGCCAATTAGGGGACCATTTTCAACTGGGAAAACATAGTGTCTAATAGCCTCTTAGCCTGTATATCTTCATCTTTGGGAGGGGTGTCCTAGGAAAAGTCAGAGTTCTATATGGCTCCATCTTAGTGGACTGTATATTGTGTACCCAATCATTTCTAGCCTTAAGGTGCAATTGGGATAGGGACATAACCCCTGTGTACACTACATACAACTATATTGGGCACATAAATATTATAGCCACTATAAAGAGATATGTAAGCATTTCATTATGCATTTGTATACTTTAATCTTCCTGACAGAATGCAACTGTATGTCTAAGGAGGCATTCAAAATCATTGAGGAGCATGGGAGTTAGTATTTGACTGAAGATGGGATGTACATTAGAATGCATGGTTTCTCTAGGGTACCTTCTTTACTCCCTAAGTATGCCATTGATTATGTGGTGCATAAAGAAGCAGTTAGTCAAGTTTATCTAGATGGTGTAGGAATCTTATTATTTGAACATAAGAAGGCATCCTATCCTACCATACCTTTCATGTGAGGAAGTTACAAATTTTCAAAGGTCAAACAAACTTCTAAATTTGTACAAGAATTGGAGCACTTCCATTTTGGGGAAATGAGCTTCCACAGGAATGACTCCTGGAACAAGGTTGCAGAACATTGCAAAGAGGCAAATGTTCATTTTGAATACACAAAATTCTAGGACAAGGATGAAGAAATATTTAGAAATGCACAGAATATGACTGCATTGAAGAAAATATTCAAACAGAAGATCACCATTGTGGGCAGTAAGGGAAAAACCACACAGAAGAAAGATGAAGAAGAAGAAGCCAAAAAGAGGGAAGAGGATGCTAGGAGGATAGCACAAGAGGCATAAACTTGGCTCAAGAATGAAGAAGAATAAAGAAAGAAAGTAGTAGAGGAAGAAGCAAATAAGGAAGAGAAGGAAAGAAAGAAGAAGGAAGATGAAGAGATAAAGAAAAAAAAAGTAGAGTGAAGGTCTAAGGTTAGTAGGAGCTAAGAAAGACCAGCAAACTACTGACCAAATAGATTCACAAGAGGCACATGATCCCATAGATCCAAGGCATCAGGATAACCCTGATCTTCAGGAGCCTGCTGCGACCTCTAACAGCACCCAAGAACAGGTTGGATTTTTTGGATTGAATATGATACCTTTTATACAGAAAGAAGGAGAAGATGTCACTGACATCAGCACCATATTCTACAAAAAGGAGAAGAAGAGGATTTTCAAAAGGACCAAGGAAAAGGTCAAAACGAGAGGACAATCAGGTATGATGATCACTCATAAAAATTTGGTGCATGGGACAGATGCAGATCCTCGACTGATAGCCAGAGATAGAGTGGCATTAATCCAAGCCACTGAAGACAATGTGGATAGAATTATGACAGACCTTGAACAATCGAGGAAAAATGTAGTGCAATTAAAGGACACTCTGAAAAAGGAGAGGGATGAAGGTAACAAGTTAAAAATAAAATTTGAAGACATGCATAATGAAGTGAGAACTTCAAAGGCACAAATCTAGACTCTGCATGCAAACAAAATGGCCTTGAAAGTCTTAGTAGAAAATAATGAAAGGGATGCTCAGAATAACCTAGAAGAATTACAAAGGTTGCATCAAGAGTATCAAGTGTTGAATATAGAGAAGAATGACCTCAAAGTATCATATGAAACTTTGAGTGTAGAAAAGGACCAGCTGTAGAGAAAATTTGTTGAGTTGGAGGCGTAGAGGGCCACCATAGAAGAAAGGGAAAAACAATACCAAGTACAAGTAGGAAGTTTTGAGGGATAGATTGATTTGTTAACAACATCACTGAAGGATTCTAGTGAACAGAAGACTAATATCTAGCCTGTGAAGGAGCATGTCCTAGCTCAACGAAGAAGAATGCACCAACTGCAAATGTCTATTAAAGAAGAAAGGTGCAAGATCTTACAGATAGATAGTAGGTTGGAATAAATCCTAGACACTAATTCATATTTTGTAGATAGATCTTAGGATATTTTGGAAGTCTTGACAGGAAAAATAGTCTAGCTAGAAATAAACGAAGAAACCCCTACAGAGCTACCATCCAAGGATCGACATGGTTTGAAGCAAGACCATGACTTATTAGAATTTCCAATAAATACTGCAGAGGAATTCAAGAAGACTATGAAGAAAAAGAGAGGAGCATGGAGCCTGCATTGAATACTATAGAAGGGTGCTGGTCACATTCAACAGATGCCAAGTTGCTACAGAAAAAAGACTGGATGCAATACAAGAGCATAAGTTGTTCACAGAACTACTATAGAGTAGGTACCAGGAGGATGAACAGAAGATACAATAAGTCAAGGATTTATATGAGCAGATTTTGAAGAATGCAGTAGCTCATGCAATAGTCAGCATCAATTTACTTGAAGATCAGCTACACTTGAGTTCAACAAGAATAGAGGTGGTTAAGATTCAAGTTGCAAAGTATGAGATCAACATCTGTTTTCTTGAACCCTTAGAATTTGAAAGTATAGCAATAGAGGCCCAGGAATGGAAAAAGTTCTTTAATGATCAAGCAGGGCCCTCTTCATAAAAGTGCTATATTAAATTTATGTTTTAAATGTAATGTATTGTATAATGTATGAGAACTCACTACAGGACAAAGTTTTGGATTGAAATGTTGGGGAATCCTGAAATTCATATTGGCGCAGCCCAAAAGATTTTCCATTTTGTAGAAGTATAGGAGAGTTAGATAGGAGATGGGACTTTTTCCCAGATAGATTTGTGAGAACATGTTGTAAGAAGAACTATTTCCTTTTGCAATAGATAATTACAATTTTCATTTTGGAGAAAGCTTGGTGGAATGTTCGAATGCTGTGCTATGGATTTGTTGAATGTGAACTATTTCACTTTGAGCTATTGTCCATTAACTATGAGAACATTCTAACTCTTTGAACCTATGTTCTTGTATGAATTCTCTCTAGTTTATTCTTTGAAATTTACACTATGAGTAATGAATATTTTTCATAAACAATGAGCTATCTTGTTGTTCATTTATCTATTAATGTTCACATGTTTTGAATAAAGTAACAGTTGTCTATGATTTTTCTTAATGCATGCGCAAATAATCTTTCTCTCTAGGGATAGGTTAGATAGTTAGTTTTAGTTTTATTGCTGTGTGTGATTTAGATACGAGAGATTTAAGATGAAAGGTAAGAACTTGCGCATCACATTGTGACCACTCCTCGTATTCTCTATCATCTGTATTCTTATATAGGCAGTTGCATATCATACTAAAACTAAAAAACTAAAAATATACACAGTGGACCGAGCCGTAACTGGTAAAACCTTTAATTTGTTACTTGGCCTATGGTAGCCGGACCGTAAACCGAATGGATTCCCCATACCAAAAAATAACAGGATAGTTTAGAACATTGATTGGGGAGAATCCCTAACTGTTGTTACCTACAATTTTCCAAGCCTCAACATGACCCAATGTTGAGTTTCTAGATCCTCAGTGGCTGAATCATCGATTCCGTTAGTATGTCTGAGGCTGCAACATCGTGGCTTGTTTCTGACTCTGGAATATTAACATTCTACAAGTCATCCTCATCTTCAGGTTCCCTAGACAAGTTGTAGTAGGTCATAATGTATTGGATTGAACAATGTGCATGTGGATTAATGGGATAGGAGACAGCGGTGACTTTGAGTATGACGTTGTAGATTATTTGTAAAGCACTGCATATCTCTTGGTTGATGTCCTAAAAACTAAACGTCTATGCAGAACAAGAAGACAACTCCTCCCAAGTAATGATAGTTCTGTGCAACTCTACTGCCACGTACCAGGATCTTGACATTTCTTCTAGAGTGTGAATAAAAGTGTGGACTCATTCATCCCTAGGTTGTGGCGCCATAAAGTATAAAATTCGATCAAATGACTAGTAGGATCATATCACCTATCATATCTCTCGGCATGATAGACCTCTAAATCATTGAAGTGCACCATCATCAATCTGTGACACTGTTCCTAGTCAAAGATCATATATTTGTGTGTTTCCCACCATTGATCCTGAGTGGCTTTTAGTGCTACATCAAGAGCTAGTGTCCTTTGCAGTTCAAAAAATTTCTCTTCAAATTCCTGAAAGAACTCTGATAGTCCTAGGAGTCCTTCATAAATGGGAAACTCAACAGTTTCAATTGCAACTCGATGGAGAGACTATGTAATCAACTCACATTTCATGAATGATGCTTCATGGAATCTATGCTACTAATTTTCTAGAGCATCATTAGAGTCAGAGGACACAGAAATTGCGTAGCGCCATCCAAGTTCACCATCGATGGTAGGATGGATATAGTATTTAGAGATGTTATAAGCATGTCCCTAGATTTTGGCAACTTCATCCTTTACAGGTTCATTATATCATCGTCCTTCCTAAGGGTCCATAGGATAAATGACCCTAACATCCTAGTTTTCAAATGTCATAACTCATTTTTTGAAGTTGATAACCACCATACTATCATCAACCCATTTGATCCCTAGCAGCATGGGATAGGAACCACCATCTTCTACTACTTATATCACATCGAAGTTAGCATGTGTTTTCATACCTTCAATATCAACAACCAAGTTTGAAACATGACCAATAGGCTAAACCTTGTCCTGATTTGTGAGTCGTAACTGTACCGGTGACCATCCCAATGTTGGATTTTCCATTAATTTCTAGGGTTGCTTGGTCAGAATGTTTACATCTGATCCAAGATCCAAAATGATCAAGTCAACCTCATAATCTTCAATTTGGATATTCATCCTCATTTCCTTTCCTGTCTTCCTTTTTTTGAAAGAATTCACTACAGAATCTTTCACTGCCTTAACCGGGTGGTGCAATAATGTCTCAAGCGACCAGGCTGTCAGGGTTCCTTGCCAGTGATAGACAACTCTTAAAGAACTACCGCAAGGTACCATGCTACTGCAATGGTTCTACCTCTACAGATGGATCGAAAGAAAATGGCATATCAATAATTCGTAACTTACCTGGATTTCTCATGATTTCATTCTTTTCTCCAAAGAAGGTGTCTTTCTCTGTTGCAATATCAAATGCCACATTTTTCTTACCATTGAGCCGAACTTGCTACCACGATCCATTGTCTCCATTTTTCACACCAGTGTGAGTGATGATCCCAATGTCAACATCTTTCATTTGTGGATTGGCCTGAAGTGTTGAAACTGTCGGTCCTTGATTCAAGTTCAATGGCGAGTTCTGATTCAATGATTGATTCATCGGTTGGTTCTGAGTCTAAGGAAGGTTTTGAGTCTGAATCTGTGGTGGGACTTGGTTCTACATTAGTGGCTGGTCCTGTACTTGGAATGCAAGGTGATTCTAATTATGCATGTTCTATAACTAAGGAATATTTCCATCCTTCCATTTTGCAATGAACTGAGGGAAATTTTCAACATTATGAGCAGTGGTTGCACAGTATGTACACTACACATGAGGGAATTCCATATCATAATTCCCAAATACTCCACAGGTATAGAACTGAATTGATTCACAACCTCGTCCTCCTCCTTAACCGCTGAACCCTCAGTGGAATCCTTCTCAGACTCCTACTTGTTGAAATTGCAGTTGGGCCATCTGTTGCTATGGTGGGTTTGGCTATTGTTGGACATAGTGCACATATTGAACATATTGTGGCTGATTATACTATAGCTGTGATGCTTGGCTATACTATGGTTGTACCACCATCTACAGCTGAGGTGCAAACTGCGGCTGCATGGTAAACTATTGCTGTGGTTGTGTGAGGACAAACTGCAATGGAGGTGGTGGCATATACGGCACTTGTGCTGCTAGTTGAACTACTTATGGCTGCACTTGTGCTATCTCGAGGTCCTCACTTTCACAAAATATGAATCATACATTCTTTCCTGGAGCAAATCATAAGCTCAGCAGTTTTTGTCATCGTGTCCCATTGATCGACAAAATGTGCAATATAGGTTTTCAACCTTCATAACCATCTTCTGCATGTATTCACAATTCTCGTGTCCATGGCCATAGACTGAACATATGCAACACCATGGTATACCAGCACAGCTCAATGGGTTTCGGGCTCCCAACAGTAAATAATTCCTGAACGTCGGAATGTGTTCTTGGTATGTCCACCCGCATGACACCAAGTGCACTAAGGATCATCTTGATCTTCCTTAGCCTTTTTGATATCTTGCAGTTGGAGAGTTAGGTTGGCCAACTAGGCTTGAATCTGGTTCAGTTCGACTGCACTTTCTCCTACTGGTGATGCCTCCAATTTCATCAGTCTCCAGAGCCTCGCTCTGTGTTGCAATATTTTGCTACATTAAAGGTTGTCGAATATGCGGGACAAGCACGATAATGAACCGTTCCTTATGCTAAACTTCGCTCACTGAAAACTGACCCAAGCCATCAGTGTCTTAAACCACTAATCAAAGTCACAAATCATCTCATTAGGGAACTTTTTGATCTATTTTAATTCAGTAATATACTGAGCCTCAAACTTCAGCTTCTTGAATTCTTTAAATAACCCCATTTGGATCTCATCCAATGTCTTTATGGTACCTACCTAAGGAATCTACGTGAATCTCATGAACCATTCTAGCACACAGCCCCTTAGAGTAGTGTCCAGTTGAATTTTCTTGACATCATCATCAACAGTTTGTTGGGCGGTCCATATTGCCTCACATAAGAACCAGTACTACTCTGGATCATCAATGCCATTTCCATTGAATATAGGTAACTTCATTTTGTCGTCTGCCATTATGGTCCTTCTTCCTCGTGATGGTGCTCTATTACTAGACCTTTGCTGACACATTGGGCAAGTGGATGTAGAATGCGCGTTTCTTCCTTGTGGTGGAGTAATGCATGGAGGTGTGGACACATTACTCCTGGGGTTTGATCCTATCATCCTTCCTGGTGTATCCTGGGCTTAGTTTTCCTCATCGTCACATAAATGTCACTTTGTCCCATGTGGTTTTTCTTCATGACATCACACCTCGATCATAGTAGGACCTTCTCCCATCCTCTACCTTTTCTCTCGAAACCTTGCTCCTCCCCTTGTACAACCACTTGTTTCCTCAGTGACCTTCACATTCTCACCAGAACTCATGCCCATCTACCCCTTACCTTCTCATGCATCTCCCCCCTTTTGTCGTGGTGCCTATATCCTCTGCACACCAAAGTTCCACTACTCTTGGTCCATCTTTAAAATACCTTTTTCACAGAACAGTTGCTTAATTGACAGTTGCAGCGACAACAAGAATCTTCCTCGAGGTCCACTAAATAACTCCCTTTCCACTTTGCTAAATGAATTATTGGTATCGATTGCAAACTTGGTGATGCATCCTTCTAAGATACTATCCAAACATACTTCAACTTCTCGCGATGCCTTATGGTTGGTTTCTTGTAACTCCTAGATCAGCTGCAGGGTCTAGGATGTTGGCTCACCTCCTTGGAAGTTTGTCTTATTCTTAGTGAACTTTTCCAGCCATTCATGCAAGAGGACAAGAAGTTCACAAAAGAACCATTCATGAGGACCGTCGTAGATATGCCTATCCAAATAGTGGCCTGTCGACAACTTCAGATTCTGATTTTCAGCTTCAGCAAACACCCACAACTTTAGATCAAACCACCCTTTGATCTTTGGTCAAGTCAGATGCCAAAACATATCCTCCTTTTAATAGCAACTCAAGCCCTGGAAACAAAACTATTTGTTGGCGAAACCCACTAGAAAAGACTCATCGACATGGGTTCTCACTCCGTCAATACCCAAGCGGTGCAATCTCCCTGCGCACTGGCCTAGACAAGTCTTACCCTACCCACCAACATCCATGGAGCGGATGAAGTATCACCTGCGATGTTCAAGGGAGAGCTATCAAAACTGAGTTTTTGATAGTGGGGATGGAGGAGATGGGGATCCGATAGGGAGACACCATAATTTCGAGACCTAGAGCTTTCTAGTCGATGTTAAGTCATTTCCACAACTTGCAGAGTGAATCCAGAACTATGCAATCAATATTGATTCATTTCTAGAGAATCATGCAATTGTCACAATATTGCTAATACCGCAGCAGTGTTCATAAAACATATCAACTCATATAGTAAAAAGGGACTAAATCACAGCAACATCATAACAAAACAGGTCGCAACATCATAACAGATTAGATCACAGCAGTGATAATGGACAAGATTTGTGCAACAACTATCCTATCATATTAATCTTACATAGAGGATCCGAATTACACAATTATTCTCCAAAATCAGAGACTGCATACATCAGGAAAACCCAGATAAATCACAGATACCACAGGAAATTCTTCAAAAACTAGATCGTACTAGATCTTATGCGATAATTATCCTGTAATGCAATTCTCCTATGACAATCATGATCCTTTTTCCTCCTTTTCTACTTGAAAAACTAGATCTATAAATAGGATTGCACCTTTCTATTGAGTGTCCACTTCTAACTAACTTATAACCGCTAATGACCTATTGCAACAAAACTTGGTCAAAATATGGATATAAAATATTCAAAGCGGTTATTCTTCCACCCATCGCGCTGATCTGGCCTTATGCGATACCGCGTGAGATTACGCAACTATCACGATGTTGTGCAACTCACTTACCAAAACCCCTTTCAACACTCTGTCTGGAAATAATATGGCCCAAACATTTTCCTTCTTCTAGAGAAAAATTTGACTTCCTTGGATTTAATGAAATGCCATATTTTCTACATTTAAGGAAGACCTTTTCCAAATGTTTGATATGTTCCCTATTAGACCTAGAATACATAGTAATATCATCCATGTAAATCAGTACAAACCTATTTTTTTCATATGCAAAAGCAATGTCCATAGCACGCTAGAAAGTAGATCATGCATTTATTAATCCAAAAGGCATGTTTTCATACATGAATGTACCTCATGGTGTAATAAAATCAGTTGTTGATGCAACCCACAAACAAATCCTCATCAACAAGGGATCCCACTCTGTCAACACCCAGCTAGTGTGATCTCCCTGAACACCGAACTAGACAGGTTTGACCCTTCCCAGCAGCAACGACAGTGCGGATGAAGTCTCACCCAAGATGTCGAGGGAGAGCTTTCGGAACCAAGTATCTGTCAATAAGAAAGGAGGGAATGGCATCAACAACTTAACTTCATAATCAATAGATACTTAAAAAATAGAATCGTATCATTCATTGTATATTTACTATCATAACCAGTAGATGGCTAATGGATCGCATTACTTCATCTATCGTAGCAGTAACAATCATTCATATAACAAATACAATAAACATCCATCATTATCATCGCAAATCATAAAAAGAAGGAAATAAATAAGAGACGAAATCACTTTAGGGAAATATCCATAATGTCATATTACTTCCATAGGATAGTTTCACAATATGAAGTACGTCTCCATAGCGGGATACTGAAAACTAATCAACATAGAGAGAGCCAGAAACCCGCTCACGATAGACACAGATGAAAAAGATACCCAAAAATACAAGTTCTTCCCACGAATTATATCTCTATCTGTTCGCATCAAAAGTATATCTCCCAAAAAAGTATATCTACTATTGCAATTCTAGCTCTATATATAGGCTTGCGCCCTTACATCCAAGGTCCACTTCTGACTAAATCCTAACAAACTAGTGACCTATATCCACAAAATGTGGTCAATCTGTAAAAACTTGCATAAATAATTCCAAAAATGGTTATTCTTCCATCTATCGCATTGTTGTTGTCCTTCGCGATGGCCATTGATCTTGCATAGGCTCCATGGTGTTGTGCAACTCACCTACCCAATACCCCTACCAACAGGCCCCCAACATAGTCTTATGGCTTGTCCTTGAGCCACGTTAGGTCGACAGGGTGTACTTTATTGTCTTGCTCTTGAAATCCTCAAACTGCTGCGAGACCTCTCAAAACTGCAGTTGAACACATTTGACTGTATCCTGATAATTCAACATGTCCTACTTCAATGGGTTCTCCTCCCCAACCTTTCCAACCACCATCTTCCTACCTTCTTGCAATGTAGCGACTACTTTCATGGCCAACTTCACACCAATGTCTTGGAATTCATCGAGCTAGGTGCTATGCTTGCACTAACGTTCTTGGGCTTGAGCAACTCGCTGCTGTAGGTCCTTCAACTCTTTAGCGTGAGTATTATGGACCATGAGAGGCATTGTGCATAGTGACGTCTTCAGCATTGTCAACTTAGTTTCAGCTTCTGGTGCTTACTTGGCCAACTCTTCCAGTTGATCATCTTGAACAACACTCTGCCAGAACTGTGTCATTTCATCTGTGATCATCTTTTCCTCCTTCTTCATAGCTTCAAACTGGGTCACAAATTCCTCGATCATATTCTTCCATTCAAGAATCTATTCTAGCATCATGTCAGGGTAAACTAGAGAATTCAATAGATCGGTTAGTTAACTGGAGTTGGTAAAGCACCTCCCCAAGTCTCTAATCTTTGGAAACGGCAATGAGTTTTTTCATGCTCTCATATATGTGTTGACAAGCCTCATCAACCACTTTCTGAAACTCACCACAACAAGCACAGAGCTATGCTTTCTCAACAATGAGGTGGTCTTTCTCCTTCTTTAACTAAGTGATTTTGTCGATAGCAATCTGCTGCATCTTTACCTGTGTTTTTTTCAATGTGGCAATATCATGTGCCTTTTCTTCTGCCTACTGCTCATTGAGCTTCCACAACTCTTCAACTTCCTCTTGCAACTTCTTCGTGGCATCCTATGACTATATGTACCCATCACTAAGCTCCATCTACCTATCAACCAACTCCTGGCCAGCACCCTACTGTAGCTGCACTAAAACTTGGGTAGATAACATGTTGAGATTGACAACAATGCTAAGAAATGGCTGCCACAACGAGTTCACTTCTACACTTCCTGCATCGATTGTAGTCGGGGGAATCTGAATGTTCCTAGCCTGTGGCTCAGTCCTAATCATGGGGAAATCATGCAGCACAGCCTTCTCTAGTGTCTCTTTTTAAATAGAAGCAAAAATAGAATCTAACTTAGTGCTTATCATGAAGAACCCTTCTTGACTAGACACACTCATGGCTTATGTCGTAGCATCAGATGCATCGGTGAGAGCCTTGATGAAATATTGTAGGTGGTTCTCCATCACTGAGTGGGAGTTGCTGCAGGTGTCGAATGCCATGCATATCTTAGTGTGCAACTCCTCTAGCATGTGTCTAGCTTGTGGATCAGATTCCATCGATGACTCTCCCTCAGAGTCATGGAGATCTTTCCCTATTTGGAATGGATCATTAGGGGAATCTATTGGTGGCCATGTAGAGATATCCTCCGTGCTCACAAGTTCACGTGAGTCATCTATCCAATCTTGAACAATGACCTCCAATTCTTCATCAGTGATTTTGTAGGCCATAGGCAACCATTTTTTGTTAGGATCCCTATGTGCCTCGATGTAAATGGAATGTGGCTTGATGGAAAACCAAATGATCCTCTGATATTGGGATGCGATGATAGTGGATAAATGGGGAAACTTGATGGTCATTTCCTATAGAACCTACTAATAAACCCAAAAATGGATTACACAGTCCTGCTGTCGATTGGGTTCTGCGACCCACCATAAGTTTTGATAGTGTGTGCTGTTGCACACCTTTTCTGCAGCAACCGACATTGGATGGTAGTCCTCTAGCTCCATCCATGGGACTAAAGTAAGAAGAATTAACAACCAATTCTAGGAAAAAATGTGCTCCCCAGCCTGAGTAGCAACAACATCTTCTAACAACTGGTTCAACATAGACAATGACCGGTTCATTTTCACCCCTTCGGCACATTTTTGCGCACATGCAACCACACCTGAATTGCATTTGACAAGACATATATTCTTGATGATCTTCCTGGTCAAAATACGCACCCTAATATGCACTTATCACTCAGAAATACTGTCGATGCGATAAGCTTGTCCATCGTGTTGCAATCTGAATCGCTCCTTCAACTGCTGGGCAATCTTTTTGTCATTATCCTATCCTCCAAAATACTACATTGGATCTTCACCAGCCTTTGGTAACCTCATGATGTCAAAAATTAGATCAACCATGACCGAAATAGGGTTATCTAACCAAAGCATCACCCCATGAAAGCACATCAACATCTATTTGACGCATTCATTCACTTCATTCAATCTCCCAAAATGAGGCATGTTAATGAGCCCCGACAACCCAGACCGGTCCAATCCCTATGCCCATGGGTGAGGAATTATTTGAATAGGTGCACCTGTTACCATAAGCAACGATTGCTAAGGATCCTCTGTGACACCACTTAGTAGTAGCAAATCATGGTCTTACTTCATCTTGACCAAGGAAGGTATGATGTCCACAAGGAAATTCATCCCTTCTAGTAACGATGGCAACTTTGATGGATACCTATGATTCTTAGTGAGCTTCCTTGGCTTCACCCCTGACCGTGTTGGAGCAACATATCTAGGGATATCATTGATAGAGATGCCCCTGGGTGCCATGGAATCAACATCTCCTGAGATTGATGGTCTGGTCTATGTTGGTTCCTCCCCTGGTGCCCTAGCAATTGTACATGTGTATCTCTTCTGCGGCTGTGTGGAACTCGGCTTCTAGGCCTTCTGCTTCACTGTAGGGATCGAAGAGGACCCGATTAGCATTATCATGACTTCCTGTTCAACCCATGTGGGCTAGATGGGGGATTCTTACTTTCTTGAAATATAAATGTGTTGAGAATGCGCACCATGTCACACTCTGCAATCCTCACAATGCAATTGAAATTTCACTCCTTTCCTGTGACACTCAATTCAACTCCGACACTGAGCACAACACTTCACTCAACTCAACTGAAAAATACCTTGTGTTCACATCCCGCACGTTCTTATAACCACGTGCGTGATTTGACTCATCATTTTCAAATCTCCCATATCCATCATGACTCAATCTGACATTAATAACCCTAAATATGTCATTGATCCCATCTTACAAATGGTCGTATCAGTCATAAATGCAAATTGTTTCATCAAGCATTGCCATCTAACTATATTAAATGTATATATTTATTATTTATTTGACCACCTCATAGTCCTTCAGCTGTCATTGATGGTCTCCCTCTTAACAATACTAGGTGCTATCCTTGTGCAACATCTCCCTCTATGCTTGCGTCACTGCAATCAACCCAATTTGTTTTTCTTGTGTAGTGTATCAATCATTGCACAGTTTAGGCCCCATTCTATAGGGCTTCGAAAGATGGCCATTCACAAGTGTGGGAAGCACCACACCATTGAATTGATGTAATTGAATGAACAACATATGGACCTAACCAGTGCATCTGTAACTTACCTCGATGCTTGATGAACTTACTGTCATATAACAACACCAAATCTCCTTGTTTAAACTACTTGTTCTTGATGTGGCGATCATGCCACGCATTTTGTCAATCCATTTCAACAAACTGTTGAAAGCCTGTGATAAATTAGTCCTCTTCTAGCTAGACCAACAGTGTGATGTGCACCTCTAATGCTTCTGCACCATCCATGCATGTCTTAGAAGCAATCCGTAGACTAGGAACAATGTACTCCATAGGAATGACTGCCTCTTACCCTGTTGTTCAGGAATGAACACCCTTATAACCGAGGGTCTGGGGTTACCAAAATACTCTTAAAATTTGCAGACAATAAGCTTTAAAGTACAGAAAGGAAATGGGAAGATATGATGGACTCACCCGATTAATGACGGATGATCCAAGCTTTGTCTTCTCTTGCTCTAATCCTCTCCAAAGCTTTCAAGGATGCACCTCCTTCACCTGCAAAGAGAAAATCCTCCAAGTACAATCTTATACATGTATATATGACAAATTAGATAAACAATATATAGAGTGCTTAATCATAAATATTCATCAAACCATGATACATGAAAGAGACTCAACACATAGTTGGAAGAAGGATTCTCTTTATTAAGAATAGTGAATGAGATAAATGTACAAGCCAATGCCTGAAACAAGGACTCCTCTGTAACCAAAGGATTCTGATTTCTTCTGCTCCAAAGAATTCTGAAGATATACCACCAGCATAACTTTGCTCTTCAAGTATGATTGATTAATGCCCTCCCCAAGGCCTCTATTTATACTTAGGGAAATAGAGCAGTATCGAAGGTTGAGGAGGTTGAGATAGTTAAGAGATTTAATTATTAGGGCTTAAAAAATATCCATTAATCGTGTTATATTATTTTTAGTGTCGAATGGAGGTGTATGTGAGTATTGATACTGGAAACCCACGTATGACACATGAGTTTCTATAAGGGAAACCCACGTACAGATTTGTACGCGGGTTGAAATGAAAATACTTGTGTACAGTACATGATATGCTGTGGAGATAGTCACATATGTACGCAAGCTACTGTGGAAAGAGTCGTGTACAACAATCAACATGTAAAAAGGTAAAAATGGCAAGCTAGGTGGATAGTGAATGCATCTCATGTCATGCCCATCTATAGTGTTTAGGAAACCTTCAATCCATAAATGTCCTTTTGTGTTCCAACATATGAAGTGTCGGCACTCAGATGGAGAAGTTCCATTTGGGTTGATAACATATGCCCCCTAATGTGTGAGGTTAGAGGGAAGCGATGGCTAAAATACATTATAATCTCAATCTTTGGAGAACTTAGAAATCCAATGTAGCAAAGGTAGTACCTGAAACAAATACATAAAAATGTCATATACAAAGTCATATCTGAGGATGTTATGTTCAATATAATGGAACACTAGCTCCTTTACAATATTTGAGTACATCATATAGTATGGGTATAAGAGCACGTATATTACAAAGGTGGATCGAAGCCACAATATGCAATAATTATGAGTCTTCGAATATTTAGAAGCTGTGTACATAGGTAGAACATAATCTTGAGCAACTTAGTCCATAAACAGGGAACTAAGGTCTTCATAAACAATCCCAAAGAACCAGTACAATCCAAGCCATGTGAATAGATGTAGGTTGAATTCAAACATGGAGTGGATTCAACAGATTGTCAATCAATAGGTGATAATCGGCAATTGAAGCAAAGGAGTTCACCAATGATGAAAGTGAATCATGAGGTATGATCATCAAAACTCTAGGTATTCATCGTCAGGAAGTACTGATGAAAAACCATACTATGATAAGGAAGGCAATAGATCCTCCAACGGATCACAAGAGTGACTAGGAACTGGGTAAAGGAAGGGAGACATAAGTGATAACATATACGACAATGATGGGATCAGGATATAAATCAGACATTGTGTTAATTCCTTGAATATTGATCACACACAGAGATCACCCAAGGAAACTTTTAACTTTATAGATAGAACAACTAGACTTATCTATCATGTAGGAGACATGATCAGATTCCCCAGGTAGAAATGACAAGAGGAGGAGTAATAAACTCGAAGTAATCGCTGAATTGAAAGTGAAGACTGAGACATGGGTATCGAAAAAGACAGAGAGTGTTATGTTCAAGGATGACATGCTTCCACTAACTGAAAACCAAGAGAAAACTTCTTCCTTACCTTCCCTGTTAAATTTTAAGGAGTCCAAGAAAGTCAACTCGGATATCTCTTCATTTTTTAACAAGCTTGAAGAGAAGAGTGAATAATTCTTGATAGTGTCACTGATTCATGGATTTAATGAGCCCAAAATAGTACATGCTCAGCTGATGTTTTCACATTTAGAGAGTCTAAAAACTTGAAAGAAGACTCCAGGGGGGTCCTTTTTCATCCAATTTGGTCTTCTGAGGCCAAAAAAGTATAAATCATACCACAGAAGAACTCTCTTAACTTATGTAGAAGAAAAGGTGAACCTTTTTTGTACTTAGTTAAGGAGGTCCGAAAAGGGTTAAATTACCACCTACCCATGCTTCTTCGAGAGCAACATATAGCTTGAGTTTTAGGAGTGTGAAGGAAAGCAAGATCACTCAGAAAGATCCATTTGAGTACAAGAAATGGGGCTTACAACAATAAACTCGATGCTTTGTTCTTTAGTGTTTAACGAGCATGACAAAGACATAAAGTACACTCGGAATCATTTTCATGTTTAGGTCCAGGGCATGAAAAAGAGAAAAATAAGCTCATACCCTGAGTGCCTTTTCCATTAATTTAGTCCCTCGGGTCTAGAAAAGTGATAAACCTATACCTGAGAATACTCTTCTTAATTCCATTGAAAAGAGAGTGATCCTTTCTCATGTTATTCCGCATGGTCCGAGAAAGAGATAACCTACCACCAATACAGATGCCCATTCACATATTCTTAACGAGCTTGAATGGACAAGTTAACTCAATAGTCAAGTTTGTTTTAAGGAGTCAGACCTGGGCCTAAAGAAACTCCATAAGGGTGCAGAGTCCTATAAAGGGAAGCTTGTAAAAAGAGACAAAAATGAGGCTCCATTTGGCATGACAATTAGCTAAAAGGATTCCCCTATACCTAACACAACTACAGCATGAGTATCAAAAGAAATCATAGGTTCTAAATGAGGATACTCATGAGAGGAAGGCCCTATCCAAGGAAGAATTATGGTAAAGACAAGGAGCTAATGGTTTTAAAATACCATAGTCTATGGTTAAAATGTTGATTACTAAGTTTAAAATGGAATCAGTATAGATGCAAAAATGCATGTGGAATGACATAGAACCATCCTATATGAGAAAAAAACACTTTATAATGATGAAAAACCTGCTACAAGGAAAAAAGAGATGGGATTAGTTTGATAAAATATGAACTATAGCCAAAAAACCCACTTAAGAAATATAATTTCTATAAATAGTTCAAAAAAACTAAATAAAACTCACCATTTTGATTTTTAGCCATAAGAAGCAAGTTTTTACCTCTACCTTCATTCAATCGATGTGGACAATCCAGTGGACGAAATTCAATTCTGCAAGTGTCAGGTAAGACTACACCCTGAGCTCTTCAATTTGATCCTAGCAAATTCCAAATTTGAGTCCAAATTTTATATTTTTGAGCACCCTAAAGCAAGGCACGCTGTGTACACGAGTTCAATATATTGAAACTCGCGTACACGCATTATGTATGTGGGTTTCCCTGAAGGATAGTCACGTAAAATATGCGACATGTCTAACTAGATAGTCTTGTATGCTATGTGAAGGGGAAAAAAGATATATAGAGTCAAAATGTTGAATTTGTATATGACACTAAAGGTTCACAATGATTGTTTTGCTAGGTGTGAAGATGGTGCTTGAATGGAGGGAGCGTGAGCATGAGGATATGGATCAAGAAGCACTCCAGGATGCCCCCATTGTGAATGTTTTACGTTTAAGTGGGTTGTTGAAATTCTTTTACACATGACCTATACGGCCCAATGTCCGCCTGCTAGAGTTCATGATAAACTATTGTGACCATGATTTAGGCATGTTTGACCTTCAAGGTGAATCCTTGGAGATTACATTAGAGGATATTTATTTCATCGCCAATCTATCATGACAGGGAGCTCTAGGCAACATGGAGGGCACCGGTAGAGGTGGTGATCCTCTAAGTGTTCAAAACTACATTGATATATACTACGCACTAGGTACACAAAGGAGAGGGAGTTGCATCCCTATTGCACATATACGTGATCTCCCTTTACAGGTACTGACAAGTACCATAGTGAAGGTTGCAGGATCATCTTCTCTTCATCTCGCTACACAGAACCAAATGAAATTGGCAGTGGATTGCATGTAAGAGGATTTATATGATTGGTGTTTGGGAGTTGTCCCGATTTTGAGAAAGAAACTCTCTAATTGAAAGAGAGGAAGGAGGAAGAACTTTGGGTATTCGAGCATACTAGTTGACTTCTTCTTCAAGAGAGTGCAGGGATTGAGCCCTGCAATACCCCTACCAGTCAAATCTCCACGTCATCCTAGGATGAGCAAATGGGGCGATATCTTCCTCTGCCAGGGAGGAGGTGGCTCAATGCAGAGTGTATATAATGATGACTTCTACATTTGGTGGGAGCAGCAGTTACCAGCACTGGAGAAGTTTCCATATGCTAGGATGGATTTTCGTGGTGACCCAGACCTTGTCCTCCCTCCAGGAGGAGCATGGGGAGAGCTAGGTAATTTTTAATTTTCAAGTTTTAAAATATTTTATGAATTTTAAATAAAAGGATATATACATATGTATAAGAGTTATAATCCTATAAACATGTCAAGATGCAAATATTGGACCAGTCCACCCTAAGGGGCATCCATGTAAGTTTGTGCATCCTGTCTTGGGTGAAGACTAGGGGCTTATTAGGGTTCTAGAGGGGAAGCTGGCTAGGCTTACCCAGAGAGTACCCACTTTGTAGATAGAACACATCCCAGCCATCATACAAGAGTTTGTGGTTGGAGTTCCACCTGTCTGGATACGCCTTTTGAGGTGGGTAGCCAGAGCTATTTTAGTGTACATAGATGTTGTAGAGACTGTTGAAGCTGAGGAGGCTGAAGAAGCAGAGTACAGGGAGACCGGGGGGACCAAGGTGGTCCTTCTTAGATCTAGGGAATTTGATGGACTA
>LPNX011019185.1:507140-521561 GCA_001517045.1 Pseudotsuga menziesii | reverse complement strand
TATATTGTGTCGGTTTATTTACAAATGTTTTTTATGTGTATGCTGTATATTTTATGAAATATGTGTTAGATGCCAATCCAAAATGTAATTAGCATATGCATCAGTTAATAAATTTTGATTTCTTGGAATGTCATTGAATGCAATGAACTCAAAAATTTCTTTCCAATAACCTAACTTGCGTGAACTAACGCAATAGAATAGGGTTTTGCACCTAATAAGATCGATTGAGCTGGGAAACCACCAATTGAGAGTCCATTCGGACTTCCAGCTGAGTGATACCACGTGACAAAGCATCCCATAGAAACTCAGTTACATCCCTATACTTAGCAACATTATTAGAAGCAGGACCTAAGCAAGTGCCTCCTGAGGAAACTAACTGTCTTGAGGGAGAATAAATGACCCATGCTGCTAAAGCAAGATTACAAGTGTGGTGACTGGTGCCATCAATGAAACCTACATACCTCTCAGAAGACATCTGCAACAACCAGGAGATGGCATAAAAAACAAAAACCAACAAACTAGCGTACATACAATAAAATACAAGAAAAAGTACTAACTCTAAGCATAGTAATTCTTCAGATAGATCCCATTTCTAGGCTTAGGAAGCTTATTCCCATCAAAATCAATTAACTCATATGTTCCCTTCTTTAAGACGTTCGACACGACATAAGGCCCTAACTACATGGCCTTGAATTTTCCTGCCCCCAAGGGTTCTTTGTCTTGGTCCCAAAGAAAAACAAGTTCCCCCTTAGAGAAAATCCGATGTTTGACTGACTTATCATATTGGCTTTTGACCCTATTCTTTTGAGCTTGATTAGATGTCAGCGCATCTCTACATTTTTCATCAAGGTGTTCTAAGTGTACTAGATGTTCTTCAATCTCTGTCGTATCAGGTAACACATGAATAGCTATTTTCAAAGATGGGATTTCACATTCAACTGGGGTAACGACTTCCACTCCATGAACAAGTTGGAAGGGGTAGAAACCCATAGCAGTTTTTACATTAGTTCGGTATGCCCAAAGAGCAGGGTATAGCATGATATGGCAGTTAGAATGGGCTGCATCAATTGTACATTTGAGGATAGTCTTCAAAGTCTTGTTAACAGCCTCAACCTGACCATTTTCTTGAGGATAGTACGAAGATGAATGTTCTTGTTTGAATCCAAGCATAGTGGTCATTTTCGTCATAATGCTATTTTGAAAATGACTGCCATGGTCAGTGAAAATCACCTTGGGTATACCAAACCATGCTATAATATGATTGAACATGAATAAAGATGCTATTTCCTCATCGACTTTAAAGGTAGGAATTGCCTCTACCCATTTCGTAAAATAGTCCACAGCGACAACGATATATTTGTGCCACCCAGCCGAGGATGGGTTGCACATCACTTAATCAATCCCCCACTTCATGAAGGGGCCCAAAAATACAATGGGAAACAATGGAGCAGGATGTGACCGCATCTTCCCGGTGTAAAGCTAACAAGGATGACAACGCTTCACTGCTTCCACACAACCTTTGAAGATTGTGGGCCAGAAATAATCAGCACGTAGTATTTTCTGGGCCGTTGCTAACCCAGATAAATGACCCCCATAGACTCAACTATGGGAATCATTCAGGACAATATCCACTTCCTCATGGGTAAGACATCGACGCAAAATGGAATCTACCCCCCTTCGATACAACGTATCTCCTATGACGAGGTAGTTCTTAGCATGAATGTGTAATTTACATCATTCCTCCCTCAAGGAAGCCACAGGATACTTCAAATCCTGGAGATATATAAGTATATATTCATACCAGGGATCAGAGGTTGATATCAAGAAGATATGCTCATCTGGGAATGAGTCTTCTTCCATTGGAAATTTTGCTATAAGCTCAGCAAAAACTAAGGACTTTCTAGACTTAGTGGATTGGAAATCGAAGTCAAACTCTTGGAGAATGACTATCCATTTGTTGAATTTTCCCCCAACAATCCATCAGGAAAAAACATACTGAAAGGGATTCACATCCACCACTACTATTACAGTCCTCAGTAAAATGTAGTGACGTAACCTTTGGACAACATTGACAGCTACTAAGGCCAATTTCTCGATGTGGGAGTACCTGCGTTTAGGTCTGGCTAAAGCATGACTATGATAGTAAATGACATGCTACTGGATCTTATCATATTCCTAGACTAGGAACACCCAAATGGTTGACTCGGATGCTGCCAGATACAATATAAAATCCCTAGAGTAATTTGGCAGATGCAGTAAAGGTGCCGACAACAAATCTTTTTTCAATGCCTCGAAAGCGAGTTGTGCAATTTCATCCCATAAAAATGGGGTGTCCTATTTTAACAGGAACATGAAACCCTTGGTAATATTGGCATAGTTAATAATGAAACATCAAAGAAAATTAGACTTTCCCTACAGGCTCTGAAGTTGCCTGATAGACTGAGGAGGATGCAGATTTACAATGGCCTCTACTTTTAATGGATCCACCTAGATTCCTCTATTAGAGAAAATGAATCCGAGCAGTCTTCCTGAATCGACACAGAGCACGCACTTGTGGGGATTCAAGTGGATATTATAGTATCTGCATCGCTCAAATATCAACCGTAAGTGATTTGGATGGTCAATCCTCTTACGAGAATGTGCAAGCATATCATCAAGTTAAGGTTTGACAATGGATTTGATATCATGGAAGGCAAAGTTCATTGCTCATTGAAAGGTTGTTCCAACATTTTTCAATTTGAAGGGAATTTTTTTGTACGTGAAGGTAAACCAAGGAAAAATGAAATCATTTTTATGTTGGTCTTTTGGTTTTATTTGAATTTGATGGTATCCGTAGAAACCATCCATAAACGAGAACACTTCACTTCTTGCGCAAGAATCTATAATCTGGTCTATACATGGCATGGGATAGTTGTCCTTAGGATAGGCTTTATTCAAATCTTTGAAGTTAGTATAGATGCGTATGGTCCCTTTCTTCTTATCAACAGGAACAGGGTTGGATACCCATTTCGTCAGAGCTATGGGATAAATAAAACCAGCCTTCAACAATTTTTCAACTTCATCCTTCACAGTCGTTGCTTTACGTGGGTTAACAGGTCTTAACTTTTTCTGAACAGGTTTAGCATTAGGGTATGTTCGGATCTCATGTTCAACTATCGATGGATCAATGCTTGGCATCTCCTCATATGACCAAGAAAAGACATCGCGAAATTCCTTGAGCAAGGCTGTATAGATTGCAATCTCCTCAGGAGAGTAGTTTGCACCTATATGTATATTTTCCATGACATCCAGATTCACAAAGATGTTGATAGGGATGGTAGAAAAAATATTTTCCATATTCCCTTCAGCAAACATTCCTTCCCTAGGTAAGGGATTGATGGGTGTATCAACATCATCTGACAGTATCATATGAATCTCTTTATTTTCTATCCTTCTTAGCTCTGGAATAAAATAGGATCGATGGTGAAGATATTCACAGATCTTACCACATCCACCCATGGCTTTTAGAATGGCTTCATCAGAAGGTAAAACCATATCTAAAAAGTTCGTAGAGTGCAAAACGTTTTCCACCGAAGTGGGCAAATAGACTTCTTCTAGGTCCTCTAAGACTATGAGAGGGTCTGGAATATGATCAACAGTGGTTTGAGTGATAGCTTGGCAAGCCACTTCCACTACTGATAAGGGAACTTCTGGTTCATGGGGGAGAGGGAGAACCCAAGGATCGGTCATATCAATAACCGTGGCTATGGACTTCCCCAAACTAGTAGAACAAATATAGTTAATTGGGGCTGGAAGATCAAATGTGCCCATCAGTGATGCGTACATTCTAGCCCCAAAGCTCTGTGCAGTAGGTTTGACATAATCAACCAATGGCACAATAAACTCATTATAATCCATGCGACCTTTTCGAGTAAAATCAAGTTGGTCAACAGTAACCAACTTTCCTTAGTGTGGAAAAACTACCACCCGAAAGACGGCCAATGCAATAGCAGACATGGCATAAGTCCAAATTCTTCCCAAAAGCAAATTATAGTCCAAAGGTGCATCAATCACTTCCACCTCAACAGACACAAATTTCCCTGCCAGCTTAATTTCAAAAGCTGGTAGGATACCATGCAGATGGAACGACCTTCCATCAAAAGTAGTAAGCAGAGTGTTTAACGAGACCAACTTTGGGGATCTGAGACCTTTCAAACATGACAAGGACATAATGCATGTAGAAGCACCCTCATCAATAACTGCCCTTCCAATGGTCTTTCCAGCATGGATGACATCTATTGATAAGGCTGCATGGTTAGTCAGGAGAATTTTAACATCAGACAAGTGAAATTTTTCCATGAGACTCGATGAGTCCATACCGCCTAAGGTTTCCAAGAGGGAATCTCGCTGGGCAGGATAGCTCTGTAACACCTCTAAAGTTGACGTTGCACAAGGGGTTTGGGCTAAGTCTTCAACCACAAAGCAGTTTGAAGAATCCCTAGCATTAGGGTTATGCAACGTCTTCTTAAAGACACCTTTCAGTATCTTAGGCATAGTTCTAGTAGGCTTCTCGATTGTGAGAGGCTTAGAAGTTTCACCTATAGACTTACCCTTCTCAAAAGTTTCTTTTTCATAGTTTTTATTCCTAGTCTATAGAAAAGTCGAATATCGAACCATGTTGATATAGTTGGGGTCAGGGGCACCTGAAGTGCCCCCTGCTACATTAGAAGTTGAAGCAGAGTTCTTCCCTTGGGGAAAAGGATCCTTTAGGACAGCCGGTTGTTGAGCTTTTAGCAGCTTCTGGGCTTTCTCCATAAGGGGACAAAGGTGAGTGAGGTGATCCTCATGGCACAACTTACACAGGAACATCACCTTTTTCTTTTCTTTCTTGACCCCATCAACATTGTTTGTGGGTTTCTGCTTTTTTTTGTTTCCCTCTCCTTTATTTCCTCTCTTCTTCTTCCCACCGGGATGTTGATTTCCCTTCTGACAGGTTTGTGCAAAACACTTGCACTTTGGGGGGAGTGGGTAGCCTTTGCTGCCTCTGTCGTAGAATGCTTGACGGACAATTGATGAAGGTGTTTTCCCAAAAGACTCTATAGTGGGAGAGTTTATGGACCCAACCACACCATCAGCATGGGATCCAAGCTTAGGTTTCTCTGCATTGTGGGTAGGACTCGGTGCCTCAGGAATGATCTCATACAAGATCCCAGATTGTGAATAAATCAAATCCAATTGCTGGGCCCTGAGAATGGCTTCTTCTTCGTTCGTCACTCTTGAAGAAGATACGTCCTTAGATATGTAAGGCAAGAGGGATTTAAGGAACCACTCTAGTAAGAAGTCAAGAGGAACAGTGGCTTTTATAAGGCTCTTTTGCCTCCTCCACTCTTGGATATGATCCGATATGTGGGTAGCCTTGTTCTACCTAAAGGTAGATAACAAGTCCGTTCTGAAATGGTATCAGACCGGAAGCTGAAAGTGGCTAAGGAATGCGCTAGCCAAGTCCCAAAAACTACTAAACACAACAGAAGGAAACTCAATGTACCATTTTGCTGCAGTATTCGTCAAGGTTCTTTGAAACACCCTCAACCTAACTGAATATTCATTCAACGAATTAGAAGAACACCATAAATGAAAAGTGGTGGCATGAGCCCCAATATCTTTACCAACTTTTCCCTCGAACTTAGGGATGTCCAATGGCAATTTGGTGGGGATAGGTGGCCATGAGGGGTCATGCCTCACGGGGTCGTTCATCAATTTTGAAAAATCTAGAAAATTTAATGTTTCCAGGAAAGGAAGCTTGGGTAGCACCAGAGCACTAAAAGTGCTAGTCTGGGGATTAGAGGGACTTGCCCTCAAATGCCCATATGTAAAGGTGGGGTTTCCCCCTGCTACCAGTTGTGAAGTGGATGGATTACATTAAAATGGATTCCATCCGTAAGCCACAAGATTGTGCGTAGGAGGTGTATTATATGAGGTTCGGGCTGTCCCAGTTGAAACTGGGGTTTGAAAAAAGGGAGCATGTATCCCTCCGCTAAACAATGAAAAGGGAGATCTTGTAAATGAGGCCGAGACCGAAGTTTGGAAACCTTTCCTGTAAGAGGTAGTGTTTCCAAACTGCACTCCTACATGAGAAGGTGATGGGGCTACATATGAAGTGGATGGGAGAATATGCCCCCCATTCCAAGGAAATCCTTGGACGAAAGCCAAGGATCGTACTGGACCGCTCTGGGCAGTGTGTGCAAAGGAGGAAGGAACAGTAGGTATACTGGGGATTCTAGTAACCATGTCACCAGAAGCACCTGTTAGGATTGTGGGAACCAGCGGTTGGACCACCCGGCTCATTGGAGTCAATGGCGTAGTAGGTATGCTATATATAGGGGAACTTACCAGGGGAGGTAGTACCCCTTCAGTCGAAAAGGATGAGGTGGAAGAAAAAGAACTTTCTCCCGTAGTAGACATTATCCTGCCCATATGGACACCTAAAACAGGTGAATCAAAAGGCCTAACCTGGACGATCATAGGATCATTTAAGTTAGTTAAGGGTGTGTTAAAATTCCTTGCAAACTTGTCATCCTGCAAGTCTTCGATCTCAACTATATTAAAATCAAAACGGTTAGCTCTAAGTGTTGGTTCACCTAGAAATCCACTTACTCCTATCGGTTCAAATGAACCGCCCATGTCCAATCTCTGCCTTTGAGGTGGAGGTGGAGGTTCCAATGTGATGAGAGGAGGAAGGTTTTGCAACCTTCATGACCTTCTAATAGGTTGGTCCTCCACTATTGTAAATTTGACAATTCAAACCCTAAGGTCGGTTAAACATAGACAAACCACAGAGCAATCACTACAAAAATTCCTAAAGTCTCAACAGTCAGCAAGGGTAAAAGATATGCTTTCCTGAAGAAAGCTAAAGAATAGTTACTTAGCGTCCTTGAAGAGGTTCCTAGGCACAAGTGGAGGAATCACCCACCGCCCTCCTACACTTTCAACAAGGGTTACCTTCCAAGACCGTCCAAGGTGAACCAGAAATAACATTTCGGTTTACCTAGGTATGAACCCTAGATTTCAAGAGACTAAAGGCTACCTTAGCTATACCAATAGTCTGGGGGGACAGTAGCAATCCTGACTCGTACACATGGGCAGGGTAGCTAATCCTGAAACTCGATCTAGGACAGAATCCCCAGATGCATAAAATTCCTGATTTATGTTTCAACAAGGAATCAGAGGGTTATCTCCTCAGTCCAATGCCCCCACGTGGCCTCGTTCTTAACTCTCGTTTGAGACGAGCTTCCCAAAAACTATCGATAAAGATAAGGATTTACCTATTGAATGGTCCACTATGTATGAATTTTAAAAATTATGGGAAGTTTACACTTCCTATCCCACAAGTCTAGCCTAAGCTAGTAGGTGAATGGCCCTAAAAAAAAAATGTTACTAATAAATTTTAATTATTGCGTTCATTTTAACAGCTATTTCTTACTCAGAAGGAAGTGGAGTGAAGGACTATGATTTTTTTTGACACAATAAGAAATATAAAAGAAAAGGTGTATGTTTTCAAAGCAAATTATCACTACTACAACAAACTTCTTTTTTTTGTAAATATAAATGGATGAAAAATGCAACGATAAAGAGAACACTAAGACTATATTTTTGTAGTTTTTATAGATTATATTTTAAAAAACTGAAAGCAAAACTACTCTATGCAAAATCAAATGTAAATCTTTTAAGATGTTTTTCTTTTCACTTTTCTAAAATGCTCAAAGACTACTATGCACCTAAGTGGACAAAAAAAACTTGAGTATGCTTGACTTAAAGAAACTGTATAAAGTAAGCAAAGTGAAGTAAACAGATTAAAAGACCAAGAATAAACCCCCTAAGCAAGACTTGGAACTGTAGCTTGGGCAGGTACAATGAAAGGAAATCACTGAAAACACATAAAGGAAAATGGCACACCAATCACAATCCAAAAATAGACTGGAATAAAAAATGTCTAGAACCCTGATCACTATCTCAAACAACTAACACTTAAACCTATAACCCAAATAGGCAAATCCACTTCAAGTTGCGAATAGAAAGACAATCCAAACAAAACAACTCAAAGGGATTTACAGGAAAGCACAAGGTGTGGTTGACAAGGTCATCAAACTCACAATATAGTGCTTATAAGGAAGACCAACCAACAAATAGAACTTATAGAGGGACAGGGACAAGAAAACCCTAACCAAACATTCCAATGCTAAGGCTTGTACGTGACTGTGTATAAGGGCAACCCGCGTACTGTACATGACTGTCCTAGAGAGCAACCCACATATGTAGGTTTATGTATGCGACTGTATGCAAGAGAAACCTGTGTACAGGTACAAATTTTTCTAATAAAAAGAAAAAATTTCAAGGTCTTCAAACACTATCCTAATCATGAACCAAGACAGGATACCACACATAGACTTAAGGCAAAGGCTGGGCAACGGTAAGCAGAAATAACCCACAGCAATTTGGGCTCACCAACTGAGTAGCCAGTTCTATTGTTCAGGAATTAACACCCTTATAACCAAGGGTCTGGGGTTACCAACGTACTCTTAAAACTTGCAGACAATCAGCTTTAAAGTATAGAAAGGAAATGGGAAGATATGATGGACTCACCTGATTAACGACGGTTGATCCAAGCTTTGTATTCTCCCGCTCTGCTCCTCTCCAAAGCTTTCGGGGATGCACCTCCTTCACCTGCAAAGAGAAAATCCTCCAAGTACAATCTTATACATGCATATATGACAAGTTAGAAAAACAATATATAGAGTTCTTAATCATAAATATTCATCAAACCATCATACATGAAAGAGACTCAACACACAGTTGGAAAAAGGATTCTCTTTATTAACAATAGTGAATAAGATAAGTGTACAACCCAGTGCATGAAACAAGGACTCCTCTGCAACCAAAGGATTCTAAGTTCTGCTACTCCAAATAATTGTAAAGATATACCACCAGCATAACTTTGCTCTTCAAGTATGATTCATTAATTCCCTACCCAAGGCCTCTATTTATACTTAGGGAAATAGAGTAGTTTCGAAGGTTGAGGAGGTTAAGACAGTTAAGATAGTTAATGATGAGGGCTTAAAAAATATCCATTAATCATGTTATATTGTTTTTAATTTCGAATGGATGCGTACGTGAGTATTGATATTGGCAACCTGTGTATGACATGCGAGTTTCTATAAGGGAAACTCACGCACAGATCTGTATGTGGGTTGCAATGACAATAATCACGTATAGTACACGATATGCTATGGAGATAGTCACGTATGTATCCGAGTTGCTATGGAAATATTCACATACAACAATCAACATGTAAAAAGGTAAAAATGGAAAGCTACGTGGATAGTGAATGCATCTCATGTCATGCCCATATATAGTGTTTAAGCAACCTTCAATCCATAAATGTCCTTTTGTGTGCCAACATATGAAGTATCGGCACTTGCATGAAGAAGTGCCATTTGGGTTGATAACATACCCATATAACAATTGGAATGGTGTTTGTCCCATCAATATTTTACAAGTGGCACGATATGCCCATAGTACTGCTGGAATTTTCAATTCCCAATCATCACGATTAGTATTGCATACCTTTGTAAGCACGGTTTCCAATATTTTGTTGAATGTATCGATAGTTCCATCTACCTACGGGTGGTAGGGTGTGATTTTTTGATGCTGCACCTACAACTCCTCTGTTACTTCTTTCACAGTTCAATTGATAAATTGATTTTCCTAGTCACTCATCAATATCCTATGACATCCAAACCTTGTCACAATATTCTCGAATATAAACTTGGTTGTTGTCACAGTAGTGTAATCTGCGACTGGTGTTGATGTATTTGTAACTTTGGAATGTATTCACTTGTATATTTTATTTATTGTACCCCTGATTTTTATTCGGGGAAGTATACATAATGTAATTGAGTCATGTCATGCCCCAATGTTCCTATCGAGAGATTCAATAATGTAAACAAGTCATGTAAAGTCATATAGGGTAATCCTTACTATTGAGCAAGGGTTAAAGTCCCCATAGTTGTGGGGCCCTAGGGTTATTAGACTCTCCTAGAGAAGCCAGCCCTGGTGAGTTATTGTCAAGTTGAGAATTATTATAAATAGAGAGTGAGTCTCTCTATTTAACACACATTCACTCACACTCAGTTGTAGCACATAACTGAGAGAGAGAGACTACTACTGTTAGGATATCATCTTACTGTTTTGGGGTTTTGATTTTGGTGTTGATTCTACCTCTGAGGAATTTGTAAGGTTTTCTCCTCTATGGTTTCCCCGAGGAAAATATTTTTGTCTATTATCTCTTGTGTTTGATTATTGTGCTTGTTTTTCTCTCAGCTAAAGATCCTAAGTTAATTCTAGCTTGAAGGATAAAATTATAACATGGTATCATAGCTAACCTATGAAGAAGACACTATGCCACGGAAGAAACTAGGGCTTCCTACTTTTTGGATCTCTCTCCAGATATTTTTAGCAAAAGAAGGTTGGGTTGACTCTCCTCTCTAGGGTACATCTTTCTATCGAAGCATAATTTGATTCTGAGCATATTTAGTTTTTGACTCGACACTACTACCGGAAATTAGAGCTTTCCACAGAAGTGGAATTTTTAAGTGAGCCCATGCTTGGATTGATATCCTCCTCAAAATCGAAGTTTAGAGATCAAGCTCAAAGTTTTTGGTTGGGATGAACTCCGAGAAAGTCAAACCCTAATCTACTCCTGAACCAGCTCTGTAGAAATTGAGCTCAAGGTTCAGTTCCAACATCTTGACCTGGAAAGATCTAAATATTTTGCATTTCCATTTGAGGTTCTATGTTAATTTGTCTTGTCATACCAAGCTTGATGAAAATCTTGAGGGAGCTGATAACTTCTGAGCCTGGAATTATAGGATCTCCCTGGTCTTGGAAGAAAATGATTTGGACTCTTACATTAATGAAGAGGTTCCAGTTCCAGAGGGAGATGAGGCTAAGGCCTTACACAAGAAGAAATCCATCATGGATAAAAGGATTATTGTTCATTCAATCTAGGATCACCTCATACCATAGGTGTCCTCCCTAAAGACACCTAAAGCTATGTTTGATTCCCTGACCAAACTATTTGAAGGGAAGAATATAAATCAGAAGATGACTCTGAGAAACCAATTGAAGAATGTAAAGATATAGAATGCAGAAACTGTCCAGTCTTACTTTTTAAGAGTCTCTGAGATCAAGAAACAACTTGAAGTAGTAGATGAAGAAGTAGAGAATGCAAAAATTATGATGACCTCCTTAAATGGTCTCCCTAGATCATGGGACTCCTTTATTCAAGGGATCTATGACAGAAAAAAGCTAGTCAATTTCAATAGACTGTGGGAAGAATGCTCACAAGAAGAAGCTCGGATAGTAGCTAAAGAATAAAAGATGGCAAGTAAATATCAATCCCTTACAGTACACTCCAAGAAAATCATAAGAAACTCTCATCACCCCAAAGGTAAGCACTTCCACCAGAAAGATAATACTAGAAGAGATTTATCTAAATTCAGATGCTATACATGAAATGAAAGAGGAAACTTTTCCAAATATTGTCCAAGAAACAAAAATAAATCTTATAAGAAGAAGGGAAACAAGAGAAGACATCATGCTCATGCTGCAGGAGATGATGAACCTTCCACAAAGAGAATCAAGCATGAAAGTGATGATTCTTCAAGTGATGAAGAATATGTCTTGATTTCCGCTCTCATGGGAAACATCACACATGGAAGCAATTATTGGCTTATAGACAGTGGGGCTTTCAAACATATGACGAGATTCAAAGAATCCTTTGTGAAACTATCAGAACATGAATTACCCTACAAGGTGAAACTTGGACATGACTACCAATATCCAATAAAAGGTAGTGGGGAATCCTCCTATAAGCTAGAATCTGGAAATTCTATCATGATGAAGGATGTATTGTTTGTACCAGGACTTAAGAAGAACCAACTCTCCACATCTACATTGGATGCAAAAGGCATAAGGGTTGCATTTATAGATGGCCAAGTTCTCATGTGGCCAAAGGGAAAGACTATTGATGATGCAGTAGTGATTGGGGAACAAGAGGGAGGTCTATACAAATTGAAGGGCCAACCAGAACAAGCTTTGGTTCATGACTCAGTAGAACCAAATGAACTTTGACATCATGATCACATTGTTTTAGGTATTTCTTGTTTTTGGGGTAGCGGGGTCCATCAAAAGTATGCAGTGTGTTGGGGCTCACACCTTAACGGTCCTTAATTTTGGTAACTCCGCGGTTTTTGTGTAAGCTTGTAAGCGGATTTGCAACTCAAAATAGTCTTAGGGGTATCGAGGTTGAGTGAAAGCCCTCTTTTTGTAATTAACCCATGGTTTAATTCCAGGGTTTAGGTTTTGGGGTGCCCATGGTTTAAGCCCATGATTTTGTAATAAGTGCACTTGTATAAATAAGCACTTTTGTAAAAGAGTCAGGTTAGGATTTTAATGTAAGATGATTTGATGCGAAGCTAAGGCTAGTTTGGTAAGAAAGGTTATGTCCTAGCTGTGTGTGTGGATGACCTCTGCAACTGTGTGCACACATGGTTTTTGGGTGATTAAGAAGATCTACAGCTATGTGAGCAGAGATCTACAGCTAAGTGCGCAGCTTGAGGAATTGAAGGGATCCACAGCTGAGTGCACAGATCAAAACTATGGTTTTTGTAAAGAGTTGAATAAAACACAGTTCTGTGGATGTAGCCCCTAAACTGGGGGTGAACCACGTTATATCTTGTGTTGTGGTTCTTTTGTGTTGTCTCTGTTATGTTCTTTTACGCATTGATAAGTAGATAACTGATAAGTAAGATCACTGCTAAATACTAACTTCGCTATGAATTCCCAGTTAAGGGTTAAGCAAGACACTCTTTGTATATCTAACTGCGAAGCTATATAAGTGAATGTCGAAGATCTATATTGCATGATTATTATTTGTTAAAAGGCTAAAGGTACAGTAATATTGTTAGGGCGCGCACCTCAACGGTCCTTAAGATGGGTAACTCCGCGGGTTTGACTGAAAATAGTCTTAGGGGTGTCGGGGGTTAAATCAAAGTCTTCTATTATCATAAACCCGCAGCTTAAGACCAGGGTTAGGGTTTTGGGTGCCCATGGTATTGAATCCATGTTTTTGTAAACAGTGCGCTATAAATAGGCACTCGTGTAAATAAGAAAGGCTAGGTTTTATGATGTAAGAAAGATTAAGGTGAAGTTAAGGTTGATTTTGTAAGGAAAGGTTAAGTCCCAGCTGTGTGCGTGGAAGACCTCTGCAGCTGTGTGCACAGATGGTTTTTGTAAGAAGATTGAGAAAAGATCTGCAGCTGTGTGCGAAGAGGCCTACTGCTGTGTGTGCGGCTGTTAAGGACTGAAGGGATCTGCAGCTGAGTGCGCAGATCAAACTGTGGTTTTTTAGCAAGTTGAATAAAACACAGTTTGTGGACGTAGCCCCTACACTGGGTGTGAACCATGTTATATTTGGTGTTGTGGTTTCTTGTGTTGTTTCTATTTCTGTTGTCTTTTATGCATTAATAACTGTATACAATTGATAACTTAGATCACTGCTAATAACAAGCTTCGCTGTGAATTCCCTGTAGTGGGTTGCGCAAGTCATGATTATTTATCTATCTGGGAAGTTGTATAAAAGTGAATGACAAAGCTGTGTAACTGTTGATTAATAAGTTAGTAAAGGCTAAGGTACAGTAATATCCCTCTTTGCTTGCAGAAACCTGATTCTGTGGCACCCCATTGCTATTTCAGGTGAGACTGCAACCTGTGCACAGGTTGTTGCTGAAAGGGCCAACACATTGGGTCTTTTGTTGGTGCGACATAAAAGGATTAAACTTGGGTCTGCCCTATTGCCCAACAAATTGGTTCCGTTGCCGGTTGAACTCAGTATTTGCTCAAGAGGGGTTTACGTCATACCTCGAGGGCTATGTTCTAGAGACCCTCTGTGATGAAAATATGGGATTGGTTTGCTGAGACTTCTCTTCAATTCACGCAACAAGAGAACACAAATTCGCGTTGTAGCGCACGTGAATTTTTACAAAGGTATGTTTTTTGTGATGCTTATGAAGTTTTTTATAGTAGTATCCACATAGAGTTGCACCAGTGGTTGTCTAGGTTAACAGAAAGAAGGACGAACTGCCAAGCTCAACGGATTCCCACGTGGACCCCCACAAGGGTCAATCTTGTGCAACATGTAAACAACGAGGTATCCCACGCTGTTGATTTCTGGACGACGCACACATTGGAAGCTTTCGTAACAGAGTTTGCCATTAACACAAGTACCTCCTTCAGCGAAGCTGAACGACAGTTCTTCAAAGGCCCCCGTGGTAAGTTTTTGAATTCATTAAGCGTGCGGATTAAAATAATATTGGCTGAAAAGGG